>JZKD02S0361678.1:160253-175213 GCA_000966675.3 Picea glauca | reverse complement strand
ATGTCGCAAAAATAAAAGTGTCGTTTATTTGAAAATTGCGATGAAAAATTGATGTTTGCAAAACATTGGTGTAGGCAGCTTATAAGACAATAGAAAAATGTGGATTGGCTGCCAACAATGGAGACACACTGGTAGAAGCAGTTATCTCTGCCAAAAGGAACAAATTCATATTAAGACAGCAAAGATAATTTTAACTCAAAAATAACAACCAGAAAATTGTATAAACATCATCATTGACCAACTATTCCAGCAGTGTTTTTAAAAGATGAAAACTGATAACAGTCTTAAGACTAGCAAGTCATGATATTAAAGATAAAATCTCCAATATTGTTGGCAGAGCCACTACTGCCAGCAGGCATCCATAGCCTCGACAGGGTTTCCATTTAACCCACTCTGACATCTGTATCCTGCCAAGAAGTTCTGGATCAGAATAAAGGACATTAAGAGGATTCTTATTTGCAAATTTTCATATACCCGACATTGCTTCGCTGCCAGCGGGCCTGTTTAGTACCCCGACGAAGTTGTCTTGGCGCCATGCATGCATTTACCCACTGCCAATAGACCTGTTCAACATCCCGGTGGGTTTACAAGCACTTCCCACAACTCTTATTAATAATTTATTTTGTTTTTTATAGATATGAGCCGGGTGACGCTGAAAATCATGATATTTTAACATATTTTTTCAGACCTCATCAGAATTTTTTAAAACTGTCCCTTATTTAGATCCAGAGATGTTTTATTTACAAAAACAACTTCCTAAGACAGGGAGACATCATTCTGAGTCATTCCTTTACGAAATAGGGATAGCGTAAAAAGATAATAGATGACCATGAGAAGCTTTACTCAGAGATTGAAATCAGTCAATTTCTTTCAAACAACAGACTTTTCCAACACAGATATATACCATTGATGTTTGTACAAATTTCTCAGAAGTTATTTCAGCGAGGGAATTTTCTATTGTCTTTGTCTGAATAACTTAGTGTACAGGTATGTGTATTTCCAAAAACACAAACTGATAAATTCAACTCAAAAACAAAAAGCAAATGAAAACAAGCAAACAAAAGCAAAATATGTACATAATATACAAGGATTGTTATCAAGCAAAGTATCTTTTCAAGGCTTGGCCATTCACCGGGTAGGTGTCAGGCTGCCCTTCAAGATTCTACAATCGAAAAGAACTGGGACCCAACTTTTCAGCAATTAAAAATGGTCCAAGCCACAAGTTTTGAAATTTAGTGTGTTCTCCCTTTCCCTCATGCGGTTTGTCCCATTTTAAGACGAGATCACCTACTTCAAAATTCCTATCAGAAGCAGAGTTAGAATCGAACCAGCTTTTAACCAATTGTTGATGTCGATCTAACTTACGTTTAGCTTGGGCTCTTACCTCTTCTAGCTTCATCAAAGCGTTAATTCGGTTTTCCAAAGGGGGGCAATCTCCTTCTTGGACTTTGTGTGACAACTGAAGTGAAGGAAGAAGAATGTGAGGTGGCAGAATTGCTTCTCTGCATAGACGAGAAAAAAGGGGAAGTTACCTATAGTAGCTTTTGGTGTTACCCTATCATCCCACAGCGCGTTTAGCAGCGCATTGTGCCAATTTTTGTGATTTTCAACCACCGTTCTCTTGATGATTTTGATCAAGTTCTTGTTTGTTGATTCTGCCAATTCGTTGCCCTGGGGGTAATAGTTAGCAGAATACTTCAGCTTAATTCCTTTTTCCAAAGAGAACTCGCTCATCTCAAGAGAGGAAAAGTAAGAAGCATTATCGAATACTAAACAGTCAGGGATACCGAAGCGAGTGATAATATTCGAATTTAGAAAGGCAATTACCTGACTGGTGTTGACAGTTCTTAACGCAGCAGCTTCATACCATCGGGTAAAGTAATCCATGGCTATCACAATAAACTTGTGATGTTGCGAGGACGGAGGGTTGATTGGACCTATGATATCAAGGCCCCACTGCTGAAAAGGAGAATTTACTGAAACGAGCTGCAAAGGAAAGGCTGGTTTTTGTAACCGCCCTGATGCTTTCTGATAGATGATACATTTATGACACAAGGCATGGGCGTCTCTAAAAAGTGTGGGCCAGTAATAACCGGCTCTTAAAAACTTATGAGCAGTGGTTTCACCACCAAAATGACTGCCAGCTTCTCCTACATGCAACTCTAGCAAGACTTTTTCAAGACAACGCATCAGTACGCCTTCAAAACTCTGACGAAACAGGATACCATTAACCAGATGAAAGGAGGCAGACTTTAATATCAACTCTCTTCTTTTAGCGGGATCCAGGTGACGGGGGGCTGACCCATGTTCAAGACAGAATCTTATATCATCGTACCAAGGACTAACAGGGTTTTGTGCGCAACAGATTAGACTTTGATCGCATTGTCCTAGGTTTGACGTATCGCTTTCTTCTTGTTGTCCTGCTGTTGAATCAGCAACTAACTTGCATAACCCTTGGCCTCTCACTATCTAAGCTGGGGTGATTTCTAATTCATACTCCTGCAAGGAGGTGACCCAGTTAGCTCTCTTTTCTCCTAGCTCCTTCTGCACTAACAGGTTCCTCACGGCTGGGTAGGGGACAATGACTTTTGTCCTTGACTTCAAAAGATATGACCGGAAGTGCTTAACTACTTTGAAAACAACGTAGGCTTGCCGATCTACCGCTGGGTAATTAAGTTCAGCACCTTTGAAAGGAGAGCTCATAAAGGCAATGGGTACTTCATTGTTCTCGACATTCTTTTGGGTTAGGACGGCGGCATAGGAACGGTCATAAGCAAAAGTGTAGAGTGTAAAGTCTTGAGAGAAATCTGGGCTCATGAGAGACGGAGTGTCAATTATGGCCTTCTTTATTGCATTAAAAGCTTGATTTTCTAGGGGTCCCCAGTGATATTGGGTGTCTTTCTTAAGCAAATTCTGCAAAGGCCTGACCATTTCGGAGAAACTGGGGACAAATCTTCTCACAAAGTTAATCTAGCCTAAGAAAGACTGCATAGATTTTTTGGATGTAGGAGGGGGAAGTTTCGCGATGACTTGAGTCCTTTCGGGGTCAATAATCATCCCTTCACTAGACACAATGAATCCTAAAAGTTTACCCTGTTCTACTGCAAAGATGGATTTTTTGGGATTCAAGGAGATGTCGTATTTGCGACATCGCAGTAGGACGGCTCGTAAGTGAGCTAGATGATCGTTTTTGTTTTTAGAAAATACAGTCACATAATCTAAGTAAACTATGACAGACTGATTGATTAAGCCTCGGAAAGCAATATCCATTGCTCTCTGAAAAGTGGCACTGGCATTAATCAATCCAAAGGGCATTTTACGATAAGCATAAGTGCCCCATGGGGTACGGAAGGTAGTTTTAAGTTGGTCTGGCGGAGACATCAGGACTTGGTTGTACCCCGAGAAACCATCTAGTAAAGATAGCCTCTCAGAACCAGATACCTGTTGAAGGATCTGTTCCATGGGCGGGACAGGATAGTTGTCTTTATCAGACGCTCTATTAAGGTTTCGGAAATCGACGCAGAGTCGAATTTCCCCACTTTTCTTCCGGACTGGGACAAGGTTGGAAACCCATTGAGTGTGCCTAACAGGAAAAATTATCTTAGCATTTAGGAATTTATTCAATTCTTTTTGAACGGTCGGTTCGAGCTTGGGGTGCATTTTCCTCAGTTTTTGTTGAAAGGGTAAGGTTTGGGGCTTCATCGAGATGACATGCTGTATGATATTAGGGTCAAAAGTTTTGAGGTCATCATACGTCCATGCAAAGACATATTTAAATTCTTTGAACAATTTAATAAATGCATCTTTTTCTTGTTGAGAACATCCCAACCCTAGATTAATACACTGAGGATTTTCATTAGTTCCTAAGTTTACTTTTTCAAAACATAACGAGGAACTATTGGTTTTACAATTGACCGTCTTTTTAAATTTATCTTGAAATTCATAAAAATTCTCTAATCTAACTACATATTTAGGGATCGAGTTTACCATATCCGATGAAGATTCAGGAGTTCTCGGATCTGGTATTACCATGAAATCGCGCAAATTGTCATCGTGTGTGTGTTCGTCTATCATCGCACCTTGAAAGGTTTCTTCCATGTGCATAAAGTTAATAATCTGTTGATCGTCGTCAAATACTCTCCAGTTCCTGATGTTATCGGGAACGGATGGTCGGAAAAGAAGCTCGATGGAGAATGCGTCTGGGGACAAGCCTTCTGCAGGAAGAAGTTTAGAAGCTACATTAGCTAATAAATCTGCTTCAGAGTTATTCAATCTAGGAATAGAATTTATATTGAAAGTGGAAAATTTACTCATTAAATTCCATACCTCAGACTGGTATCTTTTGAGATGCGGAGACAGACAGTGGATAGAGTCTCTTACCTGTCTAACCACTATTTTAGAGTCACCAAAGACGGTTAAATTTTGAATGTTCATATCCAAATATTTTATGAGACCTTGCAGTAAAGCCTCATATTCTACAGTATTATTAGTACATTCAAATTCCAACCTACATGCTATTAATGTTTTGTTTCCTGCCGGATCGATAATGACGCAGCCTGCGCCAGCTCCTTCTTTGGACTTTGACCCGTCGAAATACAAAGACCAAATTTGATTTGCTTCGGGTACATGGGATCGTTACGTGGAAGTTGTTGGTTGCATATATGCTACAATCTCATACTGTTGTTCTGGATTGGTGATAGGTGAAGCCTCGGCCATGAAATTGCCAAAGAAGGTGTCCATCCCTTGTACTTCAGGTGAATCAACAGAAGGTGTATACGGTTCGTTGGGATCGTTCAAATCAGTGACTGTGAACTTAAGGTAGCGCTCATGATTTACTTTGATTTTATTAGGCTTGCCATTCTCTGGAAGCCATAGATGGGACCAATCTGTCGCGAAATAACCATGTAGCTATTTAGACCAGTCCCTGCTTAAAAACAGACCATACACTTCTGGAATAACCACAAAAATTATATCAATAACTTGATGAGCCTTGGGGTTAGATGGTAATCTAATAAGCACATTCTTTAGTTCGCCTATAACTTTGACATTTGTCCAATCAAGTTGTATGATTTTTAAAGTCGAGGGTTCAACTTTAGCATTAATCTTCTGGAAAACAGAACAAGGCATCACATTCGATGATGCCCCTGAGTCTACCATACAATTGTGCACGTTTCTATTAAAGATCTCGAAAGTTAATAGAAATGGAGGTACATTTTTGCGAGTACTAGGAGTAGTAGCTTGTGTCTTTTTACTCGCAGTTTCTACGGATACTTTGTCTAAATTATTTACATTATTTACATTACTTACAGGAAGGATTCCTTTATCTTGAGGATCGGGATTGTTTTTAGTGGAAGTCTTCTGGGGAGCTTTGTTTTGCACAACCTTGTTACCATTAGAATTACCATTTTTGTCGTTTTTTGAAATATTTTGCAACATTTTTTGTAGCAAAAATGGAAACTTCAACAACTCATAAATAGAAATGTTATCCCTTAACTTTTTAATATCTTCAACAAAATCATAATCTAAGTTGGGGTTCACATTACTCTTTTTAGTCTCAGCTGATTTAGATTGCTTTGGAGGCAAAGTTGTAGTGTTTTCGGTGGAAGGTTTGTTTGTTGTCTTACTCCTGGTATTATAAGGATGAATTGTCTCGAAGTTAGCTTGAAAGATGCTATCCGAGAAATGTCCAAAAAGGTTTGGAGAAGAATCTTCTTCTTGAACTGTCTCTTGTTCAACTACCTCCTCAGGAATCTCAGGAGGCATCAAGTTATCTTGGGATTCTAGAATTGTTTGAAGAGCACATTGCAAACTTTCTAGATTTAGGCCTTCGATGGTTGGGTTAGGTTGGTTGGCGGGAAAAGGATTTCGGGAGGGGGGCTTGTAAGGCCCTTTGCTCGAGGAAGCTTCTTCAGTCGACCTTTTCAAGTCTATAACTTGATTTGACATTTTTTGAACAACTTTAGTTAAGTTTTCCAAATCAGAGTTTTCAGGTTGTTTTTTACTTTGAGTGGGTCTGGGGAGGATTTCAATCTTCTTTTTGGAAGAAGAACTAGTCTCAGTTTCGTTGCTAGTAGAATCCTTAATACTAAGTATGTCTTTTTCAATCTGGATGGCCTCCTCGAAGGCTTCTAACAACGTTTCTTTCTTAGATTGTTTAACCCAAATATCTATGCTTTGATGTAAAGCTTTAGTATAGTATGCTATTATAAGACTCTTAGCAGGCATAGAATCGACAGGGATTCGGTTTTTAAGTGTCAAGAATATTTGATTAAAGTCTTTAACTTTTTCTTTTGGGTTCATTCTTAAGCTAGAAAGATCCATGACTAGGACTTCTGGAGGTTTACCGTCTCTGAACTTTTCCAAAAAGCATGACTCAAACTTTTCCCAAGACATGATGGTATGGGGTTGTTGGGCAAAGTACCATGTTGATGCATTACCCTCAAAAGTATAAGGGAACAACCTATAGACAACGTCTTCATGTTCGACATTGCGGAGTCTTATGGCTAACATAAACTTTTTAATGTGATCTTCAGCGATTTGTTTTGAGTCAGGGTCAAACTTGGGAAGCCATTTCTCCGGATGCTTAGGTAAAGGGTGCTGAGCTCCAGGTACAACTACGGCATCCTGATCAATCCAGGGTCTAGCAGGGTTGTTCTGATTTTCCATTGGGGTAGTGGGTGTGGAAGGCTGAGAAGGGGAATTGCCTTCGTCAGAGGAATCTCCTCCAGAAGAGGAAGGAGATGATTGAGGTGGTGAAGGAGGTATCCCAGATCCTCCTGCAGCAGGATTTAAGATTGGATCTGAAGGATTCACAGTGAGGTTAGTGTCACCTAATTGTTCTCTGATATCATAGAAATCCAAATATTGACCCCACGGACGGTTTGGTTGCCTCAAACGGGCTAAGGCACTATGTGTTTTTATAAGAGATTGACGAACAATCTCTTGTATGTCACCACCTATAGGATTAGGGGTTGCTGGCTTAATTGTGATCTGTGGATCATTGGTTGAAGTAGTTTTTGTTTGAAGGGGAATATCATCATTTGAATGGATTCTAGTCACTATAGGTGAGAGATTAGGTGGTGGAGGAGTCTTGCGACCACCTCGTGCCATTAATTAAGTTTAGGCCCTCCTTCTAACGCCATTTGTTGACGGGCGAAATCCACTATCTGTCAACTAAGAGAGTGGAACCGATCCGGGGTTGTCTAATAACCGAAGTCGTTTGGGATGAACCACCCTGACGGGTTTAGCGGCTCCGTTAGCCGATCTAAGGTCCTAAGAAACAAAAATAAAAACTACTCTAAACTAACTAATCTAACTAAAAATAAATAAAACAAACTAATAAACTAATTTAACTAGAACTAACTATTAAACAAACTAAACTAAAACTAATTATTAAAAAAAACTAAACTAATCTAACTATTCTATATATACAATCTACTAACTACTACTATACTAACTCTAACTAATTAAATAACTAACTACTAACTGAAATAAAACTTATTCACAAAATGTACAATATCTACATTTTACAGATTTGAATAAAACCTGAAAAACTCATTTGCATTCTGCCCTAAGACAAAGAAAGATATTTTTGTTGATTTTATAATTTTATGAATAGAAATAAAACGAAAAATAACTGATTTATAAATCTCCACAGTTAGATAAACCCGTATGCAAAGACTTATACAAAATAATTCAATTGATGAAGAAGAGAAATTTGTCATTCATTAACTGAATAGAGTAATTGTTGTATTTTTTAAGTATTGAAAGAAATCAGACATGGATCATATTAATTAAACCACATCATTCTGCAAAAAACTATGATAGCTAAAGTAGTCTATAATCAATTGCTAATGACATGCATAAACTTGAAACAAAAGATTGATATTATGAAAGCTAAAGTTGTAGAAGAACATCAACTTCTGTCTCAGTTTGTATTAGAAATCCATAGCCTGGTTCTCCCACAAGTGAGGATGATCCTTATTACAAAAAATAATAAGTATTTAAAGGTTTTCCACAGGGTAAAACCTCCCTGTGGAAGTTATCAAAACTGTTTACATAAAATCTGAGAAGATATCCCAAGTTTAACTAAACTAAGAACCTACAATAAAACTAAACACACAAATATCCCCTAGACTATCCAGCATATCCAATGCAATTCGGATGTACCTGAAAAGGGTAAAAAATAAACCAGTTAGGAGGGTATTTTATTAATAAAATGATAAAAAAATTAATTCTATAGACTAGCTACAGAATCTTGTGATTCTGTAGCTGGTCTAAATAAGACACAAAATCAGCATTGAAATCGATTGAAAATCTTTTAAAGAATTAAATTCAATTAATATCCAATTTCTATTTGAAAACGAATCAATCAATTTGAAATTGTTACACCATTCGAAATCAAAAAGGATCCAGATCAATCAAATGGTTACAGAGATACGCGTACTTTGTCTCTTTTGTTACCACAAAATAGAACGAACATAATCATAATCAAACAGTTGTGAAATCGTTTCATATCAATTTGAAATCGATATAATCAAAACAAATCGTAGGCAATTGTTATACTTCCCTATCAACAGGAGATACGATCGCATCCAAACAAGATCATTTTCAAATCGTTATAACTGTATTGTAATAGAAAATGATTCATGCCACGAGTGGATTAACTCAAACTGGTGCGAAAATCAACTCAAATAAAATCATAACAGGATCAATTAATTGGTAACAGAATTTGTAAGAATTATCCGATCGATTGTTATTGCAAATTGGGGCAGACAAAATCATTCACGAAATCATTTCTTGAATTCATTTTGAAACAAATATTACCCGAATTATCAGGGTCGACCGAGGTTTTAGGAGAGGGAAGTAGGACATGGAAGGGCACGGGTGGCTGGACATTGGTTTCATTAACCACAGGCTTGTCAACCTGGACAGGGTCTGTGTCATCAAAACCATTTCGAGCGATGAAAGCTCTCCATCTATCACCATGTAAACTCAAGTGATAAACAATGATAAGTTTAATAAGTCCATGGTGGAACAGGCTATTGTCGGCCTTCTCCCTTTTAAACCTTTTAGACATTTTATATAGGCTACGTTGAAAGTAAAAGGGCATATTCAACGGGTATCCCATAAAATTCATTAACAAACACAGGTGGTAGAGAAACACGAGTCCATATCGACCTTCACAGGTCACGAACTGTTTGACTATTATGAAAAGGTCATGCCATCGTGGTTTAAGCATGGATATGGGCATACCTCTATCACAAGAGGTGACCTTTCGGGAGACGAACAGTAGTGGCCATGGAACCTCTTCCACTTTCAAATTTTTGAACCAACGCTGGCCCGTGGAAGGTAACCCTGTAGCAGAACTAATAAACTTCTCATCGATTTCCAACTGTATGTCACCCACCTTGGCTCTACAGCCATCAAAAGTCAGAGGGAACTGTTGTGCCACAAATAAGTTAAAACCCTCAAATTTCTGCACGAAGGTAATCCAACCGTTATCCTTCAAGTCTTTCCGGGCATTTTCAAATAACAACAAGGCTTGGCTACCGTTCGATTCGATTCGCACCACCGGTGCCATGGAGCCGAGCACACGGTGAACGAGCCAGGGTTTGGGTCATAGCATACACAGGAGAAAAGTGCACGAAGGGTTACCTGAGCTAACAGAGGTAAACAGGGATAAGGGATAGGCATAAATGTCATCGTGCGAAGGTGGTGGAGCTTATCTCTGCCATGAATAATAGTTATTGCCAAAGTACAAGCTCTGGCTTATAACTGTTCTACCCATTATAGTATAGTTCAACAATCATGTCACTTGGCCGACCAATGAAATCAATAGTAAGTGTATAAACCAACGCGCGCAATCAACGTTATGCCATAGTTTTAAACCATCAACATACAATTTGAAAACAATACCAAATGTTTAACCATGTGCCAATGTATTGTAACAGCTCATATCAAGAGTTTAACCAAGGTGTCAATGGGTCTTCATATAATCAACATGCCAATAGTTATGAAAATACGAACATAGGTATCATATTAAAAGATATATATATGAAAGATTTAACCATAACACCTATGTATTTTCATGAAACCAATGGTCAATTAGGTCAAATAACATGCAAATCCAAATGCCAATGCATTACAAACTCAATGAAACCAAGTCACACAATCAATCCAAGAATGTCCAATGAGTATAGTTTGAAAGTTTTGACAGCTGCATAATGATAAGTGAAATGTAAGCGCAATAGGCATATCGACAAGAAGGAGAACGACAGTTCAAATAATGATTTCAATGCGACTTTGAAAGACTAAGTTTTCACGCTTACAGTCATGAAAACAAAACGAAGGTAAATGTGCAAATGTCGAAAAATAAAAGTGTCGTTTATTTGAAAATTGCGACGAAAAATTGATGTTTGCAAAACATTGGTGTAGGCAGCTTATAAGACAATAGAAAAATGCGGATTGGCTGCCAACATATTGTTAATATGATCATCTCTTATTACATTTTGAAGACTCGGTGTAAATTTCTATTTGAAGAAGGGTTATTAGTCAATGTTGTTGAGACATTCTCTGATATCATTTCCATGTTCTTATTATAGCTGCAAGTAGAGTAGGTCAAAATGATATCCCTTTTGAACAAGAAAATAGAAAGTTCTTCTTCATAGGTAGAACAAATCTACAAGAGGTTGAGCTTAAGGATCTTGAATATTGAAGGTGATATTTAGAGGGTAAAGAGGAAACAATTGATCCACAATTTCTATTAATAGTGAAACTTCGTGCAAAGTTTATTTGGAATTTTGATGGGGATTATCTAAAATCCTATAGGTAATTGGATTGTTTACTAATTTTGATAAATTTGTTTCAAATAATTATTTCAAAGTAATATGATAAAATGGTATTTGGGTAGTGACCTTTGAAATTACAAGGATTTAGTTATGAGCACCATGATTTCAAACTATGTGTGCCTACATGATTCCTTGTGAAGTGCATCATGTATTCGTGCATTAGTTGAGACCAACAATTCCTCTTGCATCATCATTTGGCACAAGTCCCAAACCTAAACAACATAGAGTTCCACAATCAATGTCTGTGGAAAATTGAAAATTGTAGTATGATTCTTTATAACATCTACGTAGTCACATGAATATTGATTTGATGTAGTTTTATGGAGTTTTTTTTTAATTTAAAGTTTAAACATACTTATTCTAAAGAATTTGAAAAAATGATGCATGTTCAAAAATCCTAGAAATTATTCAATTGAATTAAATTCCCATGTTCTTTATGAACTACATTCCATTGTCACAATATTGATCGTATTAGACTTTTCCAGTGATATTAGGTATCCATCATTCCAAAAACAAGCAAATAATTAAGGTGATCATTGAATCATTTTTTTTTTAGGCGAAAAAAACAATTTCACTATTATTCTATTAGAATCAAATGAAACTTTATGTTACATATGGATCTAGGAAGTGGTGATCAAAAAAGATTTGAAGTCTTTCCTTCTACTTTTTTACATTGTAGTAAAGATATAAAAAGACATATTGTTTCATATACAATTTTTTTTCAAAAAAAGGGACATCTGTAATGATCCAGTCTAGAAAATGTAAAATTTTTATGTACTAACAACAGTTCCATCAACAATTTATTCATAAAATGGCCAGCCATAATTGTCTTTGAGTGCCTTCTTGGAGAGGTTGTCTGCTACTTTGTTGAACTGTCTATGTACGTGCATAAAATTGATAGATTGAAATCTATTGTTTAAGCTTCTGATCTTGTCTTTCCAGTTGTTGAGATATATTAGATTCAGGTTGGATTTGGAATTTATCCAGTCGATGGTGACCTTGGAATCCCCCAAAACCATCAATTTTTTGATAGAAAAGTAGGAAGAGAGTAATAGTAGTCCCCATAGTCCCAAGATCTCAGCTTTCATAATATTTCCACTGCCTCCATCAAAATGAGCTTTGATTATGTGATCTGTAGAAAATTTTAGATATATTCCAATTCCACATATATTATCGTATGTTTCTCTCTGTGAAAATCCAGTTTATCTTCTTCCTCTTTGGCTGAGTATTATTTGAACGATCGGATAATTTTAGTGACTATCATAGGATCCATTCTATTCTAGCTCTCAAATAGTATTTTGTTTCTAAATTTCCAAATGCCCCAGATGACCAAGAAAGGGATATGTCTTAATTTTGGAAATTGAAAGAACCAGAGTTTCAAATTTTCCTCTATAGAAGAACACTTCCATTCACTATCAATATTCAGAAATTTTAATACTTCGGACCAATTTTTTTGTGTTTTTGTACAATCCACAAAAATATGTGTTGTAGTTACTTCATTCCTTAAACAAATATTGCAGACCGAGGGTCCTATACCTCCTCTTTTTTTGTAATTCACCCCTGTGAGGATGCAGTCCTTTAAGTACAGCCACATAAAGCATGTCAGTTTGATTGGGATATTCAAATACCAAATAGCTTTGTACCACTATTTTCTCTCTTCCAAATTGTTTAAATATAAGATGGATTGATAAGCTAGATTTGCAGTGACTGAACCTGTCGATCTATTCCAAGACCAGACAATATTATCATTTGTATTTTTGAGGAGGATGTCGCTGCTATTAAAAATATAAACAAAGTTATCCCATTCGGTTTTGTGTTCATCTGATAATCCAATCTGATTAGACTTCAACCAATTTTTAAATGTACTAGAAACATTAGTAGCAGTTGCTTGTGCTATAGTGTAAATGTTTGAACTATTTAAAACCTAGATTAGAGGAGATGAAAGTTTGAAATTGGAGTTGCAACCAATAAAGGGATCGCAACCTAAAACAACACGATTACATGAACCGATCTCCCATGCAAGCCATCTTTTGATGATCGGGGAAGAGTACATAAAGTTTTTCCAAATGATAGAAGTACCTTGAGTTTTGTGATCATCTCTTCGCAGCCAAGAAATAATATCAATACCCTTCAGATATTTTTTGCATAGGACTAAATTCCAAAGACTTGAACCAAATAAACCTCTCCAACAGGATTTTGCAGCCAATGATTGTGCAAACCAAGAGATATGTTTTATGCCCCAACCTCCATAGATTTTTCGTCTGGAAATATTTTTCCATTTTGTTAGATGATATCCAAATCCTTGATATCCATTTCCTTTCTTCCCCCCCTTCCAGATGAAGTTTGAGATCAGTAGATGGATTCGGTGGAGAATGGAGGAAGGAATTTTAATAAGACTGAGCCGATAAACTATAATTCTATGAAGAACATAATTGGCTAAGGTGAGTCTACCTCCGAGACAAATCCATCGGAAGGTCCAATTCTTGATCCTCTTTTCAATCTTCTTGAGTAACCCCAACCAATCATTCAATCTATAATTGTTTGGTTTAAGGAAAAAACCAAGATATTTCATACCTTGATCAAGGCTCTCAATATGAATGTTAAAATTTGTATTCAACCTGTGTTTAAGGATCTGGTCTATGTTTTGTACAAGAAAAAATGATTTGTGAAAATTTACAACCATACTAGAGGTAGAACGAAACTTGGAGAGGATAGATTTAAGAGTCAACCAATACTCAAGTTTCCCAGCTCCAAGTATGAGTACCTCATCCATGAAAAAGAGATGTGATATGAATGTACTAACAACAACTTTAAGTCCTTGGAACTTCCCCGAATCCATGGCTTGAATCATCTGTCTACTTAAAAAGTCAACAACAATCAGGAAGAGTAAAGGAGACAGTGGGCAACCTTGTCACAGTCCTTGATGGCATTTAAATAAATCAGTCGGAGCACCATTGACAAGCACAGTAGTGTTAACCAAGGTGATACAGCTCATAATCCATTGTGAAACACACCAATTTAAACCAATTTGATCAAGAAGAAATCTAAGGAATTGTCAGCTAACATTGTCGCAGGCCTTCTTTAAATCAAGCTTTAGAATAACAAAATTTTGCTTCTTCGTATTTGCAGTATGTAGACACTCTTGTGTAATACCAACAACATAAAAAATCAATCTATCCTTAAGAAATCTGTATTTTCCATCAGAGATGCAGTAGGCTAATTTGTCTTTGATTCGAGAAGCTATGATTTTTTAGATAACTTTGTAGGAAAAATTGCACAATGCAATGGGCCTAAAATCATTAAAATTGATCGAATTACTGATTTTTGGAATGAGAGCATAAAAAGTTGCATTGCGTGCCCCTGGGATATATCCTATGCATAGTGATTCCTCCACTGCATTGAGTAAATCCACACCCATAATATCAAAAAAAGTTTGAAAAAGTTCATGTGTCCATCCATCTGGACTAGGACTTTTCTCCTTGGGAATTTTACTGATAATATCTTGTAATTTTTCAATCGAAACAAGCTTGTTGAACTCCTCATTATCATCATCATTAAAGAAGTGGGGTACAATCTTTAGTACTTCAAGTTGCAGGTCAATGTTTTCATTATCAAAAGCATTGTACTGTTCTTTGAAATGCTTGTAATCCATCTCTTTTAACTCGGTATCATTAGATATCATATTCTTGTGCTCATCTGATAGGTCCCAAATTGATTTGTGACTGCATATCTGAGATGCATATTTGTGAAATGTTTTTGTATTTTTGTCTCCTTTATCGATCCAGATAGCCCGACTCCTGAGTCTCGAGGTAGTTTCTTCAATAGAGAGGATAACATTCTTCCTCTGGGTGAGAGCCTTTAGTAATTCCAAGTCTTCTTGCTCAAAAATTTGAGAAGGGAACTTTTCAAAGAGATCAGACAGTTGTTGATCTATGGAGAGTAAATATGCATTTAGTTGTTTTTTCTTTATGGTCTTCCATTTAATAGAAAAACTCTTCAAATGTTTGTGTTTGTCGGAAAGAAGTAGGATTGAAGACCTGTCAGTCTAGATTTGCATCTCATCCCTGATGGAGCGAACTAAAGTAATGAAGTCCGGGTCAGAAATCCATG
>JZKD02S0361678.1:132580-160192 GCA_000966675.3 Picea glauca | reverse complement strand
TCAAATTGCAAGAAGATTGGATTGTGATCTGAGATAGTTGAAGAAACAAACCAAGTATGAAAATTGAGGTGTTTATCAAGTAGCTTGGATTTTAAGAGGAAACAGTCCAATCTTTTAGAAATACCTGTGGAACTGGATCTACCATTCTGCCAGGTTGGAGACAGGATGGATGGTTGGAAGTATACTAAACCCGAGCTATGTAGGATATTGGAGAAGAAATCGGTCAGTGGTTCAAGTCGAGATAGATTCCCCCACACTTCTTTGGCAGATAAGGTGAAGTTTAGATCACCTCCAATGATAAGTTTTTCTTCACACAATAATCCAGAATCAGAGAGTTGTTGTAAAAAAGTCTCTCTGTCTTTGTACAGAGCATAACAATTAAGATGTTTAATAGTATCCTTTGAGTGCTTTAATCTACCTTCCAAGAAAATACCTACAACTATTCCAAAATAACAAAACTCATCATAAGTTGGGTTCCAACCTGAAAGGAGTCCTCCGGAGCGCCTAAGTGAATCTAGGGAAATTGCATTCCAGTGTGGGAGACATTGAAGAAAGAGGGATTTTTCCTTATTTCCCTCAACCAATGTTTCTTGAAGGAAAACTATGTCAAGTTTGACCTGTTGTAGTAATCTCTTTAGGGAAGCGAGTTTAGTGGGGCTCCCACACCCACGTAGATTCAGAGAAAAAATAATCATTAATAAACACCATGAAACGACTGGCTTTCTCTAAGGGCCGAGGAGGTGGAACATGTGTGGTCTAAATAAATTGTGAGGGGAAGGGAAGTGGGAGGTTCAGTGTTAGCAAAAATAGATAGTCCACCTTCTATAGAATCGGGAGGATTTTTAGGGGGTCGGGGATGGGATTTCTGAATAGTCACATTAGATTGGTCGATATGGAGGGGTGTAGATGAATTGGTAATAGGGAGAGAGAAAGGGGATAAGGGCGCGATCGAAAGAGTTAAAGGAGACTTAAAAATAGTGGAAGTGGATGGGTTAGTTATCGGGTTTGTAGTAGGGGAAAGGTTTTTATGGGGGGGAGCTTCAACAAGTGTGGAAGGTGGAGAAAGGGAAAAAATAGGATCACAAGAGGGGATGAGTTCGGGGCAGTTGTGTTCAATGCGGGGAGGAAGAGTTTGAGAGCAATCCACCTGGTCAGGGGACTCTGCGGGGACCAGAGAAAGAGGAGGAGAGTCGCACCTATAAGGGACAACATGGTGAAAATCAGGATGAGGAACCAAAACATCTAGTCTATTTAATAGGAGTTTCCAAAAATATTTGAAGATATCTACCACCCAAAGTTCATTATTTTTAAAATAATTAAATTCTTCAGCAGATATTTTATGGAATAATTCTGGAAAAAAAACTTGCATATTACCGAGGAAGGAGTCACATTCCAAAGTATGGTGAAACATTGTATCTTTCTGATCCACCAGTGTCCAGGGAGTCACATTCTTCTCCAATGTACACGAGGTCTTGAGATGTCCTATCTGCCAGCAAAGGTGACAGTGAAAAGGCTCCCTCTATAAATATAATGGTTGACAAAAAGTGTAGTCCCCTAAATTGACAGTGATGGATTCTGGGAGACCACAATCGAGGTCCAGTTTTACCAAAACACACACTACCCATTTGTTGACCCATCCAAGAGAGCGTTCATAAAAAAAAAAAACTTCCCAACCGAATTTGCAACCGCTTCGAAGACTGGTTTGGACCAGAGTTCAATCGAAAAATCTGGTAAGAGAATCCACATGAATCTTTTTATAAAAGATTCAGAAAAAGGATTGAAACCAGGAGAACATCTCTTGAGCATAAGGACTCCCCTATTTAGTATCCACGGAGAGCTTATAATCTTCAATAGATCTTCTTTCAACAGGAAATGAAAAATAAACTAGTGGTTGGAAAGTAGACTGACCCTCGGACAGTATCCAAGCATCAGTTTCAAAAAGTCTTGTATCCAGAATGATAAACATGCTTTAGGAATATTAGCATAAAAAACTTACCAACGAGAGCCCTCTTTGAAAGGTTGGAGACTCAATCCATGGCAATGTCTTTGCCAATAGTACAGCTGGAGGGAGACTGTCCGACCTTCCAGCACTTTTGTTTGCAGTTTGCATGATCTTTAGATACAGAGGATCTGTTATGTCCGAAACCACCATGGGCATTCGAAGAGAAGAGGGGGTGGACTGTGCATACAGGTTCAGGGGAAGAAAACGATAAGGAAGCTGAAATAAAAGAATGTGTTAGAGAACTCGGGTAGGTGACTAAAGAAGGAAGTTCCTGAGTTTTCTGATCAATTGGAGTCTCCCAAGTCTGTTGGTCGAGCACGTGATCGAGAGAAGGTGTCTTCCCAACATGAACTAAATTCAGATATGAAGGTTTATTCGAAGCCAGCTGTGGAGGGATCTGCAGTGGAGGAGATGTCGAAAGGTGGGCTGGCAGAGGATGACGCATATACTCGTACAATATCTTGTATGTTTCATCCGTCAAAAAAAGGTTGTCGTTTGCCCAGAGAGAATTTTCATCATCCCACGTCGGTCTACACTGACATCCATAAAGGGTTGTAAATTCCAGTGGGTAGAGGATTTATGTCTGCACGGTGATACTTGGGGCAATGTCAGGAGTCTGCAGAAAAAGGAAAGGAGTCTGATTGTAGCTAGTGGAAAGGATAGATGGTGCCACATCTGAAGGGTGCCATGTCGAGTAGGATGTGGGCGGAAAATGTTACGGCTACACTGTCACCATGTTGCAGGTACCCCACACTGCAGGAACCCTAAACCTCACCATCTGTGGGAACCCTAATCTCCACGTCTACTCTTCCATGACATAAAAAAAACAGTTTTATTTGTACACAAACGTCATAAGAATTATAATATAAGAAAATCATTAATATTCTTATGATCACTTCCATGGCTCATGTTGTTCCTGAGTCTGTACTTAAGGCTATAAAGTATAGAGTCTAGGCATCCAAAGAGGGTAAATGATAAAAAAGAAACAAAACAATCTTAGGAAAAGAAGATATGGCTGATTTCTGAGTTTTCTTTGTCTATCTTCCAATTGTTCTTGAATGCTTATGTCTCATTCAATGACTTCCCATGAACGTTCGAGTTCAACCCGGGTGGTGGCAATTTTCAGGATGGAATCGAAGAGGTTTAAAGCGATACTGGTTTGATCTGTGAGACCGAGTTCAATATGGGGTTGTCTTGTGACAAGAAAAGTCATGGAGGAACATGTTTTTTAAGGGATTTGTTGCTTTTTAAGTTGCTATTTCTAATTTAGATTATATGAGACGAAATTCCCCAAATTTCAAATTAATAGCATAACAAAATGAAAGGCATTTTCCCGTGTCTGAGTTAAATCTGAAAACACATGCACAAAATGAAAGAAAACATGAAGTTGTTGAACAGCGTGAGGCATCAATCAAGGAAGAATCTCACTTTGTGACAGAAGAAGAAAATAGACAAGAAAAACTTTAATGAAGCATGAGATATAGAATTCTAAGTGATTCACAGGTATTGTACCTACTGATAGCCGATATAGAGGAAAAGTTGTAAATGATTAGATGACTAAAATAATCGATCACCACAGTAGAGGTTGTACTAAAATGTAGCTAAACATTCATCAAATATATATAAAGGAAATGATGTGAAATGCGAAATAACAGGGGAAACACATAATTCAGTCTTGATGGAATCTAGAGTATTGTGATTTGCCTTGTATTAGTTTGGGCGAAAAAAGAAATCTCTCTATTACAATCTGCCAAAGAAGAAACATCCTTTTGTTTCATCTTCAAGATCTATATTTATACAAAATTAAAATGATTCTAATTCTAATCATTCCAAAAAGTTTCGGTTACAAATAAAAAATGAGGTGTTTCATTTCCTTGTCTCTTGTCTTCCTCTAGGCATGGCGTTTCCTTCTCTTTGTTCTCTAGCTCCAAAAATAGGAAGAAATAAGAACCTGTTATTTTTCACCTCCTGAAGTCTTCCCTTTCCCCTGATTAACACAATTGACATACCTTTCTATCAATTGGGCTATCAACTTGGAAGGTTCTGTTTGGTTGTTCGCCTCGAAGGTGTAACAATTTTTTGCCAAATGTGGCAATCTCTTTCCTACTTGTCTGTCTTCTGTGATGATAGACAATAATTGTAAGTTTGGTTTTATTAACCATTTATCCACTTGGACAATATCAACCTGACTTATCTGGGATAATTCAACTTGTTCTCTTTCCACACTTTGCTTGATATCTAGTAGATGCTTGGCTATGTCGATTTTTCCTAACGTTCCAAAACTATTTTCCTTATCGAGATCTAACAAATTTTTGATTACCAAGCCAAAATTTTCTTCACAAGCGTCTCTCATATCTTTAGCCCTTTTTCTGTTCTCGGATATATTATGTTCCCATGCCTTGAGTAAGATGTTACCTCTGGTTTTCTATGGAATGGACAATCTGGAACTAATGACCATATCTTCTTTCATTGTTGCTATAATAGCCTCCTGGAAAGCAACCCGGGTCACCCCAACTTCTCTTTCTCTCAAAGAGAAATCCTTTAGCGCTTGATCTATTGTTTGAAAATGGTTCTGGATGGTTTCTACTTTGGAAAGTAGATTTTTTTAGGATACTTCTACCTTCTTTCGTATTTATGTGGCTTGGGATTGGAAAACCTTTATGTCTATGACTTGGTTTTCGACAGAATTCAATTTAGATTGCAGCTATTTTATCAACTCCCCTTGTTGACTTACCTATACCTAGCTTATTTGTGTCGACTGATGCATTTGCTCGAGATCAGATTTGAGTTGTTCGATTTTTTGTTGATTAGCTACTCTGGCTTGCTCGAAATCCTTGTTTTCCTCATTCCTAACATTCATTTCTGCGACTGCTAGCTGAGTCTACAATTTGATAATTAACAAGTTTTGTTGTTTCAACCATCCCTTCAAGGTTCCAACTGAATATTGGTTGGTTGTTGCATACACCCCCAATGTTCCTGCTATCTCATCGACGAATTCCTCCTCTGCCAAGGTTTCTCCATCTGTTAATATTTTGTATTTTTTAGCTACTACACCCTCTCTTTGGTATGTTACTTGCTTCACTATGGCCTTCCTCTTCTTTCTAAAAAAGAAATCGCTAGGAGGAAATTATTTCATAGAGATAGTTGTCAGATCCTGTTAGAATATTATCTCTACATCGGGGTTCCCCTTTGTGAATTGTAAGGGTGTGATGGATTGAATGGGACTGCCGATTTCTTGGAATGATTGTTTCATGGTAGCGTCTATGGTTGGATCCTTTGATGTAAGCAACGATATGTCACCTACCCCTTTCGAGGATATATCTTCTTGACCTTCGACCTGTTTACCCAGTGTAACTGCCTCTGGGTTTCCTTCTTCTTGATTGGGGATCTCAACTTCCTAATTTGAGGTCCCAGTTTACTCGGTCTTTTCCTGAGTCTCTTGTTCGCTAGGGATTACGTCCGTTGAAACTTTGGCTTCTGCTTGCTGTGTACTCAAAGGTTTTGAGGTTTTTCTAACTTTGGGGAGGCAACTTCTCTGGTGCTCCTGGAATTTATAGAATTCGATCTTATCTTTGGGTAGCAGAGCTTGAACCCGACTTAAGAATTCTAAGTAGGACCTCACTCCTCGGAAAATTTCATCATGATGTGAGTCTTCATGCTCGAATCTTTATAGACCACAACTCGCCATGTGATTACCCACAACCTTATTAGGGTCGTGTTTCTTAAACTCAATGTCTACTAATTTCATTTCCTCCAGGGCACTGGCCTTTGCTTTGGCATGGACAAAATCTAATAAATAATATGTACCAATGTGAATGGGGGAGGGTGGCTATACCTTCTTTTGAAATCCTTTGATCTCTTTGCTTATCCCACCAAGCACAGTTTTCCTGGCGACATCGCGACATAATATCTTATCTTGCAAGAACAACGATAGAGCATATGGGGGAACAGAACTTCCAAAAACCCTAATGTACGAAAAATCTGCTTCTATATACCAGTCTTCCACGCTACTTAGGTTGGCCATGATTTTATCTGAAATCCTAGGAGGTGGATGGCCGAAGATAGAGACATGCATTGTCACCATTACCCAGTTGAAAATCTCATAGATGAATTCTTTGGCTTTATCTTCCCAGAGTTTCGAGTGGTACACATGAATAGGCTCTTCATTGGTTGGAGTCCAGCTCCAGTTCATTAATGGGAAAGGGGTCATGAAGAAAATAACATCCATAATGTAAGAAAACATAAAAAAATGAAGATGTTTTCCCACTTGCCATTTGTGTTCGATATTTTGTAATTCAGCTAGCCAGACTGTCTGACAACAATTTGGCCCAATTGAAAGAGAATCCCTCAACTACTGTGTGAATGAGCGGTACCCATGGTAGAAAAAAGTGAGCGGTGTCCTCCTTCCCATACAATCTATAGACCATCATCGCAATATACATGAATTGGGGTTCCAACGATGAGATTGAATAAATCCCATTAGAGTCGGCTCTGAATTTTGCGGGATGCGAACACCAATCTTTGATCAGGTCAGATAAGTTTTTCCCGAATTGCTCACATTCCTTATTTTTGAAGCCCTCTAAAAATTCGACGTTGTGAGTAAAGTTTGGTGTGGGAGATAATTTTTGCATAGCCTGTAGATGCTCTGGCCTGGATGTCCCAATCACCCTCTTCTTCTCATTGAATATTGTCCTAGTCCAGATATCTACATGGTCTAATGCCCATCTGATCATATAACAATAGGGAAAATGTCGCGTTCTATATTCTACCTTGTGTATCTCCGACTGAGCGACAATTTTGTATTTGTTGGATATGTCATATTTTTCATTATCACTGGAATCGTCTGGACAATTTATCAGCTCGAAATTCAGAATGTTGGAGACATGTGTCCATGTTTTGACATTGTTGATGCTTCTAAGCGAGGTATCGGAAATAATATCTGAACCTTGACCTAAATTTCCACCAGTTGTCTTGGGCGCTTTCCGCGGAGCCATGATATAGAACCTTGCAATTAGATCTCCTGTCACAGAAAATGAAAACATAGACAAAGGTTATCTCGGTAAACTGGCTATGTGAAAATTAGAAAGGAATTTTTTAAAATAATGACGGAAACCCTTGTGCTTTGAGCACTCAAGTCTGTGCGAGTCCTTGCTGACAAAACGTTTAAAACATTTAATAGAAAGATTTAGCGATAAAATAGTATCTTACCATCAATCATTTCACTAACTATCTTAAATGTTTAATAATTTGTGACTTGGGAAAAACGCAAAAACGTTTAATTCTTTATCCGTAGACTGGACATGTTAAAATTTGTTTAAAGTATTAATTAATCCAGTTTAGTCATTTAATTAAGTGTGTTTAGTCCTTAATACATTTTCGTATTTCTCAATCTCGGATGATTTTACTCTTAATCTTGAACCATGAACCCAAAAATCATGATATTGCGATTTGGTTGATTAACTGCGATTAGACTTTAAGTTTTTTTTCATTAACCATAATCAATTGAATAAATTTGCGACCTCGAGTATCAGGGTTACAAACGCGTTTCTTTGAGGCAAAAACTGTCGAGTCGCAAAATTGCGATAATGATTAATTATGGCTTAATTATCATTATTCTCATAATTAACCAGATTTATGTTAAGTCATTTTCGCAACTTCGCATATCAGGACATTCGTAAGTCTTTCGAGGCATGAATTCCTGAATCGCGAAAGTGTGATGTATTGAATTAGTGATAATCATTGCTTATTGTTTCGATGATCATTATTAAACTTAACCACAATATCACTATTTCACATATCGGGACGTTGAGAGTTTTGACATGTTGGATCGTTAGATCTGCGAAATCTCGAAACCCAATAATTTAGATTTATAGTTAGCATTTTGTTATTTAGAAAAAGGCAGCTCTGAAAGCTTTGATAATTGGAGTATTGGAAAAAATACATGTGTTCCAACATAGGCTCCAACTAGGGGTTTTGTCTCCTTGCGGGATGAGAAGAACAATAGACCAAGTGCCTTTATTGGGTAAATGTAGTCATTAGTTTTCTTCTGTAAAACTCGTTCAGAAAAAGGGTACAGAGAGAATTCAAAGTTTCATATTTATCCCTTGAAAGATTTCAAAATTCAATCACTTTCTAATCTCAAAATTAGTCCATTCGATGACTTCCTCTTCTCTAACGCTGAGTTCAGGTCTGCTTAAGATAATCAAAACAAACTTAAGAATTTTAATAGGTTCTGTTGATTTTGCTTGCATCAAGGTGAAGTAATTTCAACGTTTTTAATCAGGGAATCTTGCACAAACTTGGGATGTAGATTTGGTTTCAAAGAAAATTAATTACCAGAGTACAGTATAATTCATGTATAACAGCCTTACAGATATCTTAGACATTGCTTCACTGCAAACGAGCCTGTTGAGTACCCCAGTCAAGTTATCTGATTCCCTTTATTGAATTTCCTTTCACCACTTCAAGTTGTAGCTTTTCATTTAAACGTTGAGATGAGGGCAATCATTTTATGAATTTCCTTTCGTCATCTCTTTTTGGACTAGATGGGGGCAATCAATTTTTTGAATTTCCTTTCACCATTTGTCTTATATTTTTCCTTGGAATGAAGTGGGGGCAATCAATTAGTATAAAGTATACCGGGAGTCATATGTGTGTATAATTTTGCAACAAAGGTTTGTCAACTCACTTTTATTACTCTGGATCAGTTTTCCTTTGACCTTCAAAACATCTTAGTCTGCAGGAAAACTTATGGGAGAATTTATTTCCAGGGGCATTCTTTTGAGCAAGACTAATCATTAAAACTTGTTGAAATGACTAAGAGAGTTAGGATTATCCTATGCATATCTTAGTTCAGTAGGAGTTGAGGAGTTGTGAGGACTTGCCCTTTTTTTAAGAAAAATCATTTGTCAGCTTTCAGAGCTAAAGTGTAACTTCTTCTCCTTCTGTGGAGGCCATGGGAAGGCATCTGGATTCAAGGGGAAAAAATACCAAATATTTGGAAGAGGGTGATGGAGAAAGTTTCAGATTTCATAAACATAGGTGTTATAATTCAATCTTGACTCTTGGAACCTTTTCTTTGAGGTCTCTTTACCTCTTCTGTTTATTTTAATTATTTTTATCTTATCCAGGGGAAATTTTTAGAATCCACAGTACAAATTTGTTCTTTTGGTAACACATCGGGTGAATATGTTCATACTAATGAGACTATTGTTGCACCTAAGGGATATTCATTTGAAATCTAGACATTTTGGGAATTCATACCTTTTCCTTACAATTTCGTTCTCATCTTAGTAAACTATCTTTTATCGCCTGTTTCGGGCGAATCGATTTCCCGATACATGACCATCTGTTTTCTTCTTTTTGATGTTTGGGTTGTAAACCAAAATCCTGTAAGAAAACAACATGAAGAGTGTCAGGGTTTTAAGATTTCTGGAATTCAATGTCTTGAATATTTCATATTTCTATTTCTAGGAGATCACTAACCTGTTTTATTTGTGATGAAAGTAAAACTTACCGAAAATCTATAAAAACAAAAAACAAAAACCGGTATATACAGTGGAATTTTGGAGATCATTTATTACATATAGTGATTTAGATAACGCACGTTGGTAGGGACATTGAGGATTTTACCATCCAAATTTTCTAACAGAAACGAGTTCTTCCCTTCAGAAGATGTGACTTTGAATGGTCCATACCAGATATGATCAAATTTTCCATTTTTGTCGAGTCTTCCCTCATAGAATCCCATTTCAAAACCAAATCGCCAGGGAGGAATTCCCTGTCTTTAGCCTTATGGTCAAACAGTGCTTTCATGTTGTCTTGATATTTTTGTAGCCTTTCGTCCACTCCCATTATGTTTTGTTGAACTTTGATCAACTGATTTATTCTCCTTGTGATGTGATTTGGTTCTTCTCTCTCATCCTACCAAAGTTTCATCACGGGTAGGGCCAAATTTATGGGTAACACTATGTCGGTCCCATATACCATTTCAAACGGAGAAGTGTCGATCGATTTCTTGGTGCCTATCCGATTCGCCCACAAGGCGTACTTTAAATGCACATGCGAAGATTTTTTGTTTTCATTCAACACTTTCTTAATTATGGTAATTAATATTTTATTTGATGATTTGGTGAGCCCATTGCCTTGGGGGTATTATGTCGTAGAATGACCCAGTATAATATTGTACTTTTGGAAAAAACTAACCATTGCCATAGATTTGAATGCATGGGCATTATCTGTAACTATTTTACGGGGACAGCCAAATCTAGATAATATGTTTTCTTCCAGGAAATCTATCACCACTGAATCTGTTTCTTTTCTAGTTGGAATAGCTTCCACCCACTTGGTGAAATAATCTGTAGCGGTCAGGATCCATTTGTGTTGAGTGCTGGAATGTGGGTTAATTTCGCCTATAAAATCCAACCCCCATTGTTGAAACGGGTCTTCCGTTTTAATCGGGACCAAAGGCAATGTAGGGATTTTTTGCTTGCCTGCGAACAATTGGAAAGAGTTACAGGCTCTGACTTTGGTGTTAACATCTGAGAATAGTTTAGGCCAATAATATCCTTCCCTCGGGATTTTATAAGCTATTTCTCTCCATGCGTGGTGTCCTTCGCATACTCCTTTGTGAAATTTGTTTATGACCTTTTTTGTTTCTGATTCTACTAAACAAACCAGTAGAAATCCTAGAGGGTCTTTCCAATACAATTGGCTTTCGTATATACAGTACTTTTCTGCATGCAATTTCAGTGTCCTGGCCTTAGATGGAGATAAATCACTTGGGCAGTTCAGGGTCAGAAGGTAAGATACTATGTCTTTATACCAACCCGATGAGGCAAACTTCTCTTTGATTCTAGTTGCAGTTATTTGGTCATTGAAATCATCTATGTCCACACATCCTCCGTACTCTTGCAGGTTATTTATTCTGATTGCTCTGAAATTTGATTTAGCTAAGAGCCTAGCCAAACCTTGTCTTTTTATGAGCTTCGTTGGTTTCACATCTAGATCAAATTATTGAATTTTAGCAAGCCACTAACCCCTCTTCGCATCGTTGTCGGGATGAACCAATATGTCTTTTATAGAACTGGTGGGTACATATGCAATTAACTTGGAGTGTAACACGTAGGTTTTGAAAGCCTTCAGTGCTTTCACCATAGCGTATGCTTGCTTTTCCATTATATCATATCTCAATTCCATGTCTCTAAGACTTTTACTGAAGAATGTTATTGGTTGCTCGAAACCTTCTTCATTCTTTTGGAGGAGTACTGTCACGATTGTGTGTTCGGAGGCAAATGAGAAAATAAGAAACTCTTTTAGATAATCAGGGCTGGCCAGCACAAGTGCTTCGCCTATAACTTTCTTGATACGTGCAAATGACGCTTTAGATTCTTCCGTCCATTTGACTTCATTGTTCTTCTTCATCATATATGTGATCAATTTCACGATTTCAGAAAAATTTGGGATAAATCTTCTCAAAAAAATTATTTTTCCTAAAAATGATTCAATTTCCTTTACATTTCTAGGAATATTTATGGTGTCTATAGATTCGACCCTTTTAGGATCAATTTTAATTCTGTCTCGAGACACAATATGGCCCAAGAGTTTACCTTCTTGCATCGCAAAGTGATATTTCTTGGGATTTAAAGACACACCAAATTTGTGGCATTTCTCAAACATTTGTTGGAGATGTATCAGGTGATCTTCATCAGATTTAGCAAAAACGATCAGAACATCAAGATAAATTACCATGAATTTATCTCTTTCGTCGATGAAAGAGATATCCATAGCATGTTGGAAGGTAGCACCTGCATTCATTAAACCAAAAGGCATTTTTTCATATATAAATGTGCCCCAAGGGGTGGTGAAGGCTATTTTTTATTTATCGTGCTCATTGACAGCAATCTGATTGTAACCGGAAAACTCATCGATCATTGACATTTTATTTTCCCCAACCGCCTTTTCCAAAACGTGATCCATTTTGGGTAGAGGATAATTGTCTTTGAGAGAGTATTTATTTAGATTTCTAAAATCTACACATAATCTGATCTCCCTACTCTTCTTCCTAACCGGGACTAGGTTGGCTACCCAGTCAGAGTATCTTAGTGGTACAATTATTTTTGCGTCCAAAAGATTTTTAACTTCCTTTTCGACCACGGGAAATAAAATGGGATTGACTTTCATGAGTTTATGTCTAAAAGGTTTAACACCGAGGTTTAAAGGTATCTTGTGTTCGATCACAGTGGTGTCATAAGTTCTCATCTCATCATAAGACCAAGCGAACACGTTTTTATACTACTGGAGTAATCAGTATACTTACCTTTCATCTCAAGAGGAAGATACTTTGATATTTTTACTATTCTAGGCTCCTCCTTGGTCCCTATATCGCGATCTTCAACTTCTTCAGGTTGAGGCTGCAAAGTTGCTTTTAAGGGCATGTCGTTTTGGTCAAACAGTCTTTCTAGAGGGATTAGTCCTTTAGGGATATGATTATTTTTTAATACTAACATGTGATGATTCATGATCTTTTCTTGGAACTCTTGAGG
The DNA here is from genome assembly GCA_000966675.3 of Picea glauca. Classification (NCBI taxonomy): domain Eukaryota; kingdom Viridiplantae; phylum Streptophyta; class Pinopsida; order Pinales; family Pinaceae; genus Picea; species Picea glauca. The sequence goes on along the minus strand of JZKD02S0361678.1, from coordinate 147,646 downwards.
ACCCTCCCCCTCTTGCATAATCCAAGTATGGTCATTTTGGTTTTCTTAGTCAATGTGAGTTTCAATGAAGTCATCCACCATTTCAAGGAATTTTTTGATCTGTTCGTCATCTTCGAACACCTGCCAATGTTGTATGTTGTTCGGTATGGAGGGTTTGTGCCTCATCTCTATGTGATATTTTAGTTTGAAAGCCGTAGGAGGTGAAAAAGTTGAGGCTGCTTTGGCTAATGAATCGTCTTTTAGGTTTTCTGTATGTGGAATGTAATGAACATTTACCGATGAGAAGAAATTTTCCATTATATCCCAGGCGCAATTTCTGTAAGATCTTAATCTCGGGTGTTTGGCTTGGTACTGCCGATTTATCTGCTTCACAATCAACTCCACATCTCCGTAGACTTCCAAGATCTTTATGTTCATCTTCCTAGTAGTTTCTAGTCCCAATACTAGGGCTTCATACTCACATATATTATTTGTGTAGTCTATATCCCACTGTAGTCTGTAAGAAAAGGGGATAACAAATTCATTTTCAGGTGCTACAAAAATCACTCTTGCACCTGCTCCTTCACATGACGAAGTGCCATCAAAAAACATTTTCCAAATTCCAGTGTTATACACATTTTCATCCCTCTTTTCTAATTTATTTTCCTCTATATAATTTTCTTCTGTGAAATTATTTACACCATCATCAAAAGATAGAATACAATTCCCTAGGTCTTGATCGGCGACATAAACAGGGTAATTGTTAAGATTCTGTGGATCACTTACTGTATATGAAAACCGCATTTCCTTGTATAACCGAGTGAACTGTCCACCAAAAACATGAATTAGTGGCGTAGGTCATGTCTAGTTGAAGAGATCCCCCAAGCTTGGCTCCCCAAGACCTAGATAATAGCAAACCATACTTTGGAGGTATATCAGCGATAACTACATCCATTAGTACACTTTTTACTGGAACATGGGCAAGATTTATCACTAAATATTTGATCATGCCCATACACTTAACTCTCCTTGAATCAAAATAATACATATCCCCATATGGCCTGGTAATTTCGAGGCCTAGTCTGTCCATAATAGACTTGGGCATCACGTTATGAGAGGCTCCAGAATCTAGCATGCAATTATGCAACAGACGATCGTGCACATTTAGTGTAATGTATAAGGGGGAGATGATATCCCTAGAACCTTTGAAATGTGGACCAAAAGTTATATTAGGCCTATCATCTTTGAAATTTATCACGTCAGACTGACTTTCTAAATCTAAAAAATTTATCATTTTGGTTATTTGCTTTCGATACATAGGATTCTTTTCCAATTCAACAAGGGGTATTGGTATCTTGATCTTATTTATCTCATTTTCGAGGTTGAAGCCTCCCACGAGTTTATCTGTTTCTTTAGTTGAATCTTCAGTCTCCTTCTTTTCTAACTTATTTGTTTGCATTGCTTTATTTTCAGATAGTTTTGTTTCCAATGTCTGCGTTCCGGCTACCTTAGTTTTCCCAACTTGGATCTCAGCCTCCTTTATTGTGGTATTATGTGAGTCCACTCCTTTTTCTTTGGTATTCTGTATCTCGGTGTCTTTTGGAGTGGGCTCATATGTTTCACCTCTTGGAAGGATTTTCTTTGGTTGAGTAGTCGGCACAGATTTATTTTTAGGCCTCAGATTGTACTTATGTTGGAGCTCGACCATTACAGTATCAGCCATTCCTTGATAGGTAGAATCGTCGATATTGTTTATGTTTTTATATTTATTTGACGGTTGTTCTGTGTTCAAAAACTTCTCATAATATTCCTTAGTTAAATGGGGTTGTATAGAATCGTCGCCCAAATTGTTTACGTCTTCTTCTAGATCCTCAAACTTTTGCATGTCATTCCCTCCTATAAAATTTTCATTTTTTAAAGGAGTTTGAATTTTTTGGTCTTCATTTTTAATATTCCTTTGTTGATTTTGAGTATTGGGGTTTCTTCTGAATTATCTCTTAACGAAAGGATCTTCTTTGGATTGATCTAGCTCCATCCTTGAAATTTTATTTGATAGCTCTTTTATTATCCTAGCCATATCATCCATTTTATCATCTGAGGACCTCCCAAATCCTTAGGGTCCTACTTGTTCTCTAAAATGTTTGGTCTTTTTGTTTCCCGTTTCCATTTTGGTTTTTAATTTACCAAAAGCCATCATGTTTGACTCAATCTCTACAGCATCATCTTGCATTCAGGTTAGGTCGGCCCCTCTCCTTTCTCTTAATAATAAGGTGAAATCGGGTTTGAAAGCTCCTACAAAGGTTACCTTGGCTGCAGGTTGGGATGGTTTAACCTTGATTGGGATCTTATTATATAATTTGTTAAATCTTTGAATGAATTCCATAACAGTTTCTGAACTTTTTTTCTTTAAAGATCCAAACTCAGTCAAATAGTATAAATGATCTTTTCTTTCACCCCATTGTCTAAGAAAAGATTCTTCCAGAGCATCATACGATAATATCGAACCTACGGGAAAAATTTGAAACTAGGTTCTTACCTGTCCTTCGAAAGTGTGGACAAATAACCTTGAATACACATTCTCATGTTCGAGACCTAGGATATCTGCGAATTGGTCAAAGAAATTTATATGTTCGTTCGCGGTTAGGTCTCCTTCCCCTGTGAACTTAGGTAGATTTTTCATGTAGTTTTCAGGTAGATCATGAAGAGGTACTGGGAGGACCATAGAATCGTATCTGGCAGCTACTTTAGCGAAAATCCTAGCGGGTGGGGGTGGCCCTTGCCCCCCCCCTCCTCCTCCTACAACAGCCCCACCTCCTCCTCCTTCGACAGCCGCCATAGATATTTTAGGAGAGGAAACCGGTACGTTGTATGGAGGGTTTTGGAAGATATATAGCGAATCTTTAGCTTCTCCAGGAAAGGAGAAAACTGAAAAAGGGAGGAACGGGATACAGGGATTCGGTTCCTCTGAATTGCAAGAAATGTAAACGGGAGAACCCGTAGGCGTGGAATCTGAGTATATGGTATAATATTCGATACATTGTGAGGTCAAGAAATCTACCTGAAGGGTTGATGGGATATCAATCAACGCAAGATTTAATGAGGGATTCTCACCTTCGTTTGCGTAGGAGGTAGTCGTATGAGTTTCAGATTTAATTTCCGGGAAAACTAGATCTGGGTTTAGGGTTTCGTCTTGAACTGTCTTAGCCAACATTTCTTTGAAAAGGGTTTGGGTGGAGACTTCCTACGAAGTTATCATTTTAAGAGGAATATTTACCTTAGTCTATGTGTGTTTAGGATGGTAGGATGCAGTGGTTGGCTTAAGGGAACCTCTCATTTTTAGTATTTTTTCGGGATCGAAAACAGGCGTGGTTTGTTTACCATATGGGTTTTGTCTGGTGTTCCTTCGACCAGATGCCAGCTTACTTAAACATGGAGTCACCAAGTGAATAGTAAAAACCTAGCCTTTAGAAGGTGTTCGCTCTTTGTTCACTATCAAAGAGTAGAAACTTGCAAATGTCGTTCTCCCAGGGAAAATGATTTCGTATCTTCGATCCTCGACAACGGCGCCAAAAAGATGTTGTTCCATAGTCTGTACTTAAGGATATAAAGTATAGAGTCTAGGCATTCAAAGAGGGTAAATGATAAAAAAGAAACAAAACAATCTTGGGAAAAGAAGCTATGGTTGATTTCTGAGTTGTCTTTTTCTAGCTTCCAATTGTTCCTGAATGCTTATGTCTCGTTCAATGACTTCCCATGAACGTTCGAGTTCGACCCGGGTGGTAGCAGTTTTCAGGATGTAATCGAAGAGGTTTAAAGTGATATTGGTTTGATATATGAGACCGGGTCCAATATGGGGTTGTCTTATGATAGGAACAGTCATGGAGGAACAGGGTTTTTAAGGGATGTGTTGCTTTTCAAGTTGCTATTTCTAATTTACATTATATGAGACGTAATTCCCCAAATTTCGAATTAATAGCATAACAAAATCAAAGGCCTTTTCCCGTGTCTGAGTTAAATCTGAAAACACATGCATAAAACAAAAGAAAACATGAAGTTGTTGAACAACGTGAGGCATCAATCAAGGAAGAATCTCACTTTGTGACAGAAGAAGAAAATAGACAAGAAAAACTTTAATGAAGCATGAGATATAGAAATCTAAGTGATTTAGAGGTATTGTACCTGCTGATAGTTGATACAGAGGAAAAGATGTAAATGATTAGATGACTAAAATAATCGATCACCGCAGTATAGGTTGTACTCAAATGCAGCTAAACATTCATCAAAGATACATAAAGGAAATGATGTTAAATGCGAAATAACAGGGGAAACACATAACTCAGTCTTGACAAAATCTGGAGTCTTGTGATTTGCCTTGTATTAGTTCGGGCGAAAAAAGAAATCTCTCTATTACAATCGGCCAAAGAAGAAACATCCTTTTGTTTCATCTTCAAGATGTATATTTATACAAAATTAAAACGCTTCGAATTCTAATCATTCTAAAAAATTTCGGTTACAAATAAAAAATGAAGCATTTCATTTCCTTGTCTCTTGTCTTCCTCTAGGCATGATGTTTCCTTCTCTTTGTTCTCTAGCTCCAAAAATAGGAATAAATAAGCACCTGTTATTTTTCACCTACTGAAATCTTCCCTTTCCCCTGATCAATACAACTGACACACCTTTCTATCAATTGGGCTATCAACTTGGAATGTTTTGTTTGGTTGTTTGCCTCAAAGGTGTAACATTTTTTTTCCAACTGTGGCAATCTCTTTCCTACTTGTCTGTCTTCTGTGATGATAGACAATAATTGTAAGTTTGGTTTTATTAACCATTTATCCACTTGGAAAATATGGACCTAACTTATTTTGGATAATTCAACTTGTTCTCTTTCCACACTTTGCTTGATATCTAGCAGATGCTTGGCTATGTCGATTTTTCCTAACGTTCCAGAACTACTTTCCTTATCGAGATCTAACAATTTTTTATTTACCAAGCCAAAAGTTTCTTCACAAGCGTCTCTCATCACTTTATCCCTTTTTTTGTTCTCGGATATATTATGTTCCCACGCCTTGAGTAAGATGTTACCTCTGGTTTTCTCTGGAATAGACAATCTGGAACTAATGACCACCTCTTATTTTGTTGTTTCTATAATAGCCTCCTGGAAAGCAACATGGGCCGCTCTAGCTTCTCTTTCTCTCAAAGAGATATCCTTTAGCACTTGATTTATTGTTTGAAAATGGTTATGGATGGTTTCTACGTTGGCAAGTAGATTTTTTTGGGCTACTTCTACCTTCTTTCATATTTTCGTGGCTTGGGATTAGAAAACCTTTATGTCTATGACTTGGTTTTTGGAAGAATGCAATTTAGATTGCAGTTGTTTTATCAACTCCCCTTGTTGACTTACCTGTACCTGGATTATTTGTGTTGACTAATGCATTTTCTCAAGATCGGATTTGAGTTGCTTGATTTCGTGTTGATCAACTGCTCTGGCTTGCTCGAAATCCTTGTTTTCCTCATTCCTGGCATTCGTTTATGCGGCTGCTAGTTGAGTCTTCAATTTTCTAATTAACAGGTTCTATTGTTTCAACCATCCCTTCAAGGTTCCAACTGAATATTGGTTAGTTGTTTCATATGCCCCCAATGTTCCTGCTATCTGATCGGTGAATTCCTCCTCTTCCAAGGTTTCTCCATCCGTTAATATTTTGTATTTTTTAGTTGTTGCAACCGCTCTTTGGTATGTTACTTGCTTCACTACGACCTTCCTCTTCTTGCTAAAAAATAAATCGCTAGGAGGCAATTCTTCCACAGATATAGGTGTCAGATCCTCTTTGAATATTATCTCTGCATCAGGGTTCCCCTTTGTGAATTGTAAGGGTGTGATGGATTGAATGGGACTGTCGATTTCTTGGAATGATTGTTTCATGGTAGCGTCTGTGGCTAGCTCCTTTGATGTAAGAGAAGGTATGTCACCTACCCCTTTTGAGGATATCTGTGCTTGAACTTCGACCTGTTTACCTGTTGTAACTACCTGTAGGTTTCCTTCTTCTTGATTGGGGATCTCAACTTTCTGATTTGAGGTCCCAATTTCCTCGGTCTTTTCCTGAGTCTCTTGTTTGCCAGGGATTGTGTCTGTTGAACCTTTGGCTTCTGCTTGCTGTGTACCCGGAGGTTTTGAGTTTTTTCCCTATAAAAATTTGGGGAGGAAACTTCTTCGGTGCTCCTGGAATTTATAGAATTCGATCATATCTCTAGGTAGTAGAGCTTGAACTTGAATTAAGACTTCTGATTAGGACCTCACTCCTCGAAAAATTTCATCATGATGTGAGTCTCGTGCTCGAATCATTTTAGACCACAACTCGTCATGTGATTACCCACAACCTTATTAGGGTCTTGTTTCTTAAACTCAATGCCTACTAATTTCATTTCCTCCAGGGCACTGGCCTTCGCTTTAGCATGGCCGAAATCTAATAAAGAATATGTACCAATGTGAATGGGGAAGGGTGGCCATACCTTCTTCTGAACTCCTTTGAGCTCTTTTCTTATCCTACCGAGCAGAGTTTTCCTGATGATCTCGCGACATACTAGCTTATCTGGCAAGAACATTGACAGAGCATATGGGGGAATAGAGCTACCAAAAACCCTAATGTACGAAATCTTTGCTTCTATATACCAGTCTTCTACACTGCTTAGGTTGGCTATGATTTTATCTAAAATCCTAGGAGGTGGATGGCCAAAGATAGAGACATGCATTGGCACCATTACCCAGTTGAAAATCTCATAGATGAATTCTTTGGCTTTATCTCCCAAAGTTTCGAGTGGTACACATGAATAGGCTCTTCATTGGTTGGATTTTAGCTCCAACTCATTAATGGGAAAGGGGTCATGAAGAAAATAACATCCATAATGTAAGCAAACATAAAAAATGAAGATGTTTTCCCACTCGCCATTTGTGGTCGATATTCTATAATTCGGCTGGCCAGACTGTCTGACAACAATTTGGCCTAGTCGAAAGATAATCCCTCGGCTACTGTGTGAATGAGTGGTACCCATGGGAGAAAAAAGTCAGTGGTGTCCTCCTTCCGTGCAGTCTACAGACCATCATCGCAATATACATGAATTGGGGTTCCAACGATGAGATTGAATAAATCCCATTAGAGTCGGCTCTGAATTTTGCGGGATGCGAACACCAATCTTTGATCAGGTCAGATAAGTTTTTCCCGAATTGCTCACATTCCTTATTTTTGAAGCCCTCTAAAAATTCGACGTTGTGAGTAAAGTTTGGTGTGGGAGATAATTTTTGCATAGCCTGTAGATGCTCTGGCCTGGATGTCCCAATCACCCTCTTCTTCTCATTGAATATTGTCCTAGTCCAGATATCTACATGGTCTAATGCCCATCTGATCATATAACAATAGGGAAAATGTCGCGTTCTATATTCTACCTTGTGTATCTCCGACTGAGCGACAATTTTGTATTTGTTGGATATGTCATATTTTTCATTATCACTGGAATCGTCTGGACAATTTATCAGCTCGAAATTCAGAATGTTGGAGACATGTGTCCATGTTTTGACATTGTTGATGCTTCTAAGCGAGGTATCGGAAATAATATCTGAACCTTGACCTAAATTTCCACCAGTTGTCTTGGGCGCTTTCCGCGGAGCCATGATATAGAACCTTGCAATTAGATCTCCTGTCACAGAAAATGAAAACATAGACAAAGGTTATCTCGGTAAACTGGCTATGTGAAAATTAGAAAGGAATTTTTTAAAATAATGACGGAAACCCTTGTGCTTTGAGCACTCAAGTCTGTGCGAGTCCTTGCTGACAAAACGTTTAAAACATTTAATAGAAAGATTTAGCGATAAAATAGTATCTTACCATCAATCATTTCACTAACTATCTTAAATGTTTAATAATTTGTGACTTGGGAAAAACGCAAAAACGTTTAATTCTTTATCCGTAGACTGGACATGTTAAAATTTGTTTAAAGTATTAATTAATCCAGTTTAGTCATTTAATTAAGTGTGTTTAGTCCTTAATACATTTTCGTATTTCTCAATCTCGGATGATTTTACTCTTAATCTTGAACCATGAACCCAAAAATCATGATATTGCGATTTGGTTGATTAACTGCGATTAGACTTTAAGTTTTTTTTCATTAACCATAATCAATTGAATAAATTTGCGACCTCGAGTATCAGGGTTACAAACGCGTTTCTTTGAGGCAAAAACTGTCGAGTCGCAAAATTGCGATAATGATTAATTATGGCTTAATTATCATTATTCTCATAATTAACCAGATTTATGTTAAGTCATTTTCGCAACTTCGCATATCAGGACATTCGTAAGTCTTTCGAGGCATGAATTCCTGAATCGCGAAAGTGTGATGTATTGAATTAGTGATAATCATTGCTTATTGTTTCGATGATCATTATTAAACTTAACCACAATATCACTATTTCACATATCGGGACGTTGAGAGTTTTGACATGTTGGATCGTTAGATCTGCGAAATCTCGAAACCCAATAATTTAGATTTATAGTTAGCATTTTGTTATTTAGAAAAAGGCAGCTCTGAAAGCTTTGATAATTGGAGTATTGGAAAAAATACATGTGTTCCAACATAGGCTCCAACTAGGGGTTTTGTCTCCTTGCGGGATGAGAAGAACAATAGACCAAGTGCCTTTATTGGGTAAATGTAGTCATTAGTTTTCTTCTGTAAAACTCGTTCAGAAAAAGGGTACAGAGAGAATTCAAAGTTTCATATTTATCCCTTGAAAGATTTCAAAATTCAATCACTTTCTAATCTCAAAATTAGTCCATTCGATGACTTCCTCTTCTCTAACGCTGAGTTCAGGTCTGCTTAAGATAATCAAAACAAACTTAAGAATTTTAATAGGTTCTGTTGATTTTGCTTGCATCAAGGTGAAGTAATTTCAACGTTTTTAATCAGGGAATCTTGCACAAACTTGGGATGTAGATTTGGTTTCAAAGAAAATTAATTACCAGAGTACAGTATAATTCATGTATAACAGCCTTACAGATATCTTAGACATTGCTTCACTGCCAGCGAGCCTATTGAGTACCCCGGTCAAGTTATCTGATTCCCTTTATTGAATTTCCTTTCACCACTTCAAGTTGTAGCTTTGCATTTAAATGTTGAGATGAGGGCAATCGTTTTATGAATTTCCTTTCGTCATCTCTTTTTGGACTAGATGGGGGCAATCAATTTTTTGAATTTCCTTTCACCATTTGTATTATATTTTTCCTTGGAATGAAGTGGGGGCAATCAATTAGTATAAAGTTACCATTAGCCCCACTTCAAAGGTTATGAGGCTTGCAGAGCTAAGTGAAAGTTTTTGTAAGAGGTTGTAGAAGGCTTTGTGCTAAAGTAAAAGGAAGTAGGATCTAGTGAGATGCACAGATCTTCTGTCCTGTGCGAAGTAAGGGTTTTGAGTGGCTTTGTGTTGTAACTGATTGAAGACACTAATAAAGAAGAAGAATTGGTGGATGTAGACCCAAGGAGGGGGTGAACCACATAAATCTGTGTATTATGATTTGTGCTTTGACTTGATGTGTTTATCTCTTCTATTGATAAGTGCTTTGATATATTTATATAGATCTACTTAGGATTCATGCTTCTTAGATGTATATGAATGTTAGATCTGATGTGTATGAAGATTCTTAGTGCTAATCTACTGGATCTAATCTATTTTATTGTTGCTAAGTGCTGAAATATCTTAGATCTAAGTGAATGATGCGATGCTCTATGCTATCTGCAAAGTATAAGAAGGGTTGAATATTGATGAATAATCGATGCTAAGTGCGCTATAAGGATAGAATCATAGATATGTGTTCTATCTAAGGTTGCAGACACCTGAGTCTTGCAACCACCCCTGCCTCTACCTTGGGTGAGACTTCATTTGCTTCGCAGGTGTTGCAAAAAGGGCTGGTAGTTAGGTCTTTGTTGGTGCGCTCTTGAGCTTTGAACCCTGGGTCTGCCCTTGTGCAAACAATGAGCCATCCAATCTTCCAGGTAGATTTTTACTGAGGGATATGGCTTGCGGAAAGGTTGTGTGTGCATGAATCAAGATCAATTAGGGCATGAGAGAAAGCACAAATGGGCATGAACCATTGGATTATCAAGGGAGACTAATCCAAACAATTGATTTACAATAGATCCTATTCATTAGATTTATCAAAGTTTCAAAACACCAGTTAACCATCGAGTAGTTTCAAGAACCTGAGGGGATTTGGACCTTTAGATAAGAAATCCCTCAACCATTAGATCTTGCAGGAAAATGTTCATGGAAGGATATGTTCAGGAAGTCCAATGGTGTCTTTGCATATCTAAAGGAATTAGTATGACTGAGGTAACTGGTGAGCACTTTCAGACCTGAAATGAATATGGGTCATTATATTGGTTAGATCACAGTCATTGGATCATTTAGTTTGGTAACCTAAGGTGATCTGGACCATAGATTTGGGAAACCACCTAGTTTTCGATCCATCAAACAAGTATGTTGACTTACAAGGGATCGAGAGGGAAAAAGGAATGCCATGTCGACTGAGTGACTAGGGGAGGCCCATCATTGGGTACATGTGGAAGGTGATGCATAGAAGAGGATAAGTGCCCTTTGTTGAGTTGTCAGGGTGAAAGAGATGCCATTATTAATCGAGAATTTCTCAACTCGAAAAGGATAAGGATTATCAATTTTGATCAATCTGAATGGTTTGATTTGTCAGGAGGGCTTGTTGTCATGGAACACGGGGCATGGAGAGTTTTAGTGTGTAATATATATTATAATCCTGTAGAGTTGAGCCTGAAATTGGTGTTGCGGTTTACAATGTCGCAGAAAGGTGAGTGTCTGACAACTTATGGTCTGCGAACTACAGAGAGATAAAAGGTGTGGAAATTTGGAATTATGTTGCAAAGAGGAGTCTGGTAGTGTTGTTGGTTTTGATAGCCCGAAGATATGGGCAAGGATCTAGTGGTAGATCCACATCACCTAGACATAGAGAGTGGTCCATGTGGATTCCACATGGTCTAGGGTTATTTCATCAATGCTAAATGCCCCAGTTTCTTTAGGGAGCCATAGATATCTAACCAGAGATCGATTTTGAACATAGTTGCAATCATTGAAAATATGTTAAGGAGTAGATTCCATCCTTGGGTTCATATATTTAGAAAGAATTTTTTTTTTATAAGAGAAAATTTTGACATCCCACCAGCCTAAGGAAGGCTTAGGGACTCAGGTGTGTTACATAGTGGTATCATAGTAGATTTCAAATGTAATTCCTTAATGGGATATAAACTTTCCACAAATATTTAATCGTAGAATCCAAGATGAGTCCGTTGAACTCTGACGTAATTGGGAAATTCATGTATCCACTGCATTCCTCATACAATTGTATAATATCATGTTTAACATAAAATTTATGTCTTATTCCATGTTTGATAATTTATTTATGTTGTTATGTGATAACAATAATTTCTTAGTGTAACTGGCATCAAGGATAGACTCCTAGTTTTTGTATTGTTAAGGCTAATTGAATCCTTGATGATGGCAATGAAAATTGTATGTAATTTTGAATTGTGATTGGTTAATGGTAGCCTTTTGTTTCACGAAGTAGACAGTGCATCTATAAGGATTTCCTCTATCACACCAGGCGAAGGAGGTGATGGCGAAGAGATAGAAGGTGAAGAAATTGAACAACATAAAGGTGAAGTACCACCACTTAGGGATGAAGAAGACTCATAGAAGAAAAGGAAGGTCTCACCTTTGAATTATTCCTCCCGAAAGAAACCTAGAACCCCTGTAACCAAGATGTGAACTGCCCTCACGTTGGATGACTTTGATTTCATTGTTGCAGCAGTAAATGATGCTTCAAAGGATATAATAGAGAAGCAAGAGGCGAAGCAGGAGCATATGTATAACCGTATAGAGATTAAACTCCAAGGAGTGCAGCAGGCACTCCAGTCTATCCATGCAATCCCCACTACGCCTCTGATAGTAGGGACAGTAGAACTAGGAGATGAGCTAGTTCAATTTCACCGGATTGCTGATATGGTCGAAGCTTTCCTTCGACAAGCTCAAGAAGACATAACACAAGACACCCAGGCTTTGACATAGGTACAAAGAGTACTTGTTGAGCAGCGCAGTGCTACCGAATGAGAAAAACTTTCTCTTCAAGTACAGTGGGACAAAGAGAAAGCAGAGCTACAAGAAAGCAAGGAATAGTTTCTCGCAGAGCAGCTTGAAGTCAAGGAACTAGTCAACAGAGCACTCTGCTCTGTGATTGTTATCGAAGTACAGGCTGAAGAGAGAGTTCCAAAATAGGTGTCACAGCTTGAAGAAGTTATACAGAAGCTTCAGCAGTGCATTTCCGATCTAGAACTTTGCGTTGTGCCTGAGACCCCTCAGGAGATAAAAGACCAGCGAGAAGCAAATGCTCAAAGTGCAGTTGAACGATTGAAATCTCTTGCCTTGGAGTGAAAGAAACTCAGTAACTAGAGCGCCCAGACTTATGAGAGCCTTATAGAGAATCCGGAGTTACAGGCACTAGAGTCGCAACTTCAGGAAGCAAAGCAACATGCAGATACATTACAGGCACAACTGAAGGTACTGTCTGTAGTGGATAGAATGAAAAGATATCATGAACAATGCACAACTCAGCAGTAGATACATATGATCCAAAGAAAAGTGATGGAAATCACTTAGCAAATCCAACCGGTGCAAGACAAGGCATGCATGTTATTTTTCGAGATTGAAAGCCAGGGAACAGAGCTTGAGTAAGTCTACATCACTATAGAACAACGCCTGGAAGGACTAGTAAATGACACAGTGATCCTAGCATTCACCCAGCAGGAGGCCACAGTGAAGGAGTAGGTCGAAGCAGCTCGAGCCAAGATCGAGGCTTTCGAAGCATAATTGCGCAGACCTGAGTGACTCGAGACGATTCATAGGTGAATGTTGGGGGCATGTTCGCCCTTGACCAACTTTTGGGATAACCTTGGTCATTTTGACCTATTTTGGGACTTCGACAACTAGTCGAAGAAGGAGCTCCAAGCGAAGCAAAGATCATGGGATCTCAGTCCACTTTTGGGCCTCTTTTAGGGTTTTTGGTTAATGTAATGGGAAAAGGATGTCAGCCCGTGGGTTTACCCACACTTAGGCCCACTTTTGTAATGTATAAATAGACACTTAGGAAATGTAAGAATGGCCAATGGCTTAATGCTAGTAGTTAGATTTGTGTGATCAGATGTGTATTGTAAATGCTCTGTGCATGATTGTAAGAGGCTTGCAGAGCTAAGTGAAAGTTGTTGTAAGAGGTTGTAGAAGGCTTTGTGTTGAAGTACAAGGAAGAATGATCTAGCGAGATGCACAGATCTTCTGTCCTATGCAAAGTAAGGGTTTTGAGTGGCTTTGTGTTGTAACCGATTGAAGACACTAATAAAGAAGAAGAGTTGGTGGACGTAGCCCCAAGGAGGGGGTGAACCACATAAATATGTGTATTATGATTTGTGCTTTGACTTGATGTGTTTATCTCTTTCGTTGATAAGTGCTTTGATATATTTATATAGATATACTTAGGATTCATGCTTCTTAGATGTCTATGAATGTTAGATCTAATGTGTATGAAGATGCTTAGTGATGATCTACTAGATCTGATCTATTTTACTGTTGCTAAGTGCTGAAATATCTTAGATATAAGTGAATGATGCGATGCTTTATGCTATCTGCAAAGTATAAGAAGGGTTGAATATTGATGAATAATCGATGCTAAGTGCGCTATAAGGATAGAATCATAGATATTTGTTCTATCTAAGGTTGTAGACACTTGATTCTTGCAACCACCCCTGCCTCTACCTTGGGTGAGACTTCATATGCTTCGCAGGTGTTGCCGAAAGGGTCAGTAGTTAGGTCTTTGTTGGTGCGCTCTTGACCGTTGAACCCTGGGTCTGCCCTTGTGCCAACAATGAGCCATCCAATATTGCAGGTAGATTTTTACCGAGGGATATGGCTTGCGGAAAGGTTGTGTGTGCATGCATCAAGATCAATTAGGTCATGAGAGAAAGCGCAAATAAGCATGAAACATTGGATTACCAAGGGAGACTAATCCAGACCATTGATTTAAAATAGATCCTATTCATTGGATTTATCAAAGTTTCAAAACACCAGTTAACCATCGAGTAGTTTCAAGAACCTAAGGGGATTTGGACCTTTAGATAATAAATCCCTCAACCATTAGATCTTGCAGGAAAATGTTCATGGAAGGATATGTTCAGGAAGTCCAATGGTGGCTTTGCATATCTGATGGAATTAGTATGACTGAGGTAACTGGTGAGCACTTTCAGACCTGAAATGAATATGGGTCATTCTATTGGTTAGATCATAGTCATTGGATCATTTAGTTTGGTAACCTAAGGTGATCTGGACCATAGATTTGGGAAACCACCTAGTTTTCGATCCATCAAACGAGTATGTTGACTTACAAGGGATCGAGAGGGAAAAAGGAATGCCATGTCGACTGAGTGACTAGGGGAGGCCCATCATTGGGTACATGTGGAAGGTGATGCACAGAAGAGGATAAGTGCCCTTTGTTGAGTTGTTAGGGTGAAAGAGAGGCCATTATTAATCGAGAATTTCTCAACTCGAAAAGGATAAGGATTATCAATTTTGATCAATCTGAATGGTTTGATTTGTCAGGAGGGCTTGTTGTCATGGAACACAGGGCGTGGAGAGTTTTAGTGTGTAATATATATTATAATCATGTAGAGTTGAGCCTGAAATTGGTGTTGCGGTTTACAATGTCGCAGAAAGGTGAGTGTCTGACAACTTATGGCCTGCGAACTACGGAGAAATAAAAGGTGTGGAAATTTGGAATTATGTGGGGAATTATGTTGCAAAGAGGAGTCTGCTAGTGTTGTTGGTTTTGATAGCCCGAAGATCTGGGCAAGGATCTAGTGGCAGATCCACATCACCTAGACATAGAGAGTGGTCCATGTGGATTCCACATGGTCTAGGGTTATTTCATCAATGCTAAATGCCCCAGTTTCTTTAGGGAGCCATAGATATCTAACCAG
>JZKD02S0361678.1:104189-130948 GCA_000966675.3 Picea glauca | reverse complement strand
TCCATGACAACAAGCCCTCCTGACAAATCAAACCATTCAGATTGATCAAAATTGATAATCCTTATCCTTTTCGAGTTGAGAAATTCTCGATTAATAATGGCCTCTCTTTCACCCTGACAACTCAACAAAGGGCACTTATCCTCTTCTATGAATCACCTTCCACATGTACCCAATGATGGGCCTCCCCTAGTCACTCAGTCGACATGGCATTCCTTTTTCCCTCTCGATCCCTTATAAGTCAACATACTGGTTTGATGGATCGAAAACTAGGTGGTTTCCCAAATATATGGTCCAGATCACCTTAGGTTACCAAACTAAATGATCCAATGACTGTGATCTAACCAATATAATGACCCATATTCATTTCAGGTCTGAAAGTGCTCACCAGTTACCTCAGTCATACTAATTCCTTTAGATATGCAAAGACACCATTGGACTTCCTGAACATATCCTTCCATGAACATTTTCCTGCAAGATCTAATGGTTGAGGGATTTCTTATCTAAAGGTCCAAATCCCCTCAGGTTCTTGAAACTACTTGATGGTTAATTGGTGTTTTGAAACTTTGATAAATCCAATGAATAGGATCTATTGTAAATCAATGGTCTGGATTAGTCTCCCTTGATAATCCAATTGTTCATGCCCATTTTTGCTCTCTCTCATGACCTAATTGATCTTGATGCATGCACACACAACCTTTCCGCAAGCCATATCCCTCGGTAAAAATCTACCTGCAAGATTGGACGGCTCATTGTTGGCACAAGGGCATACCCAGGGTTCAACGCTCAAGAGCGCACCAACAAAGACCTAACTAATGGCCCTTTCAGCAACACATGTGAAGCAGATGAAGTCTCACCCAAGGTAGAGGCAGGGGTGGTTGCAAGACTCAGGTGTCTGCAACCTTAGACAGAACACATATCTATGATTATATCCTTATAGCGCACTTAGCATCGATTATTCATCAATATTCATCCCTTCTTATACTTCGCAGATAGCACAGAGCATCGCATCATTCACTTAGATCTAAGATATTTCATCACTTAGCAACAGTAAAATAGATCAGATCCAGTAGATCAACACTAAGCATATTCATACACATTAGATCTAACATTCATAGACATATAAGAAGCATGAATCCTAAGTAGATCTATATAAATATATCAAAGCACGTATCAACGGAAGAGATAAACACATCAAGTCAAAGCACAAATCATAATACAGAGATTTACGTGGTTCACCCCCTCCTTAGGGCTATGTCCACCAAATCTTCTTCTTTATTAGTGTCTTCAATCGGTTACAACACAAAGCCACTCAAAACCCTTACTTCGCATAGGAAAGAAGATCTGTGCATCTCGCTAGATCCTTCTTCCTTGTACTTCAGCACAAAGCCTTCTACAACCTCTTACAACAACTTTCACTTAGCTCTGTAAGCCTCTTACAATCATGCAAAGAGCATTTACAATACACATCCTATCACACAGATCTAACTACTAGCATTAATCCATTGGCCATTCTTACATTTCCTAAGTATCTATTTATACATTACAAAAGTGGGCCTAAGCGTGGGTAAACCCACGGGCTGACATCCCTTTCCCATTACATTAACCCAAAACCCTAAAAGAGGCCCAAAAGTGGACTGAGATCCCATGATCTCTGCTTCACTTGGAGCTCCTTCTTCGACTAGCTGTCGAAGTCCCAAAATAGGTCAAAATGACCAAGGTTATCCAAAAACTTGGTCAAGGGAAAACAGGCCCCCAACATTCACCTATGACTCGTCCCGAGTCACTCAGGTCTGCGCAATTCTTCTTCAAAAGCCTCGATCTTGGCTTGAGCTGCTTCGACCTACTCCTTCATTGTGTCCTCCTATTGGGTGAATGCTAGGATCACTGTGTCATTTACTAGTCCTTCCAGGCGTTGTTCTACAGTGATGAAGACTTGCTCAAGCTCTGCTCCCTGGCTTTCGATCTGGGAAAATAACATGCATGCCTTGTATTGCACCGGTTGGATTCGCTAAGTGATTTCCATCACTTTGCTTTGGATCATATGTATCTGTTGCTGAGTGTTGCATTGTTCAAGATATCTTTTCATTCTATCCACTGTAGACAGGACCTTCAGCTGCACCTGTAATGTATCTGCATGTTTCTTTGCTTCCTGAAGTTGCGACTCTAGCGCCTATAAATCTGGATTCTGTATAAGGCTCTCATAATTCTGGGCGCTCTAGTTACTAAGTTTCTTTCACTCCAAGGCAAGAGATTTCAATCGTTCAACTACACTGTGAGCAGTTGCTTCTCGCTGGTCTTTTATCTCCTGAGGGGTCTCGGGCACAACACAGAGTTCTAGATTGGAAATGCACTGTTGAAGCTTCTGTATAACTTCTTCAAGCTGTGCCACCTATTTTGGAACTCTCTCTTTAGCCTGTACTTCGATAACAATCACATAACAGAGTGCTCTGTTGACTAGTTCCTTGACTTCAAGCTGCTCTGCGAGCAACTGTTCCTTGCTTTCTTGTAGCTCTGCTTTCTCTTTGTCCCACTGTACTTGAAGAGCAATTTTTTCTCATTCTGTAGCACTGCGCTGCTCAAAAAGTACTCTTTGTACCTATGTCAAAGCCTGGGTGGCTTGTGCTATGTCTTCTTGAGCTTGTCGAAGGCGAGCTTCGACCATATCAGCAATCCGGTGAAGTTGAGTTGGCTCATCTCCTAGTTCTACTGTCCCTACTATCAGAGGCGTAGTGGGGACTGAACGGATAGACTAGAGTGCCTTCTACACTCCTTGGATTTTAATATCTATACGGTTATACATATGCTCCTACTTCACCTCTTGCTTCTCTATTATCTCCTTTGAAGCATCATTTACCGCTACAACGATGAAATAAAAGTCATCCAACGTGAGGGTAGTTCGCATCTTGGTTACAGGGATTCTATGTTTATTTCGGGAGGAATATTTCAAAGGTGAGACCTTCCTTTTCTTCGACGAGTCTTCTTCATCCCTAAGTGGTGGTACTTCACCTTTCTATTGTTCAATTTCTACACCTTCTATCTCTTCACCATCACCTCCTTTGCTTGGTGTGATAGAGGCAATCCTTATAGATGCACTGTCTACTTCGTGAACCTCTTCAGGATTCTTCATTTTGCTTGGTCCCATTGTATCCGGTATAGTCTCTAGGCTATCAATATCGGACAACTCTATGGGGTTCGCTGGAATGAGAAGGTCGGCTGACCAATCCTTGGTGATCTCTTCAATGTCTTCCTCGGTAAACTTGTAATAAGACTGCAATTGTTGCTTGTGTTCATCAACTCGCGTTGTTATATAAATAAAGTGGCAATCCGCGTTGAACTTCATTAAGGGTCTGAATCTGTGGACCATGTTCAGGTTAATGTGAGGCATAGCCTAGATGTAGGTCTTCGGTTGGTTGTAGTATAAATGGAAGATGACATTCAACTGTCATTTCTTGCTCATATCGGTTGAGTACCACAGGGTACTGAACCTCGCAGCCAAAGGTTCAAATGGTTCGATCTCTAGGAAAGTGGAACCCTCCGGCATCTCCCATGCTATGAAGGTGATCAGTATGAGAAGCCAATTGAAATGTAACTCATACCCTTGGTCTTGCGCTTCCTTGCAATCCAGTTCGAGTTGATTCACTAAGTCATTTGAAGTCCTTCCCAATTCATTTGAAGTCCTTCTGCGCACTTCCCTGTGAGATCAACTACGAATCCAGTTACTTGGGTGGGTCGATTCTTGTGAACTAGCTTGCCTGCAATCAACTGACAGGAAAGGCGCACTGCGTTTCTTTGAATAGAGGCTACCTTGTAGCCTTGTGTTCCCTTCTCGACATCGCCATAGATTTATTTGACCTTCGTTGCTAGTGCTTTTTTTGTGGTCTTTCCAGGATAAAAATCATGTGGGTCAGGGCCTTGCATGCTGAGTCCTATGAGCTGATTGATCAAGGCTGGATCCACTGTGACACGGCGGTTCAACCACAAGTAGCCTCCGTGATAGCAAGACAGAAGCAACTTTATGCATGCATTCACCTCTTGGGGCCTGCCAAAGTGAGGGATCTTCATGACATTCAACAATGTTGACTATGCGAGGTTCTAGGTCCAAGACTATGGGACGATCTTTGAGTTCTTTCCCTTCATCTTCATTATATACTTGTGTGGGGCGATCATACTGTAGAATTTCCTATCACCGAGGTTGAAGTCACTAAACTTCAACGCTGCGAGCTTGTCCTGATCGGCATGAACTATGCGCACCCCTTTCGGCCGATACGCAGTGATCATAGCATACTCGAATTCTCGAGGCACACTGTCACAGTTGATTTCACCACGCAGAGGGGGTAGGTAAGTGGGAAAAATGATCGGAATCAGTTTATTGTTCGCAAGATCATCCTTATGCTTTGTTCGCTTCTCATCGACCTTTCGGGACGGTCTAGCTCAAGCAGTGGATGGAAAAGCTTCTACTCCTCTTGTCGATGATGCTTGGACTCCGGTGGACATTCCTCTTTCCGACATGACTCTCTCAGTCATTAAATCAAGGAGGACCTCTGTGACGGATTCTTCAACTGCAGTGAGCTCGTCGGACATACACGCTTGGGAAAAATAATTGGGGTCACGATGATCTCAGATACTTCACTAGGATGAACAATCAGATCGCAATGACCATTGTATACAATCACTAGTCCTGCAGGCTTCGAATTCTCAGTTGGAAAAAGTGTTCTTCGAGCATGGCTCGACAAGATAAATAAGAAATTCGGAAACGATCTTCTTGCAACGGGTATGAATATTCCATTAACATTGATCTGTCCGTTATGGCGAGGTCCAATGGTCTGTTGGTGATCCTTTAATGCTTTTATGTCCATTTGGGGAGGAAGTCTAACGGGTATATCAGTCCAACAGCTATATTTCTTCGCCATGGCAAAGTGCCATAGGTCGTTGTTCTGATATCCCGACGAAGCTCAAATTCTGCAAGTTTTCTTTTTGCGATGTTCCATATGGAATCTCCTGTAACTTTTCAATCTTCTCCCTCTTCTTAATTAATTTTCTAGCCTTCTTCCCAGTAATCTTCAACTCGGTCTGTCTTTTTCTGTTCTGATTCCTATCTTCTTTTAGAATAGTCACTGCTCATTGTTGAGATTCTCTCCGGGGTAATAATTCTTCTTTCTCTAGGACAAGTGCTTCAGTCTTCTGTGATCCTTCTGACATTCTTTCATCTTCGACATTGGGGTCTCTAGTGTCAAGGAGCTTCGATCTGTTCTTTTGTTCTTCAATCAACTGTGCAATCTTCTTGGTCATAAAATCTTTTAATCCTTGTTTCTTCTGTTCCAAAACTTCTTCTTCTTCCTTCCGTCTAACTTGATCTCTATCAATCCAAGGTTTTCCAAGTAACATAGTAAACGGGGCGTTGTCCTCAATAAATTTAGTAATCTCAAAATCTTCTTCAGTCGAAGTTCCATTAGCATTCGTAGATATCTAAGTGAGCCTTCCACATAGTTTTACCAATTTTCCTCTCAAGAGTCATATTCCTCCTAGTGAAGGGATCATGACAGGCTTCCCTATAGCTTCCCACGTTCTCTCTGTCATGATATTCATCTGTGTTTCCTCATCTAGAACACAATCAATGTCGAAGTCCCCTATCCTTACTTCGATGCATTATTTCTTTAAAGATCTTTGATAATATGACATGTCGGTGTTCATTCAGGGTTTCTTTCATCTGAATTAATACGTTCTCTGATTTTTTTTGAGGTTCTGTTATCTTTGGATTTTCCTTAGGGTTTAGATTCATTCCTTTGATCCTTGCAATCATTCTAGGGCAATCCAATACTTCCTGATCTAGAGCTTTCCAACAAAGACAACTAGGTCCTCCACCAGGGCATTCCTTAGCTAGATGTCCTGGTTTTCTACAACTATAACAGAGGGTTAATCCTCTCTTTCTTGTAACTGATCCCTAGCCTCTTTTGTACTTCACACTAGGATCATAGGGGCCAATCTGCAACAAATTATTTCTAGGGTCCTTCATCCATTTGTTAGTCCAAACATTCTTTCTATGCATAGGTATAACATATCTATCACTATTCTTATCAGATCTATTCATATCAAACCTTATTTCATCTAACAATGCCCTAGTTTTCAAGATAGGATAGAATCTATCAAAAATACCTAGAACCATGCTCTAGAAACAAAAATTTCCACTTATCTTACTTCTACAGAGCACAAATCTTTCAGATCTAGAACTTTCTTACCTTTATCAGAGCACGGAGCTTACAGATCTTACCTTTTTAATCAGAAAATCCCACTTTTACCTTTCTTAGAGTACAAAGCGTTCAGATCTTTCTTCTTTTCTTCAGTATCAACCTCTTTTTTTGCAGATCTGATCTCTTTTGTTCAGATCTGACCTTTCTTTCTTGGAACAAAGCTTCACAAGTCAAGTAGAACACTGCGCACTAGGCAACAGATCTACACACAGAGATTTCTTTGCACAAAGCTTCTTCTTCTCTAGTTCCCAACAATCACAGTTTCAGGTCCCAGAAACAGAACCATTTGTTGTCACAAAGGAAGACCCAGGTTTCAACGCTCAAGAGTGCACCAACAAATCCCTAACTATCGGCCCTTTAGGAAACACCTGCGAAGTAGATGAAGTCTCACCCAAGGTAGAGGCAGGGTTGGTTGCAAGACTCAGGTGTCTGCAACCTTAGCTGGGACACAAATCTTTGATTCTATCCTTATAGCGCACTTAGCATCGATTATTCATCAATATTCAACCCTTCTTATACTTCGCAGATAGCACAGAGCATCGCAGCATTCACTTAGATCTAAGATATTTCAGCACTTAGCAACAGTAAAATAGATCAAATCTAGTAGATCAGCACTAAGCATCTTCATACACATCAGATCTAACATTCATACACATCTAAGAAGCACGAAGTCTAAGTAGATCTATATAAATATATCAAAGCACTTAGCAACGGAAGAGATAAACACATCAAGTCAAAGCACAAATAATAATACACAGATTTACGTGGTTCACTCCCTCCCTAGGGCTACGTCCACCAACTCTTCTTCTTTATTAGTGTCTTCAATCGGTTACAACACAAATCCACTCAAAACCCTTACTTCGCACAGGACATAAGATCTGCACAGCTTTCTAGATCCTTCTTCCTTGTACTTCAGCACAAATCCTTCTACAACCTCTTACAACAACTTGCACTTAGCTCTGCAAGCCTCTTACAATCATGCATGGAGAATTTACAATCCACATCCGATCACACAGATCTAACTACTAGCACTAAGCCATCAACCATTCTTACATTGCCTAAGTATGTATTTATACATTACAAAAGTGGGCCTAAGTGTGGGTAAACCCACGGGCCGACATCCCTTTCCCATTACATTAACCCAAAACCCTAAAAGAGGCCCAAAAGTGGACCGAGATTCTATGATCTCTGCTTCGCTTGGCGCTCCTTCTTCGACTAGCTATCGAAGTCCCAAAATAGGTCAAAATGATCAAGGATATCCCAAAACTTGGTCAAGGGCCAACACTCATATTGACTGATATTAACTATCCAAAACCTACTTCGAGTTAAAATATAGATGAGGCTTAATCACGCCAAACATTTCATACAACCTTTTGAATTCCAACTGTCAATGATGCACAGTCACATGGCACTAACTTATGGGCTATCAAGCTCCCCTATTTAGAATTTCATTTCCCTACAACTCGTGGGAACAAGCCTTTCTAAAACACTCCTCCCACTGGTCGATCTCCAATGAATGGTCGGTACCACTGTGGATCAATGGCTTGCAGCCTCTCGAGATCATGCCTACAACTTAGCCTTATGTCATTTATGAATCCTTCCAACGCCTAGATTATGATAGACAGATGATATGACTTCTCATTCCATCAATGGGCAGTCGATGTAACCTCTCAACACTTAATCATTTTCTGTCTCTCATGGTCATTCATTCAAACTTTCATGCTCAGGTAAATATTCAAATACCACAGGGAAATTAGTTGGATTACTGAGAAGGGGGGTGAATCAGTAATAGAGCAATAATATCCTTTTTAACCATAAAATGAAAGTGCTATATCAATGTATCATTATCATCTAATAGATTTAGAGTAAATAAACAATGAACAAATGAGAAATCATACACATACACAGTACACCAATGTTTTTATGTGGAAACCCAAAGTGGGAGAAAACCACATAATTCTTTTTTTTTTATATGTATTTAAGAATTACATCCATTGGAAGCACAAACTTACTTTGTTTTCTAGCTGCAACTGGAAGGAGGCTCCAACCCCTAGATTCTCAGGCTACAACCTATGGGAAGCTCCAACTCCCCAATTCTCTGGCTACAACCAGAAGGAGGCTACAACCCCCTATGTTCTCCGGCTACAACTAGAAGGTGGATAAAACCACCTGTCCTTGCCCCATCCAACCACCCTGTCATAGAAGTAGAATGATGAAAGCATTGTCACACTATCACTGTGAGATATATTATTGTAAACCTGTACCAAACAACCTGTAATCAACCTGTTCCATAAACAAGTGCATCAACCATGCACCAACTTGTACCTCAAACTGTACCATCAACGAGTGCATCAACCATGAATCAACCTATACCTAAACATGTACCATAAATGAGTGCATAAACCATGCACCAAATATGTACCAATCATGCATCAAATACACATAAACTATGAATCATCAAGATGTACCAACATCATCAACTATACACCTCATGTATGTCCAACTCATCAACTACTTGTCTCAACCATGTACCCAACATGTACCTCAACCAAAATCCCTCATCAATTTCATCATCCAAATCTGATTTGTAACTTTTTAATAGACATGGTGTATATGATCACATACCTGCAAACCTTCCTTAACTTTAACAACAAGAGACTAGCATTTTCATCAAACTTTACTTTAGTCTCACATGACTAATTTTGGATTAGTCAACAACCCTAACTTGAAATAATCATAACTATGTACCTATAATGAATAAATATCTGAAAATAATACATAATGTTCTTCAATGTCTTTTATGCAATTCATACATCTTTCACTACGTGGAACCTCTCAGAAAATGAGTTATAGCAAAAATGGCATACCTTGTTGAATTCTGGCTTATTCTAGACAGCGAACTTGTAGAGCGTGCCCTGCACAGAATATTTGTTGTATGGATCTAAAACTGGTACACATAATACTAAATATTGTACTCTAACCAATACATTTAGTCTTACTTAACTTGGATCATTTTATGAATAATTTATGACGTTTTTACCTGAAACACTTGTTTTAGAGTAGTTTCAGGACTAGCCACAAACCCTATTTTCCACGGATTGTAACTCCAAAAATACAATGACCCACAAGATGAGATTTTTATCAAAGATACTTGGATATGTTTCCTCAATGACCTCCATATTTCACGGTCTGAATCATTCTAGAAAAAAAAATTATTTCAAAAATGGTGAGATGACCTGTAAATAACATACCTTAGAAAGTATCATCAAAATAATTTATCCTCCCTTGAATTTCGGCATTCTTTACTTCACCTTCCCTCTGAAATTCGCCTTAGATATTATTTGGTTACCTCAGTCACTTGTATATATTCAATATGATCAAGTGTATTTGGATGAGAGACCCTTTCCTCTTATTTATACTTTCATGTAGCTTCCTAAAGGGGTTACCTTCTAACCATCTTAACCCACTTTCCTTATTTTAGGGCTAACACACTTATAACCACTTGTCCACTTAGTAATTTATCCATTAACTTTATTATTTAAATAATTTATTTTGTATCCACTTTGACTTATAGTACACCCATCACTTCACTTTATTATTTAAAAAATTTCTTCTTTGCAACCACTTTGGCTACTTTGACCTTTTGGGGCTTCTAGATGACTCATGAGGGTTCTCCAACTTCACATGGCCATAAATCTCTAACCGTGAGGAGTTATGTGACGTTCCACATGCCACCGGAAATGGCATGACATGTATTATCCATCTAAAATAGTCTTACCTTCAAATATATTAAAACTCATACCGTTATACATAAAAAAAACTTGGGTCCATTACCCAAACCTTTGTGCTACCGGAATTCGCTATCGAACTTTCTTCAAGGGTTGACATCAATGACAACCAACCCAAATAATCAACAATATCCCCCTTTGACATTGATGGAAACACTCTGATGCAATAATGAAGTCATATCACTCATGCTCCCACTGTGACCATCGCTCCCCCTCGAACCATGCTTTCGTGCTCTTTCTCCAAGCATTTACCTTTGCATATGATAAATCTCTCCCCTTTTGTCATTAATGGAAAAGGTATATTTCCATTCGGGGCTGCTCCCCCTGACTGAACTCTTCCTAAAACCAATCTCCCAGCCTAAATTTTCCTCTTTATGGTGCTTCCTCATGTAAATCTAAGACATATAAGATAATAATTCAAAAGCATTCATTTTGGAGTAGAAATTACTCTGAGTCTCTGGCAAAGATACTCAAAGGCTTCCCGTGGAAGCGGTTTTGTAAAGATGTTTTCCACTTTTTATTTTGTTCCCACATATTCAACTCTGATGTTCTTCTCTACAACCTATTCCCATATAAAGTGATACTTGATTGGAATGTGATTCATCTTGGAGTGCATCACCAGGTTCTTTGAAATATTGTTGGCACTTGTATTATCACAATAGATTGGAATTGGCTCATCATACTCAACCTGTATATCTATCATAGTTTGTTTCATCCATAGAACCTGCGTACAACATATTTTTGCTACAATATACTCTACTTCAGCTGTAGATAAATATATTGATGATTGTTTCTTGCTTAGCCAAGATACTAAAAACTGACCCAAGTAGAATGTTGCTCCACTGGTGCTTCATCGATCATCAATTCAACCTGCCCAATCTGTATCTGTGTAGGAAATAAGTGATATATCCTTTCCTTTTGGATACCATAATCCAAACTCTTTTGTTCCTTTGAGATATATGAAAATCCTCTTCACTGCTAAGACATGTGATTCCTTTGGTGCTTCTTGAAATCATGCCACCTGTCCAACTGCCTGCATTACATCTTGTATAGATGTTGTCACATATAATAAGATACCAATCATTGACTTGTATTGCCTCTGGTCTGTAGAATTTGAATCGTCATCTTTGCTCAACTTGCAACTAGTTTGCATAGGAGCGGTAACTGGTTTGCAATCTTCCATTCCAAACCTCTTTAGATTTTCTCTGATATACTTAGTTTGAGAAATAAAAATTCCTCGGTTTCTTTGATGTATCTGAAGACCCAAAAAGAAGTATAGTTCTCCAAGTAATGAAATTTCAAATTCATTTTGCATATCCTTTGCAAATTTCTGGCTTAACCTGTCATCATTACTTCCAAAAATAATATCATCAACATAAACCTCAATTAATAAAATACTATCTTGAGTTACCTTGATGTAGAAGTTGTTGTCTACACTTCCTTTTCTGAACCATGCCTATTGTAGATATTTATCCAGTCTAGAGTACCATGCTCTAGGAGCTTGTTTTAGATCATACAAGGCCTTTTTCAATTTTCACGTGTAATCTATGTTCTCTGACAACTGAAATTATTTTGGTTGTTCGATGTAGACTTCTTCTTCAAGTTACCCATTCATAAAAGATGATTTCACATCCATATGATACACTTTAATATTCTTGGAGCATGCATAAGCTAAGAGAAATTGGATTGCTTCCATTATGGAAACTGGGGAAAATGTCTCTTCAAAGTTGATTCCTTCAACCTTTGTATATCCTTTACATACCAATCTAGCTTTGTTTCTTGTAACATGTCCATATTCATTCAATTTTATTTCTGAAAACCCACTTTGTGCCAATCACATTCTTATTCTTTGGTCTTGGAACCAATTCCCAAGTGTCATTCTTCTCTATTTAATCCAATTATTCATCCATGGCCTTATTCCAAAATTCATCCTTGCTGGCCTCATCAAAATTGTTTGGTTCAATCGTAGATAAGAGTGTGAGGTGCATTTGTTCTAGTGAATGGATTCTTCTTCTAGTCTCAACTCTTGCATCCTTGTTTCCAATAATATGATATGAAGGATGATTCTTTTGTACTTGTTTTCTAGGTGTCTTTGGAGGCACTTGTTGAACTTGCTCTTCTACTTCTGTCTGATCCTCTTCATCTTCCTCTTCTACTTCTTCTTCATATTTTGCTTCTTCTTCGTAAATTTGTTCCACTTATTCATTTTCTTCTTCCTTTGGTTCTCATCCACCTATTTCATCAATTGTTACATTGATGCTTTCCACAAATTTGTTCAATCTCATATTGTAACACTTGCATGCTTTCCTTGCACTTGAGTAACCAACAAGTACTCATTTGTCCACATGAGAGTCAAACTTTACCATTCTGACATCTTCTCTTTTGATGTAGCATTTTCTTCCAAATACTCTGAAGTGCTTCACATTTGTTGGTCTTCATTTCCATACCTCGTAGGGATTTTTTTCATTGTTGTTTTTGAGAATTACTATGTTTTGAATGTGAACTATTGTATGCACTGCATCTGTCCAAAAAATATCTATCAATTTGGAATCCATTAGCATTGTTCAAGCCATTTCCTATGTAATTAACATCCATAATGTTCCTTTGTCTTTGAACCACTCTCTGAACCAATCTATGAATCCATGCTCTCTTCCACTGTCATATGTATGTCCAAAGTTGCTAAGTGTTCTTACAAATCCATCTCTATCCATATTTTCCAATACTCTACTGCACAATTGTCCATAATACTGACCCATTTATTACTATACTATCATGAAGTCTTCACTACTACAACTATCAAACTGTATTTCTGCTAACTGACTGCTTTGGATCTGTCTAATCAAAATCTACAAGTTGCTCGAAGGATGGTTCTTTGGTCTGTCACAACTATCACATAGACCCCTCTATCTAATATTCATGTTACCTAGGAGTCTCTAAGACGGATGGCTCAGAAAAATTCATTCTTTGATGTGTATTCATCATCATCTTCAATGGTAGATTCATCATCTCTCTGAGCTCTAACTTCTTTCTTTCTATCTGTGGATTCATCTTTCACTACAATTTCTAAAAGTACAATCTCTTTAACATGTTCCTTATTTACATGTCCTTCTTTTCTTTCAGTTATTTTCCAAACCTTTATGTATCTGACATCTTTCTTTTCTCTGTAAAATTTTCTTCATCTCGTTTTATTTTCAATCTTGTAATATCTCGGATCTGGTCTTTGTTCACTTGTTCTTCATGTTTTCTTATCCATACTTTCATATATCTGATATTGGTGTTCTCTTTCATGGAAGTATCGATCATGCTTCTACAATCACTAGATATGTGTCCATAGTTATGAAATTTGTAACATTCAATGTTACGTGGGGCCACATAGACATTTCTTGCTTGAACATTTCTTTTATAATCCCTGCAATCTGCAACCTTATGTCCAAAATTAGTACAATAAAAACAATTACCATAAAATAAATTTGCATACCTCGGAATGAATGATCTTCTTTGTGGTGTAGTCCTTCTGAATTTTTTCCTTGACTGATCATGATCATGATTGAAGCTTCTTTGTGGCTTGAACATGGATGGTCTTCTTGAAGATATATCTTCAATAGTTTTCTTAGATTTTGGTTGACCATGATTCCTTCCTTTGAGTACTTCTGCATAACTCTTTCTATTTTCTTCCTTTTTCTTTTCTAGCAACCTAGAGTGATTATCTTCATTCTCTATGACTGATGTGGATGTTTCTGTCTCTTCAACGCTCTTGTTGAGCTTGACGATTTTACTTCTCAATGTGACAACTTCTTCTTAAAACTTCTCAACCTCTTCTTCTTTCTTCATTATATGAGACTTCATGACTTCTTCTGTTATTTTCGCTTCTTCAAGCTGGATTTTTAATGTGATCATTTCTTCTTCAAGTCCTTTCTCTTCTTGACCAAACTCTGCCTCAAGCTGGTTTAGATCGTTAGTTCTTTCTTTAAGATGATTCGTCAATATCTTCTCTCTCATTTATGCTTCTTCCTTTCGTGTTGCGATGTTGGCTTCCAAATATTGCTTTTGATATTCAATATTTTCTTTGATCTTTCTAGCTTATTCTAGCTGAGTTCTTAAGTTCTCAGTGACCTATTGGGATTCTTAAAAAATGTGACCACTTTCCTTTTGTTTCATCAATTCTTTCTTAAGTGACTTTTTTTCTTCTCTTTTGTTTCTTAGTTCATCTAAAGAACTAATCAATTATGCTTCATAATTGTCTTCTTTTTCAATTAGTTTTTATGTCTCATTTCCTTCATGGCATTCTATTTCAAGATGTCCACGTTTTTCACAATCAAAGCAAAACAACATACCTATGTTGATTATGTACTCTTCATCTTCTGAATTTGTTTGACATGGTGAACATATTTCTTCTTGATCTGTACCTGCATATTCTTTGGAATTTTTTGAATATGTGATGGGTGAAGAATATATGTCATGTAACTTACCCAAAATTCTTTGGCTGATGAACATTTACCAACCTTTTCTCTTACCGGATTAGGTAATCCTTCCCAGATGAAATCCATTGCTATTTTGTTATTCTTCTTCAATTCCTTCTTGGCTGCAGTCTTTTCCCTTTTTGAACTGTCATATCCTGTAACGACTGATATCCAAATATAATGCCCCTGTGCATGTAAAAATAATTTCATTCTTTTGCTCCATATCTCATACTTTAACCCATTCTAACCATTAAATAATGGTACTCCATTCTCATAATAATCCATGATCTCCTTCTAGTGGTTAAACTGATTTCTGAAGGAACCTACTATGATACCAATTGTTGGATTACTGAGAGGGGGGGTGAATCAGTAATATAGCAATAATATCCTTTCTAACTATAAAATGAAAGTTTTATATCAATGTATCATTATCATCCAATAGTTGCAGATTAAATACACAATGAAAAAATGAGCAATCATACACATACACAGTACACCAATGTTTTTACGTCGAAACCCAAAGCGAGAGAAAACCACATAATGCTTTTTCTTATATGTCTTTAAGAATTACATTCATTGGAAGCACCAACTTCCTTTTTTTTCCAGCTGCAACTGGAAGGAGGCTCCAACCCCCTAGTTTTTCAGGCTACAACCTGAGGGAAGCTCCAACTCCCCAATTCTTTGGCAACAACCAAAAGGAGGCTACAACCCCCTATGTTCTCCGGATACAACCAGAAGGTGGCTACAACCACCTGTCCTTGCCCCATCCAACCACCCTGGCATAGAAGTAGAATGATGGAACCATTGTCACACTATCACTGTGAGATACTACTGTAAAATTGTACCAAACAACCTATAATCAATGTGTACCATAAACAAGTGCATCAACCATGCACCAACCTGTACCATCAACGAGTGCATAAACCATGCACCAACCTGTACCATCAATGAGTGCATCAACAATGCACCAAATATGTACCAATCATGCATCAAATACACATAAACTGTGACTCATCAAGATATACCAACATCATCAACTATACACCTCATGTATGTGCCAACTCATCAACTACTTGTCTCAACCATGTACCCAACATGCACCTCAACCAAAATCCCTCATCAATTTCATCATCCAAATCTGATTTGTAACTTTGTAATATACCTGGTGTATATGATCACATACCTACAAACCTTCCTTAACTTTAACAACAAGAGACTAGCATTTTGATCAAACTTTACTTTAGTCTCACGTGACTAATTTTGGATTAGTCAACAACCCTAACTTGAAATAATCATAACTATGTACCTGTTATGAATAAGATATGAAAATAGTACACAATATTCTTCAGTGTCTTTTATGCAATTCCTCCAGGTTTTACTACTTGGAACCTCTAAGAAAAGGAGTTATAGCAAAAATGGCATACCTTGTTGAATTTTGGCTTATTCTAGAGAGAGAACTTGTAGAGCGTGCCCTGCACAGAATATTTGTTGTATGGATCTGAAAATGGTACACATAATACTACAGACTGTACTCTAACCAATACATTTGGTCTTACTGAATTTGGATTTGTTATTAATAATTTATGACGTTTTTACCCAAAACACTTGTTTTAGACTAGTTTCAGGACTAGCTACAAACCCTATTTTCCACGGAGTGTAACTCCAAAAATACAACGACCCACAAGATGATATTTTTATCATGGCTACTTGGATATGTTTCCTCAATGACCTCCAGATTTCGGGGTCTGAATCATTCTAGAAAAAAAATTATTGCAAAAAATGGTGAGATGACCTGTAAATAACATACCTTAGAAAGCATCATCAAAAGAATTTATCCTCCCTTGAATTTCGGCCTTCTTTACTTCACCTTCCCTCTAAAATCTGTCTTAGATATCCTTTGGTTACCTCAGTCACTTGTAGATATTCAATATGCTCTAGTGTATTTGAATGAGAGACCCTTGCCTCTTATTTATACTTTCATGTAGCTTCCTCAAGGGGTTACCTTCTAACCATCTTAACCCACTTTCCTTATTTTAGGGCTAACCCACTTCTAACNCTTAACTTTAACAACAAGAGACTAGCATTTTGATCAAACTTTACTTTAGTCTCACGTGACTAATTTTGGATTAGTCAACAACCCTAACTTGAAATAATCATAACTATGTACCTGTAATGAATAAGATATGAAAATAGTACACAATATTCTCCAGTGTCTTTTATGCAATTCCTCCAGGTTTTACTACTTGGAACCTCTAAGAAAAGGAGTTATAGAAAAAATGGCATACCTTGTTGAATTTTGGCTTATTCTAGAGAGAGAACTTGTAGAGTGTGCCCCGCACAGAATATTTGTTGTATGGATCTGAAAATGGTACACATAATACTACAGACTGTACTCTAACCAATAAATTTGGTCTTACTGAATTTGGATTTGTTATTAAGAATTTATGACTTTTTTACCTGAAACACTTGTTTTAGACTAGTTTCAGGACTAGCTACAAACCCTATTTTCCACGGAGTGTAACTCCAAAAATACAATGACCCACAAGATGAGATTTTTATCATGGCTACTTGGATATGTTTCCTCAATGACCTCCAGATTTCGGGCTTTGAATCATTCTAGAAAAAAAATTATTGCAAAAAATGGTGAGATGACCTATAAATAACATACCTTAGAAAGCATCATCAAAAGAATTTATCCTCCCTTGAATTTCGGCCTTCTTTACTTCACCTTCCCTCTAAAATCCTCCTTAGATATCCTTTGGTTACCTCAGTCACTTGTAGATATTCAATATTCTCTAGTGTATTTGAATGAGAGACCCTTGCCTCTTATTTATACTTTCATGTAGCTTCCTCAAGGGGTTACCTTCTATCCATCTTAACCCACTTTCCTTATTTTAGGGCTAACCCACTTCTAACCACTTGTCCACTTAGTAATTTCTCCATTAACTTTATTATTTAAATAATTTCTTTTGTATCCACTTTGACTTATAGTACACTCATCGATTCACTTTATTATTTAAATCATTTCTTTTTTGCAACCACTTTGACTAGTTTGACCTTTTGGGTTCTAGATGACTCATGAGGGTTCTCCAACTTCACATGGCCATAACTCTCTAACCGTGAGGAGTTATGTGACGTTCCACATACCACCGGAAATGACATGACATGTACTATCCATCTNTTTGGGGCTTCTAGATGACTCATGAGGGTTCTCCAACTTCACATGGCCATAACTCTCTAACCGTGAGGAGTTATGTGACGTTCCACATACCACCAGAAATGACATGACATGTACTGTCCATCTAGAATATTCTTACCTTCAAATATATTAAAACTCGTACTATTATACATCAAACAAACTTGTGTCCATTACCCAAACCTTTGTGCTACCGGAATTCGCTACTGGACTTTCTTCAATGGTTGGCATCAATGAAAACCAACCCAAATAATCAAAAAAATCAATCCCTTATAAGGCTTTTCCTTTTCAAGGTTGTTTTGAGGGATAGGAACCCAAGTTCCTCTACATAATCACTTGACAAGGATGAACCATCATGCACAATCATTTCATAAATTATATAGATGATACAATCAAGAAATCCATGCATATTCAATCCTCATTTATTATACTCTATTTACAATTCGTAAAGTTCCATACTAAACAAATACAAAAACACTGCAAATAGAACAAGCATCAAACCCATTAAGAATGCTAGTACACTTATCTATTTAGAATTAACTGGCTTGGAAACCAACTGACCGTGAATGCTTCTCCATCCAATCGAAGGATCTACTACTCTTAAGATTTTTGTAGCAGGCCAAACCTATTCCAAGCCATGATACCACTAGGGGAACACACAGGTTGCTCAAACATAATGATACATCAAGGAGGTCTAGAAAGGCGATGCGTTGAGGGGGTTGAGAGACTAGTAAAGCAAGGTAATTACGAAGATATTTTGCATTTCAAGGTTATACAATTTTATGTTATTTTATCAAGGTAATTGACATATCAAAATTAAATGGTATGTTATCACATCTCTTTCCCTATCATTGATACACAATAAAGTGTATATAAACACATAATAATCAAAATCCTTTTACTCACAAAATTCATTTGAAATCTTTAGAGTTACATGTAGTGTTGTAAAGGATTCCCTTTCACTATTGAAGACAAGACTTATGATGCCATAAATATTTTAACCCAATATTTGGTCAATTTAAATATTATTTTCCCTTGTCACCTCATATCACCCAATCTCTCTTTTCCCATTAGTTTCTAGTCACGAGATTATTCCATGGAAAAAGTTGTCAAAGTAATGTAAAGAAAACTAAATGAGGTTTTATAATAACTATTATTAGGCATGGTGGGAATTATAAAATTCAAATATCAGTGAGCGGGAATTCAAAATTTCAAATTTCAAATATGGGTAGGATATTTAAAAATTTCTATTGGTGTTATTATTTAAATTTATAGCATGGAAAAACTTCATAACATAAAATGTATATTAATTTTTTTTAAGTATATTTTTGTACTCTAGAGGCCATTGGAATCAATAATACGTTATTATTATAAATGACTTTTATAATTAAAATAGGTAGATTTAATTTTTGAGATATAATTATAGAAATAAATAAATAAGACGTTATTATTATAAATTATTTTTATAATTGAAATAGGTAGATTTAATTTTTGAGATATAATTATAGAAATAAATAAATAAGATGTGATTATTATAAATGTTTTTAATATTAAAATAGTAGCCTCCTTTTTTTTTTAGATATAATTATAGAAATTAAAAAAATATTTAATTTGTTTGAATTTCAAACAAGTGTTTTTTCTCACCATTGTAGAACTAATATTCCTAATCTATATAAATAATTATACATGGTTTCATTTTTATACTCTAATTAAAGAAATAAATATAAAAAAAAATTATTCTTTAATTGTAGAATTGATTGTTGTTGAGGCCCGTTAATGGGGAAGAGTCAACCGACCCTTACTCATATAAATATTAATTGATCCCTAACCCTTCCTCAGAGAAATTTTTCATTGATACTTCACATCCATCCTTTAAATAGTTGACCCTTCCCCATATAAATGTTTAGTTAGTCAATAGTTTACCCTTCCCAATATAAATGTTTAGTTAGTTATTATGGACTAGTCTTGGAATTGGTCTTCATTGAGAAGAATAATGAGAAAATGTCAGTCAACCCTTCCCATAGAATTATTTAGTTGATCATTCTAGATTAATATTCTCACTAAGGTGAAGTTCGAGAAAGGGTCAATCAACCTTTTTTCAAGCTGATGAGTCTCACATTGAGGGGAAGCATGGGGAATGGTTAATCAAATTTTCTTCTAGATTAATATTCTTGTTGAGTCAATTTACCTTTCTTCAGGGTTGTTGAGGAGAAATCCTCGGGAAGAGTTGGCTGACATTTCCCCATAGAACTATTTATTTAATCTTTATAGACTAATCGTAGATTTAATTTTAATTTTAATTTAAGGGAAGCATGGGGAAGGGTTGGTCAAAATTTATTCTAGGTTAATATTCTCATTGAGGGCCCCCGAGGTGTAGGACAGTCGATGAAGGAGTGTGATGTTAAGGCACTCTGTGATGTTAAAGTCGTTGGTTCGAAACTTGTGGGGACAAAAACTCCAGCTATGTTAAGAGTTGGTGTGGCTCAGGCCGGGTGAGATCCCCGGGTGATTTTGACGGCTTAGATGCCCCTGAGTCGCGGTTTCTTAGCCACAGGTTAGTCCCACATGTCATGGACAAACTAACAAACAAAAAAAAAATATTCTCATTGAGGGGGAGCCTGGGGAAGCTTTGTTCAACCTTTCCTTATAGAATTTCTTAGTGAATCCTTCTAGAATAAATTAAATCCTAGGGAATTTTTGGTCAACATTTATTCTATATTAATATTTCCATTGAGGGGAAGCTTAACAAAAGTTCGGTTAACCTTTCCCCATATAATTTTATACTAAATCCTTCTAGACTAATCAGAAGCCTAGGGAAAGGTCATTCAACCTTTCTTATGGATTAATATTCTTGTAGAGGGGAATCTTGGGGAAAGTTTGATCGAAATGTATTATATATTAATATTCTTGTTGAGGGGAAGCATGGAAAAGTTTTAGTCGACCTTTCTTCCATATTAATATTTTCATTGGGAGTAAGCCTAGGGAAGGACTAGTCGATCTTTATTCCATATTAATAATCTCATTGAGGGGAATCCTAGGGAAGGTTCAATTGACCTTTCCCCATAGAAGTTTTTAGTGAATCCTTGTAGACTAATGAGAATCCCGGGAAGGGTATATTGACCTTTCCTTTAGATTAGTATTCTTGTTGAGGATAAGCTTAGGGAATGGTCTATCAACCTTTCTTATAGATTAAAATTCTCATTGAGGATAATTCTAGGGAAGTGTCATTTTACCTTTCTTATAGATTAATATTCTCATTGAGGGGAAACCTAAGGAAGGGTT
This sequence comes from Picea glauca, assembly GCA_000966675.3. Lineage (NCBI taxonomy): Eukaryota > Viridiplantae > Streptophyta > Pinopsida > Pinales > Pinaceae > Picea > Picea glauca. The sequence continues at coordinate 109,974 of JZKD02S0361678.1, read as the reverse complement.
AGTCCTCTTTTCTTCAATTTTGTAAGTTTCTCATTGGGGGGAATCTTGGGGAAGGGTCGATCGACCTTTCATCATGCTCATAAGTCTCTTGTTGAGGGGAAGAATTGGGAAGAGTTAAATTACTTTTATTCTAGATTAATATTCTAAGTGAGGGGAATCCCGAGGAAGGGTTGTTTGAGATTTCTTTCAGATTAATACTCTCATTGAGGAAAATATTAGGGAAGGGTTTGTCAACTTTTCCCTAGAGAACTATTTAGTTAATCCTTATAAACTAATCATAGCTTTGATTGTCAATGAGGGAAAGCCTAGGGAAGGGTGAGTTGACATTTATCCTAGATTAATGTTCTCAATAAGGGGAAGCCTCGAGAAGGGTTAGCGAACCTTTCCCCATAAAAATGTTTAGTGAATCCTTCTAGATTAATTGAAATCTTAGGAAGGGTCAATCAACTTGTATTTTAGATGAATATTCCCATTGAGGAGAATCATAGGGAAGAATCGATAAACCTTTCCCAATATAATTTTTTCGTGAATTCTTCTAGGCTAATTGAAATATTAAGGAAGTGTTAGTTGGCATGTATTCTAGATTAATATTATTTTTGGGGAAAATCCTTGGGAAGGGTTGGTTGGCCTTTCCCCATAGAACTATTTAGTTAATTCTTATAGACTAATCATAGATTTGATTGTCGATGAGGGGAATCATGGGGAAGTGTTGGTTGACCTTTCTTCTATATTAATATTATTGTTAAGGGGAATCCTAGGGAAGGGTCAATTGACCTTTTCCCATATAATTTTTTAGTGAATCCTTCTATAATAATTAGAATATTAAGAATGGTCATTCAACCTTTATTCTATATTAACATTCTCGTTGAGGGGAATCTTTGGGAAGAGAAATAAATAAGAAGGATCATGTAGAAATGTAATGACAAAATCAACATGCACAAAATTTCGTCATACACTTAGCAACCTAGAGATAATTGTCATCTATGAACTCTGAAATGTATAAACCCACATTCAGAAAATATTATGAGCATAAATACACATTGCCAAGCACTTTTTCCACAGAATAAACATAATGAACAACAATTACACATCCATGTAAAACTCAGAAATTTAGGCAACCAGCCAAGGAAAACCCCAATGTGGGGAAACCCAGAGAGAGAGAGAGAGAGAGAGAGAGAGAGAGAGAGAGAGATTTTATTATCTTAAGGAAAGATATATCAGCAACAAGATTACAATTTCCAGCAAGAGAAATCCACTTATAGCACCCAACAGTCCCACTCCTTTATACCTAGAAATTTGTTCCAAATCTATACTGTTGTATGGTCCTCCTTTGTTGGACAACACCTTGGAAAACATGCCAAATAGAATATGTACGAACAGAACTGTACAATCCTCTTTGCAGCAAGAAACACTCCAAACAACCTCTATTTGTGTGCCCACAATTTTCCTTGAAAAGCATGCCCTCTTCCTTGTTGTATGGACTGTAGAGATCCGTACAATATGGCCTCCCTAACAACAATAAATTTCATCCACTTCTAAACAAAAAATTTCCTTGGGAAATGTGCCCAATCTCCCTTGGTAAATGCACCCTCCTTTCTGTCCTTTCCTCTCTTCCTTAAAGCTCTCTCGAAAATATCTCAATCTCCTCTTTTCATTGTGTCTTGCACACTACCCAATGCATTCTCTTATAATTTGAAAATGACCTTTCACCTTCCAAGTGTCTTTTCACCTTCCCCATCCCTAAATACAAAGGCCAAGATCTAATATTTCCTTTACATGATCAAGGGACATGATTCATTCCCTCCAAAATAAATCCTTAAAATATTAAAGTACAATTTCACTTTATAACATAAGTGCACTTTATGAAATAAAGTCACTTTAATATTAGAAGGTACACTTTATTAAAAAGTCACTTACATAAAAGAACCACTTTATTTAAACTTTATAAAAAACCATTACAAAGTTAATTGTCTAGTAGTGCAAATATAAGGCTACTTACGCATACAAGACAAACATGTGGAGTACCTCCCAAGCTATAAAAGATAACACTCCCTCTTAGCGAGGGATGTACTCGCTTCCATCACCATCATCTGGTCCCATCACAATGGTCACAGTAGGAGATCCCTCTGAACCTGGAGCCATCCCCAACACCTGCATAAAACTCGAACCAGAAGATCGTCTCCTAACAACTACCATGAACCCTGAGCTCCTAGGAGAATCCACTCCACCCTGAGCATCGGTTCGATCACACCAGCTGAGCCTCATGTCGGTCCTCAAAAGAGACTCCCTCTCTTCTCTTGGAATGCAATATTGAATCCTTAGACCTGTCGAAGTATCAAGAGCCTCCTGCTCCTCATCCAACACGGAATCATAACCTGAAGGTTGTCCTCGCAACATGTACAACCTATCTACACGATCACCAATCAGTTGTGGTTCAACCGGGTCCACTCCCTCCCTATAGATAAATACATGTCCCCTCTTGAATAATGTACAATATCCAACATCCTCCAAGGCTGAGACTAAGATCAAGTTAACCCTCAACCCTAGAACAAAGAGAACTCCATCAAGCTCTAGGAATCCTCCATACTCAAGTCGGAATCTAAACCTTCCAACTCCACGTACAGCTCGCGCCATACCTCCTTCACTCTCCACCAGCCAGTCAGGACCTATCTCTGTGATAATAATGAATACTCACTAGATTTACATCATGTGACAAGAGGCTTCACTGTCAACAATCCATCTGTTATCACCCCCAAATCCTCCACTACCGACATTGGATACTAGAGTAACCAAAGAAAAGTCCTTATCAAACTTGGAAGAAACTTCCTACATGGTTGTTGTAGCAGTTCTACCAGGGCCCTCTTGTTCCTTATTCTTCTTCTTCCTCTCAGGACAGTGAGAATCAAGGTGCCCCAACTGGTTACAATAGTAACATTTAAATTTACTCAAGTCCCTCCTGAAATTTCCTTTATTCTTCCCCTTTCCCTTTGAAGAAAGAGAAACATTCTCTTCATTAGCTCCATCTGCCTTATGTCCATTGCTATGAGATCCTTCCTAAATATCCTCCTCAATGAAATCATCCCACGGTCTGCTCCAATATGGAATATTCTCACGACCCACCACACATTTCATGAAGACTTCCCATTCCTTGGTGAAGCCTTTTAAGGGTGTCCTCACCAACTCTGAATCTGATATGACCTCACCAATTGCAGCCAACTCATATTTCACTTAAGCTACCCAGGTAAGATAAGAAGCCACACTCTTACCTTTACCCATCTTGGTATCATGCAATTTATCCTTCAAGGACATCTTTCGATTTTCATTCTTTGCCTCATATAATTTTTTAAGTGCATCCCACATCTCTTTGGTTGTCTTCTTCTCAGCCAAGTGTGGGATAAGTTGATCCTTCACCCCATCCAGAATAAGCCTCTAAGATTTGGCCTCCTTTACCTCATGTAAATCCAAAGCTATAGGTTTTGTTGATGGAACAACAACTATGGTGATGACAAAGCTCCAAATCTTGTTCTCCTTAAGAATAGTCGGCATCGTGACTTTCCATTGCAAATAGTTGGAAATCTCATCCAACCGGTCCTCATACCTGATGCAAACAACGATCTCCCTGTCAAATGTTCAATGGAAAAGAAACAATCAAGTTTCCCCCTTCAAACCTTGCCTAAAAGTCTCATTGCTCACTGTAACTCAGAACCCAAGCTTTGATACGATGTAGAAATTTAATGACAAGTGTGCACAAAATTATGTCATACACTTAGAAACCTAGAGATAATTGTCATCTATGAACTCTAAAATGTATAAACCCACATACAAAAAATATTATGAGCATAAATACACATTGCCAAGCACTTCTGCAGTGGAATAAACACAATGAACAACAATTCCACATCCATGTAAAACTCATAAATTTTTAGGAAACCAGCCAAGGAAAACCCCAATGTGGGGAAACCTAAAGAGAGAGAGATTTTATTATCTTCAGGAAAGATATATCAGCAACAAGATTACAATTTCTAGTAAGAGAAATCCACTTACAACACCCAACAATCCCACTCCTTTCTACCTAGAAATTTGTGCCAAATCTGTACTGTTGTATGACCCTCCTTTGCTGGAAACACCTTAAAAAGCGTGCCAAACAACAGTTGTATAGACATAACTATATGGCCCCTTCTGCAGCAAGAAACACTCCAAACAACCTCGATTTTTGTGCCCACAATTTTCCTCAAAAAATGTGCCCTCTTCCTTGTTGTACAGATCCGTACAGTACAACCTCCCTAACAACAATAAATTTCAACCACTTCTAAACAAAAAAATTCCTGAGGAAATGTGCCCAATCTCCTTTGGTAAATGTGCCATCCTTGCTGCCCTTTCCTCTCCTCCTCAAAGCTCTCTTCGAAATCTCTCAATCTCCTCTTCTCATTGTGTCTTGCACACTACCCAATGCATTCTCTTATAATTCGAAAATGACCTTTCACCTTCCAAGTGTCTTTTTAAATTCCCCGTCCCTAAATCCAGAGGCCAAGATCTAATCTTTCCTTTACATGATCAAGGGACATTATTCATTCACTCCAAAATAAATCACTTAAAATATTAAAGTACAATTTCACTTTATAACATAAGTGCACTTTATGAAATAAAGTCACTTTAATATTAGAAAGTACACTTTATCAAAAAATCACTTACATTTTTTTCAACGAAAAAAATACGCTTTATATTCAAAAGGATATAAGAATGTACATGGCAATTTTAGCGGAAAAACATGAGAAAACAAGAACTAAGCAAGTAAAACAATCTGTCCATACAAGACAATAGTGTATCAAGTTCGTCGAGACCAATGCAGATCCCACAGAAGGTCAGCACTCAAAACAAGTTGATCGATCAAAGATTGATCATCGTGGAAGGACCTTCATTGCCTTCTTCCCACCTTGTAAAACAAATGTGTCCCGATGGCAAGAACAAAGCTTTTTTAGAAAGGGTATCCGCCTCGTTGTTGTCCTCTCTGAAGATGTGAGAGAAGGTGAGTTTATTAATCAGTTGAGTTGCTTTACGAGTTCTCTCTTTCCAGCTTTCAAGGTCTGCCACATGGAAGTCTGCACGCCCGTTCAACCAATCAATGATAAGTTTGGAGTCGCCAAGAAATAAAAGCTCGTTGATATGAAGTCGACTAGCCAGAATAAGCGACGCCCACGCTCCCAAAAGTTCAGCCTTCATATTGGTACCGTTCCCACAATTTAGTGTCCACCGGAAACACGTATGAGAGTTTAAAACAATTTTCCCTCCCGCCCCACAGAGAGAGCTGCTTTTTTGTGTCGCTCCGTCAAACCAGGCCACAACCCTATCAAGTGGAACTTTAAAAAATGTCATGCTGGGAGGTGTAACGGATGTCTATTTCCTATTCGAAACCATCTCAGCAATGATAAAATTGGCGACTCTGAGAACTGACGGAGACTTTTCATCGAACAAGGCAGCATTTCTGGTCTTCCATATCTGTCAGTAGAGAAAGATTGGCAGCAGCACAGGGTTCTTTGAGACCTCCAACCAATTCTGAAAACAAAAAGGAACGTTGGGACCTGTCCATGTTGACGAGAGCAAAAGAGCGAGCGAAATGAGAAGCCACATCGATCTGATGAAAGAGCAGTCTATGAAGACATGGGCGATGGACTCAAAGTTGTTCGACAACACAGGTATTCCAACAGAGGACGAACACCTTCAGTAACCACTCACATAACCAGATCAAAGATCAACACACCGATGTTTTCACGTGGTAAAACCCCTA
>JZKD02S0361678.1:47797-104179 GCA_000966675.3 Picea glauca | reverse complement strand
AATAATGAGTCATATTTACATCAAACAATATTGGGTCCATTACCCAAACCTTTGTGCTACGGGGCTTTCTTCAAGGGTTGACATCAATGACAACCAACCTTAATCAACACTTTCTGCCTAGAAATTTGTGTCAAATATGTACTGTTGTACGACCCTCCTTTGCTAGAAAACACCTTAAAAAGCGTTCCAAACAACAATTGTATAGACATAACTATATGGCCCCTTCTGCATCAAGAAACACTCCAAACAACCTCAATTTTTGTGCCCACAATTTTCCTCAAAAAATGTGTCCTCTTCCTTGTTGTACGGATCTATACAGTACAACCTCCCTAACAACAATAAATTTCAACCACTTCTAAACAAAAAAAATCCTTAGGAAATGTGCCCAATCTCCTTTGGTAAATGTGCCCTCCTTGCTGCCCTTTCCTCTCCTCCTCAAAGCTCTCTCGGAAATCTCTCAATCTCCTCTTCTCATTGTGTCTTGCACACTACCTAAAGCATTCTCTTATAATTCGAAAATGACCTTTCACCTTCTAAGTGTCTTTTCACATTCCCCATCCCTAAATCCAAAGGCCAAGATCTAATCTTTCATTTACATGATCAAGGGACATGATTCATTCCCTCCAAAATAAATCACTTAAAATATTAAAGTACAATTTCACTTTATAACATAAGTGCACTTTATGAAATAAAGTCACTTTAATATTAGAAGGTACACTTTATTAAAAAGTCACTTACATAAAAGAACCACTTTATTACAACTTTATAAAAAACCATTACAATGTCAAGTGTCTAGTAGTGCAAATATAAGGCTACTTCCACATACAAGACAAACATGTGGAGTACCTCCCGAGATATAAAAGTTAACAGATCGTTCAACCCTTCCACATTAAAATTTTGTTAGTCCTTCTCTTGCACTCATATAATTGAAATTCACCATAAAAAATTTATGTTTTCTTGATTCTCCAAAGAGACAAGAGTTTTTAGTTAGTGGTAGAGTATGGAAGGATCACCAATGTATGGAAAGATTACCACACCCTTCTTCATAAAATTATTCATGATTTTTTTTATGACTCTACCTCATAGACTAGAATAAGTTGGAAGGGTCAATCGACACCACCTCATATAATGTTTCAGATACATATTATACGTTTTTAATAAATTTATATATGAGATGTTGTGTTTTCTTAGAACAATTGCTTATATCAATTTACTCCAATTTAAAGAAAAAATATATATGTGTTCCCTTAACTACAGGCTTAAATGTCAATCCTTATCACTCTCACCAATTCAAGGAAATTTTGTTTCTTTAAGTAATATAAAACAACAACAATGGAGAATTCAAATATGTATGGTTTGTTGAGTTAGATGAACAAACCAACTTCCTTATATATTTATATTTTTATCAAGTGGAAGGAGACAAATCTATCTCCATTGGCATGGTCATAGCTATAAATGTGATCAATGAATAAATTTTGCATGTCCAAATTGAGGTCATTGAGGGTAAAATCCATTTATACTGCAAATGGTTCTTTGTCTAATGAAAAATGAAAACCCCAATGATGATATATCATGTGCAAAAAATAAAAAATGAAAAATCCAATGATATATCTTGTGCAAAAAATGGCTAGGTTGTGTCTTCTTATGACAATTCAAATAGATTAGGGATAGTTAAAGAAAACAAGTTGAAAAAATGTGTTCTAGCAGTCAAGTAGAAAAAATCACCTTTTGTACTACATTTGATGAACATGATGGATAATCTCACTAAGATTCATCATGAAAATATCCTAACATTTATTACAAGAGCTTGTATCATAGATTTGGAAAAGGATACCAATTCAAGTCCTTAAAAGTAAGTCCCACAAAGGTGATGATGCATAAGGCCACTAAAAGCTATAAGATATCACAGAGAATTCATAAGGAACATATCAAATGTTTTTTTTTTTTTTTTCATGAATATTTTTTTTCCATTGATGTTATTAGATTTGTTCTTGCACCTCCCAATTTGTAATTCCAAAAAGTAGATGAAAAAAATGTGTCAGATCAGTTTTATTGCTTGTCAAAAATTTATCTACAATAATTAGGGAGGCTATTCTAACGCATTTTGAATTTTTTTACCAAACCACTAGTTCAACTTGGACATGAAAAAGAAGTAGAAATGGGAGTTGTACATTTCTATATCTTAGATATGTAGTGTATCATTACTACCCAGAAGAAAATATTAAGTCATAACGTAAATAAATAAATAAAACATAAAAAATCAATCCATTCTAGATTCTTGTAACATAAAGCTTGTTTGATTCATCCCTATGTGCCATAGGTAATTATTACTAATGTAGTGATGACTTGAACCACAACTTCAACCCACGATCGCAAATTTTTCAATACTCTATCAACAACTAACATACAAGTTGCTTATTTGGCCTCAGATCAACACAATAGGTGCTCAAATTGCCTTTTCCTACAGGGTTGAATTGTGCTTTATCATAGATCATGTTGCACTGAAATACCACTACGCAGATATACCTCTGCACAGAAGTATTTAACAAGGTCTGTCGCAGATCACCCTGCGTTCAAAACTCAACAATATTTACCAATGGCTCGCAAACAACTCTGCACATGATATTCAATGAATAATACCAACATTTCGCAGAAAACTCTGCACGAAATTAATATCGTTGTGTCACAAATCTTTAAGAGGTGATTCCACTGTACCAAATTGTGACTGTATGTTCCTACGATGACAAATAATCGGGAAATATTTTTAAATGGAGTTTTAGAACTTAGCTAGAATTAATTACACGTGGTATTTCCTGCAAATTCATACATTAAAATCTCCAAGTGAAAATATAGTGAATGAAGTAAAAATCATATACCAAAAAATTAACACACACACACAACTAGAGAGCTCAATTAAAACATATCAGAATTACATTGGTTCTTTTGGTCGCTCGGACCTTAAACATATAACACATAGATCACTTTACACAGTTCTCTTTCACACCCTATATATCCAACCTTCATCTGATTTCCTTCTAATATATGTCTAACCTCTATCTCCCCTCTGTCTAAACTCTCTCACACATACTTCCGTTACAAAAACAATGAGAGCTAGATCTCTTGGGAACTCTAAAAAATTCCTAAAAATCCTCTAAGGATTTCTATCAATCGCCTAACTTAGTATTTATGTTCTATTACATAGGAAAACACTCACACCCTTAAAACCATAAAATATTTGATACCTTCTAAAGATATCATTCTAACTATTACAAATAAATGAAAAATTAGGTAACTGAATCCCTTGATAAATTTTTATTGACCCATGTGGTCAATTCTCAATTTTACTTCCAGATGCTCCTACATCATGTAGACAACAAAATATTTCCAACAAAGAATTGGTTGACACATCCTTCATTGATCGAGTCATGGAAGCAAGGGAGAAATTGATATATAGTAAAAGGCCAACCTATCTATGGATGGGACACACTGGTTCAAAATCATGGTAGGTATAAATGTTATTTTGTTGAACTATTCTCCACCATGATTGTATTTAATTTGTTTTTAACTATTCAATTTAATATTTTGTAGAACTTTCAAAGTGAATGCCTAGATATTTTTAATGTATCTGTTGTTCCTGAGTCTGTACTTAAGGCTTAAAGGTACAGTGTCAAGGCATCTGAAAGTGGTTAAAAGGTGGAGAAGGTAGAAAATTCAAACCTTCGGGGAAGGAAACTAAGGAAGATTTCTTCGTTGGCGTTGTCTGGCTTCTAATTGTTCCTGGATATTTATATCTCGCTCAATGGTTGCCCATGATTGTTCAAGTTTGGCCCGGTTAGTTGTTGTTTTAAGGATGGTGTTGAATATGTTTAAGGCGATGTGTGTTTGGTCCAATAACCCGGGTTCGACGTTCGGTTGAGTTGGTACAGGAACTTTCATGGGGGGAAAGTAAAGATATAAAAGACTTTTAGGAAAGATTAAGTGATGTCTCAGTTTGATCTTATAAAAGAGAACTTACAGTTGCATAAATGACACATAGATGCAAATCTAAGGCTCGTTCCTATAACTATATCATATTTTTATAAAAGGGGTGAGATGAGAGAAAAACATTGAGCCATTTACAGAGTAAAGTTCCAACCAGTGGAAAACTCACGACATAAACGGGAGAGGAAAATATGTAAGAAAATAACCAATGTAACAAAGAATATATGTAGAATTCTGAAACTGCAGATTGGTCTGACACAGTTGATAGTTGGTGCAGAGGAAAGGCAATAAACAATTACAGAAAACCTAAATTCATTCGTTATAGTAGTGGTCGTACTAAATTACAACGAAGCACATCAATTATGAATATGAATTGAAATGTTAAAATGAGATACAAGGAAGCAAACTTGTGATACAGAAGTGACGGAATTAAGAATCTCCAGATCTGCTTGTATTAACTCTCAATGTAAAAACTCTATTACAAATGATTCAAAAAGGTCCAACCCTGTTTATTTCTCTCTGGGGTATATTTATACAATTTTTACAAAGCCGGTAGAATCTCAATAGTCGCAAAATTTCAGTTACGATGGAGGAGAGAGCAATCGCTCCATTTCCCCTATTCTGTCTTCACTTAGTTCCAGGTGCTCGTCTTCTCGCGGACTCGGTGCAGGCGAAACATCTTTCCACAAGCTGAGATACGAGTCATGAGGGCTCAGCTTGACAGCTGGCCTCGACGAAGTAACATTCTCGGGTTAACTGTTGTAGCTTGTCTCCCATTTGTGCGCCGATGATGTCGAGGGAACTTAGTTGCGCGCTGGGTTTGATCATGTACTTATCCATTTGGGCCATGTCCACCATATCTATCTGAGAGATATCAGTCGAATCTCTCTCATCCTTCTCTTTCAGATCAAGTGAGATTTGTTCCACATTCATTTGCATTAATGCTTCTGCATCACCTCCACTGTCCATACCCAACAGTTCACCGTCTAAGGAATTAAAAGCTACTTCTAAAGAATTGGTTACCTTTTCGGCTTTCTCCTTGCCCAGGGAAATGTTGTGCTCCCAGTCCTTCAACAGAATATTACCTCTGGTTTTTTCTGGGATGGCGAGCCCAGGAGCACCTGCCGAGGCTCTGTTATTCGTGGCTATCACCGCCTCCTTAAAGGCGACCCGAGATGCTTCTGCATCCTTTTCTCGGGCAGTCAGGTTCTCGGAAACCTGATTTACCAACAGACAATATTCCTGAATCTCTCCTATCCTGGCGAGAAAACTCTGCTGAGCCGAAGAGATTCTGCTCTGAATTCACATGGCCTAAGATTTGAACATCTCCATGTCGATCATTCTGCTTTCGGCAATCGTTGCCCGAGCCTGCAACTCTTCAATGATAATCCTCTGTTGGCCCGCCTGTATCCGACCGTCTCAGACCACCTGATGTGCTTGCTCCAGCTTGGTTTTGAGTACCTCTATTTTGTTTTTATCAGCCAATCGGGCCTGCTCTATCTCCACGCTTATTTGGCCTCTAGCGTTTTCCATGGCCGAGGCTAATCTGGCCTCGAGAGTCCTAATTAGGCGATTCTTTATTTTGAGCTAGTTTTTTAAAATCCTGACCGAGAATTGATTTGCCGATGCATATGCTCCCAGCGTCCCTGCAATCTCCGTGGTGAATTTCTCATTCTTTTTATTTTTTCCGTCGGTCATAACTTTGAACTTCTTAGTAGTCGACTCTCCCTCTTGGTAGAATTCCCTTTTCACCACAGCTTTCCTCTTTTTATCAAAGAAGAACTCATTTGGAGGGAGTTCCTCTACTCTTATGGGCCTCAGTTCTTCATTAAATATCCATCCCTCGCTGACATTTCCCTGTGCCGACTGCAATGGTGTGACCGAGGTGATGGGTTCTCCGATTTGTTTTGTTGACTCTCTCAAAGTATTGACAGGATTCTTCTTCTTTGGCGGCACTAGAGTCTTTGTTTCGGTCTCTGGCTTCTATTTCCTTGGCGGGTCCGGAGTTTTTACTTCAGCCTCCGAATTTTGTTTCTTTGGCGGGTCCAGAGTCTTTACCTCTGCTTCGGGATTCCTCGTTTGTTCCCCCTCCTGGTGTTTTCCAAGGTCAGGAATCGTGTCTTCAGAACCTTCAGCATCCTTCTGTTTCATCTTGGAAACACCTGAACCTCCCAACACAGCGGAGAGACAGCTTCATCTATGTTCCTGGAATCTCAATACAGAGGTTGTGTCTTCGGGTGCTAAGGATTGGATCTGGGCTAAAACTTCCTCATAAGACCTCGCCCCTCAGAAAATGTCATCCGAGGGGGAATTCTCATGCTCGAATCTCTTGAGCCCACAGTTAGCTAAATGGTTGCTCACCACCCTTTGTGGATCATGTTTCTTATACTCGATGGAGACCAAATTCAGGTCTTCCAGGGCTGCAGCCTCGGCTTTGGCATGCCCGAAATCTAACAAAGAATAGGAATTCAGCTGAATGGGAAAAGATGACCATAACTTCTTGGAGTACCCCTTTAATTCTTTACTCACCCCGCCAATTATCGTCTGCCGAGCGACCTCGCGACAAGCCATCTTGTCGGGAATGAACAATGGCAGCGCATTTGGGGGAACAGTAGCCCCGAACACTCTGAAGTATGAGAACTCTGCCTCCACGTACTAGTCTTCTATACCACTCATATTTGTTGCAATGTTGTCCGAGATACGCGGTGGTGGGTGACCAAAAATTGCGATATGCAAGGGCACCATTACCTGGTTAAAAATTTCATATGTGAACTTCTCCGCTTTATTTTCCCATAGCTTTTCGTGATACATATGTATGGRTCTGGCTTCAGCCGGAGTCCAAGCCCAGTTCATCAATGGAAAYGGTGTCATGGAACATATCGCATCCATGATATAGGCRGACATGAAAMATGAGGACGGCCTCCCACTTTCCTTCTGCTCCYGATACTCTGTGACCCGGTTGGCCAAACTATCCRAGAGTATTTTTGCCCAATTAAAAGAGCAACCTTCTGCGACCCGAAACATCAGAGGCACCCACGCAATGAAAAAATGCGATGTGTCCTCTTTCCCAAAAAGCCGACATGTCATCATGGACACATATTTATACTGTGGCTCCAACGAAGTGCTTCAATAAACGCCCTGGTCACTTGCTCTGAATTTCGCAGTACGCGAAACCCAATCTTTTATCAAACCTGGCATGGTTTTATCATACTGGGTGCACTCTTTCTCCTTGAATTCCTCCAGGAACTCAGCGCCATATGTGTACTCAGACGTCGTCGGGAGCTTATACATGGTTTGTATATGTTCTGGCCTAAAAGTCTCGACCGTGACTCGTTGCCCGTTCATGATAGTCCTGGTGGGTATATCCACGTGATCCAACGCCCATCGGATCATGCCATAGTATGGGAGCAACCACGGTCTGGATGCTACCTTGTGCATTCCAGATTGGACAACTATCTTGTATTTGGTGTTTAGATCATCCTTTTCATTGCCGTCTGAGTCGTCTGAATAATCCACCAATTTCAATTGCAGCATGTCTGAAACAAATGACCAGTTGGGAACCGAGTCGACACTTCGGGGCGAAGTGTCGGAGACATTGTCTGAGCCTTGTCTTGCGACCTCGACATTCTCCTTTGCTGCTTTCCGTGGAGCCATAGCTGAAGCTTGCGTTTTCGCTCTTCTGCAGTAAAACTGCGTATACATGCAGAAATTAGTTTACTCAGAAGTGATGAGCTCTGCGTGCTTATGAAAATGCGTTCGTTAGAATGAAATGAAACTCTTATATATATTTGAAAACTCGGTACTTTTCAAAATAAGCCTGTCAAATCGTAATTAGAAATAAATTTATTGTGTAAAAATCTGATCTTATATGCGTAGATTTACCTTATATCTTCATAAATGTCATAAATTTCCGGCGGTTTGACAGTCAGTCGAGGTATGGAGAGAAATGGATACCTCGGGAAATGTGAAAGCCTCGAGGCGCGAGATATATCTTGTTTTAGATTGATCAATCAAATCTTACCAACGTTAATCAACTTATCGCCATTCGTTACCTCGTGGATTTCCTTTTAACACTTTGAGTCTCCAACTCGCGAGATCGCGAGGACCGAATTTGGCTTAATTAACAGTAATCGCGATTTGTGGCATAATTAATTTTATAATCATTTTATTTGCCACATCGCAACTCGGAACTTCGAAGACAAATTTCTAGGAGATTAGTATGCAGAGTCGCGAAACCGCGAGATGGCGATAGTTAAGACTTGATTAAGGGGAAGAAAATATTGGATTAAGAGATTAATTAATCATGTTATAATTACCTCATGATTTCATGAGTCGGGGTTTAGAAGCTGGAAATTTTGAAAAAGATAATGCTGAGTGGCGAAATACCGAGAACAAACTCAACCACGGTTAGCCTTTTTGCCTCTAACCCTTGCCAAGGGTCATCCAGAAAAGGCCTCACGTTCTCGGCTCTCGGGGTTGTAAAAATAAAAAATTTGATTCGACAGATGTCGAGGCACGAAACTCCGATGACATCTAATCACGAGTTAAAAGACTTTACCCTGGTTATTGCTTAGAGTGAAAATAAAAAATGAATTCATCATTTCGTGACTCGGGACGTATGAAATTATGAATTACGGTATCCGACCTGCGAGATCCCGAAACAGAACCAAAAAAAGAGGGAAAACTTCCACGAAAGGTAGGGCTTATTTCGAGAGTAAAAGAAAACGTCGTTTCTCACGTGACCAGCTTTCAGAGGTCTCATCTTCTCGGACGGAAAAAGAAAACCAACTTTAGACTTCAAGCATCAAATTGAAAATTGTGACAGGCCAAAAACAAGGGCGACTCCAACATAGGCTCCAACTAGGGATCCTGCCTTCCTGTGAGGTGGGAAGAATAGTAGACCACGTGCCAATATTGGGTTAATGGAGTCAAAATCTCAATCAAACAGAAAGGTTCCAAGCAAGGAGAATCAAAGGGGGAAAATTTCGTTCTTAACCTTGAGAAGATTTTTCAAAATCAGACATTCTTTTCAAACACAGTTGCAGTCCCTTTCACAATTTTCCCTTTCCCACTACTAACTTTGGGTATGTTTTAATACAGTCAAAATGACCCTAGGAGACTCAACAAATCTTGTGGCTCTCGGCTTGCATAAGAAGAATGAGATTATACATCTTTTAATCGGGAAGTCTCGTCTGAATTTGGAATGTGGATCAGGTTTTTAGAAAGCATTGGTTGCCAGAGTAGAATGATATTCATGTATAACAGCCTTACAGATATCTCAGACATTGCTTCACTGCCAGCGAGCTTGTTCAGTACCCCGGTGAAGTTATCTGGCCCCTTTTACTGAATTTCCTTTCACCACTTCGGAAAACATTTATGCATTTAAATGCTAAGATGAGGGAAATCATTTATGAATTTCCTTTCATCGTCTTCCTGGACTAGGTGGGGGCAATCATTTCTGAATTTCCTTTCACCACCTGTCTTATAATTTTATTTTTTGAGCACGAAGATGGGGGCAATCAGTTTGTATCAGGGCTGATATCTGTGTAATATTTTCCATCAGAGGTCTGTCAACTCACTTTGATTACTCGGTACCAATATTTCCTTGACCTTCACAACACCTTCATTCTTAGGGAGACAGGGAAAATAAATTTTTAAGGGGCATCCTATTTGAGCAAGCTTTGATTCCTCCGATGCTGTTGAAAAACCTAGGAAAGTTAGGATCGCTCTAAACGTTCCTTCGCTTAGTAGGGGATCAAGTAGTTGTGGAGACCCGCTTTCTTTCCACAATCTGTTTTGAGACTCAAAAGGCTTAAACGAAAAAATTTATTCCTTCGTAATGAAATGAAAAGATGGCAGTTTGTCAAACATTAGACCCGAAAACAGGCAGGATACAAGGCGGCGATTCATCGATCGAAAATACAGAAGATCAAAACAGTTCGAGGATGGATCTTGTAGATATCTTTGGGGGCAGTTATTTTTGACCGACTGTTTTTAGATTTAGTGTATCATTCAAATTATTTTAAATCAAAGGGTATCAAGCCAAGCAATAATCCTGTTATCTAATACCTTAGCCGATATTGTATTTTTAATGACGTTACCTTGGTTAACTTTTAACAGTATTTCATAACATGTGTATTGAGAAAGATCACCTTTACTTTTTCTTTTCACTATCTTTTTGCATTATGAGGCTAATGTTAGGTATCACCTGTTTCATGCCGATTTATTTCTGATACCGCCTTGCGAATTATTCTTCCTACTATCTTTGCAAGCTGTTGAATCCTGTAATAAACAAACACTAACTTTATTAGGAATATGTCTAAAAACTATGAACAGAAGAAAACATAAAGTTAAAAGGGTAATGTTTTAAATAAAAATGCATGTATGTACACAAAATAATTTTTTTTTTTTTTTTGGCAACTGTTATGTCATGTAATGTTTCAGATATCACCCGTTGACAGGGGCGCTGAGGACTTCTCCGTCGATGTTTTCCAGCAGAAATGATTTTTTTCCTTCTGGAGTCGAGACCCTGAATGGTCCATACCAGAGGTGGTCAAATTTACCATGCTTCGCGGCTTCCTCTTTCCTTGCATCCCATCTTAGTACTAAGTCACCTGGAAGGAATTCTCGGTCCTTTGCCTTGAGATCGAACAATGCTTTCATCTCATCCTGGTACTTTTGCATTTTTTCATCGACCTCAACTCTATGCTGTTGAACCTTGATCAGCTGGTTAATTCTCCTGGTTACATGATTGGGTTCTTCGTTTTGATCCTGCCACAACTTCATCACTGGCAGCGCCAGGTTTATAGGTAGTACCGCCTCTGTCCCATAGACCATTTGAAACGGTGAAATGTTGATAGACCTTTTAGTGCTGATGCGGTTCGCCCATAATGCATATTTCAAGTGCACATGCCAAGACCTTTTATTTTCATCCAGTACTTTCTTGATTATGTTCACCAGGCTCTTGTTAGATGATTCGGCCAATCTGTTCCCCTAGGGGTAATATGCAGTAGAATGGCCGATAACGATATTATACTTCTGGCATAAGCTTATCATAGCCATAGATTTGAAAGCCTGGGTGTTATCGGTGACTATATTTCGGGGACACCCGAATCTTGACAAGATGTTATCCTCCAAGAAATCGATCACCACCGAGTCTGTTGCCCTTTTGGTTGGAATGGCTTCCACCCACTTGGTAAAATAATCCGTAGCTGTTAGGATCCACTTATGCTGAGCACTGGAATGAGAATTAATTTCCCCTATGAAGTCTAGACCCCATTGTTGAAATGGAGCTTCGGCTTTGACTGGAACGAGTGGTAGTGCAGTGAGTTTCTGTTTACCAGCGAATATTTGACAAGGGTTGCACGCACGTACTTTGGCATTGACGTCTGAAAATAGTTTCGGCCAATAGTATCTGGCCCTCCAGATATTGTAGGTTGTGGCTCTCCATGCGTGGTGTCCTCCACAGACTCCTTCATGAAATTCATCTATAACCTGTGGAGTTTCCGACTCAACCAAACAGACTAGCAGGAACCCGAGTGGATCCTTCCAGTATAGTTGATTTTCAGCGATGCAATATTTTACAGCATGGAGTTTTAAAGTTCTACATTTGGCTGGTGATAGTCCATCTGGGAATTTCAGGTTTAACAAATAGAACACTATGTCTTTATACCAGTCTGACAATATGAACTTTTCCTCGACCTTACTTGGATCTGTTTGGTCATCCAGCTCGTGCGGGTGTGTGTCTCTGTCTTCTTCTTGCAGGCAATTAATATCAAGAGCTCTAAGATTCGACTCAGCCAAGAGTTTGGCCAGACCCTGCCCCTTTATCAATTTAGTCGGCTTGACCTCCAGATCGAATTCTTGTATTTTAGCGAGCCATCGCCCTCTTTTTCCATCACTGTCTGGCTGTACCAGTATGTCCTTTACAGAACTGGTAGGAACATACGCGATTATTTTTTAATGTAGCACATAGGTTCTAAATGCTTTCAATGCCTTTACCATTGCGTATGCTTGTTTTTCCATTATGTCATATTTCATCTCTGCATCTCTGAGGATCTTACTGAAAAACGCAATCGGCCATTCGAACCCTTCGTCATCCTTTTGTAGGAGTATCGCGGCGATAGTATGTTCAGAAGCGAATGACAAGATAAGAAAATCTTTCAGATAATCTGGGCTTGATAACACCAGTGCCTCGCTAATGACTTTTTTAATATGCGCAAACGATGCTTTAGCCTCGGTCGATCAATTTACTCTGCTATCTTTCTTCAACATTCCTGTAATCAATTTGACAATCTCAGCAAACTTGGCGATAAACCTTCGTAAAAAATTAATTGTTCCTAAGAAAGATTGAATTTCCTTTACGTTTCTGGGAATACTTATAAATCATATTGCTTCAATCCTCTTAGGATCAATCCTAATCCCTTCCCTAGACACGATATGACCCAGAAGTTTACCTTCCCGCATAGCGAAATGTGATTTCTTTAGGTTCAAAGACAGACCAAACCTGCGGCATTTTTCGAAAGTCTGTTTTAGATGGATTAAATGTTCTTCATCGGTTTTAGAGAAAACCGTCATATCGTCCAGGTAGATGACTACGAACTTGTCTCTTTATCCCACGAAAGCGATGTCCATAGCACGCTGGAATGTAGCCCCTGCATTCATTAAACCAAACGGCATTTTGTCATACATAAAAGTACCCCAGGGCGTGGTGAAAGCATTTTTTTCCCTGTCTTGTTCATTCATAGTGATCTGGTTATAGCCAGAGAAACCATCTATCATAGACATTCGATTAGCCCCAACAACCTTTTCTAAAACGTGGTCCATCTTGGGCAGCGGGTAGTTATCTTTGAGAGACGACTTGTTTAAGTTTCGGAAATCCACACACAGTCTGATTTCCCCGTTTTTTTTCCTGACTGGGACTAGGTTAGCTACCCAGTCTGAATATCTCAGAGGTACAATTATTTTCACGTCCAAGAGTTTTTTAACTTCTTTTTCTATCACAGGTAACAGAATGGGGTTAATTTGCCTAAGCTTTTGCCTAAATAGTTTGACCCCAGGCTTCAACGGTATCTTGTGATCAATAATGGAAGTTTCATACGTTTTCAACTCATCATAGGACCAGGCGAAAACATATTTATATTGTCTGAGTAATTCGTTGTATTGGACTTTTACTTGGGGAGGGAGGAACTTGGATATCTTTACTACCCTGGATTCTTTTTTAGTTCCTAAATCACAATCCTCCACTTCTTCTGGTTGGGGCTGCAAGGTGGACTTTACAGGTACATCGTTCTAATCAAAAAGTCTTTCCAAAGGAATCAATCCTTTGGGGATCTGATTGCTTTTAAGGACCAACATACGATGATCTGCAATTTTTTCTCGGAAGATTTCGGGTTCCTCTCCTTCTTGCATGATCCACATCGAGTCGTTCTGATTTTCTTGGTCAGCATGAGTTTCAGAGAATTCGTCGACTGCTGTAAAGAATTTATTAATTTGTTCGTCATATTCAAAGACTTGCCAGTGTCGGATATTATCTGGTATGGAGGGTTTGTATCTGATCTCAATGTGATACTTCAGTTTGAAGGTCGTGGGAGGAGAGAAGGTTGAGGCTGCTTTTGCCAATGCATCAGCATGAAGATTCTCTACACGGGGAATAAAATGGATATTTACGGATGAGAAAAAAATTTCCATGAGATCCCAAGCACAATTTCTATACGCTCTCAGTCTAGGATGCCTGGCTAGGTACTGTCGGTTTACTTGTTTTACTATCAATTCAGCATCACCATACACCTCTAAGTTTTTTATATTTAGCTTTTTGGCAGCCTCTAATCCTAAGATCAATGCCTCATACTCGCATATGTTATTAGTGTAATCTATGTCCCACTGTAAATGATAGGAGAAAGGAACAATGAACTTACCTTCAGGTGCCACCAAAATCACTCCAGCACCTGCCCCTTCAGAAGACGAAGCACCGTCAAAATACATTTTCCAGACACCAGTATTACACAGATCCTCTGTCATGAGGTTCAACTCTTCTTGCTTGGTATCAATTTCCTCCAGGAAACCATCCAGACCATCATCAAAAGACAAGATGCAATTTCCCAGATCTTGGTCTGCAACGTAAATAGGGAAGTTATTTGGGTTTTGAGGGTCACTGATCGTATACGCTAATCTTGTTTCTATGTAAAACCGAGTGAACTGACCACCGAACACATGGATGGTGGCATAAGTCATGTCCAACTGTAGAGAACCTCCCAACTTGGCTCCCCATGACCTAGATAACAACATGCCATATTTGGGGGGAATATATGCAATAACCACATCCATCAGGATACTCTTAACCGGGACCTGGGCCAGGGTAACTACCAGATATTTTATCATCCCCATGCATTTAACCTTCCTCGAATCAAAAGAGTACAGATTTCCATAAGGTATTGTAATCTGGAGGCCCAGCTTCTCCATTATAATCTTGGGCATAACATTATGATAAGCTCCGGAGTCCAACATACAATTATGCAGCAACTGATCATGTATGTTCAGAGTAATATAAAAGGGAGCGATGTTGTCTTTGGACCCTTCAAAATGAGGACCAAAAGTGATGTTAGGTCTATCATCTTCCAAGTTTATGACATCGGACTGGCTTTCAAGCTCAGAGACACCTATCATTTTGGTAATTTGTTTGCGATAAACGGGGTTTTTCGCTAATTCCACCAAAGGGATTGGTATCTTAATTTTTTTTAACTCATTTTCAAAACTGAAAGCTCCACTCACCTTGTTTGTTTCTCCGGTTGATATTTCTGAATTCTTCCTTTCTGATTTATTTGTCTGGACAACTTTATCGTTCATGTTTCTATTTGAATATGTAGCTTTATTTACGGGTTCGGTTTCCTGTGTTTGAGTTCCAACTTTTTCCACCTCGGGCTCTTGAGTGCTTACTCTTCTAGTTTTGTTGTTGGGTAATGGGGTCTCGTCTGAAGGAGGCTCATAAGCTTGGCCCCTTTGAAGGATTTTCTTGGGTTGAGTCGTGGAGGTGGGCTTATTTTTAGATCTTAGGTTGTACTTTGGTTGAAAATCAGCCATCATTATCTCGGTTTCTGGTTGAGACTCACAGAGATCAGTGTGATCACCTTCTTCACCTTCATTTGACGATTGTGGCGTGTGTAAGGACTTTTCACAGTCTTCGCGAGTCAGATATGGTTGACTAAAGTCATCACCGAAGTTCATGACGTCATTATCTGAATCTTCGTAGTCTTGAAAATCGTTTGCTCCTATAAAATTTTCAGTCTTTAAAGGAGCCTGTATCTTTTGATCCTCATTTTTTATTTGTCTTTGTTGATTAGGAGGGTTTTGATTTCTCCTGAAATATTTTTTAGGATAAGAGTCAGCCTTGGCCTGTTCAAGTTCCATTTGGGCTACTTTATTTCACAATTCTTTAATCACTCTAGCCATATCGTCCACCCTATCGTCAGAGGATCTATTGGACCCTGAAGGGCCAGCTTGTTCTCTAAAGCGCTTGGTCTCTCGGTTTCTAGTCTCTACTCTAGACTTAAGTTTACCTGAAGCCATCATATTAGATTCTATCTCTATCGCATTGTCCTACATACGTTCTAAGGTGGCTCCCCTTCGTTCTCGTAGAAGTAGTGCGAAATCTGGCTCAAAAGGTCTGGCAAAGGTCACTTTGGCCGTAGGTTGAGAAGGTTTGACTTCAGCTGGGATTTTATTGTACAGTTTATTGAATCTATGGATGAATTCCATGACTCTTTCTGAGTTCTTTTTCTTCAAAGACCCAAATTCGGTTAGATAATAGAGATGGTCTTTTTGCTCTCCCCACTGTCTGGTGAAAGCATCTTCCAAAGCATCATATGACAGGATAGAGGTTGCGGGTAGGCTCTGAAACCAACTTTGGACCTGACCCTCAAAATTTTGTACAAGGAGTCTCAAATACACATCCTCGTGATCGATACCAAAGATATCTGTGAATTGGTCGAAAAAATTAATATGTTTAGCCGCAGTCAGATCTCCCTCCCCGGTGAATTTCGGTAAATTTTTTATGTAATTTTCTGGAAGATCGTGTAAGGGGACGGGAAATACTAAAGCGGCGTATCTGTCTACGACTTTCGTGAAAACTCTGGGAGGGGGGGGAGGCCCTTGGCCTCCGCCTCCTCCTAAAGGACCTCCTCCTCCACCTCCTCCTAGGGGGACTCCTCCCCCTCCTCCTCCGCCAAACCCTCCTCCTCCTCCCATAAGCCCTCCACCTCCTCCTCCGGCGGCCGCCATCGTTGTTTGTGGAAAGTTATAAAGGGGATTTTTGAAAAATAAAAGGGAAACTTTATTTTCTTCGCTAAGAGGAGACTCTGAGGAGGAAAGGTAAGGAACGCGAGGAGTTGGTTCCTCGAACTTGCAAGAGACGGAGTCAGGAAAACTGATTGGTGTGAGAAATGAGTGTGTAACACACTCTTCAGGATTTGGAGAAGTCGGGAAATTTAACTGAAGATAAGATGGTGTTTCAAAATCCGACGAACCTTCAAGAGGGTCCTTTCCTCTCTGTATCAAGGGGACTGTTGGACGAATCTCACTCCTAATTTCAGAGCATATTGGAGTTGAATGTTTAGCGTCAAAGCAATGACTGAGCGAGGTCAAGGGTTCGGAAGGATTCTCGGCCTTCAGTGATGGGATTTCAAGTTGGTAAACTGCAGCGGTTAGCTTAAAAGAGCCTCTCGCTTTTAGAATTTTTTCAGGATCAGTACCTGGTGTGAACTGCTCACCATCCGGGTTTTGTCTGGTATTCCTTCGACCGAATGCCAGTTTATTTCTTCATGGAGTCACCAAGTGAAATATAAAAAGCCTTAAAAGGTGGGAACCCTTTGTTCACTATCAAAGGGTAACACTTTCAACGAAAAACAATTGTCGTTTTCCCAGGGAAAAAGATTTCGTAACTTCGGTCCCCGGCAACGGCGCCAGTAAGATGTTGTTCCTGAGTCTGTACTTAAGGCTTAAAGGTACAGTTTCAAGGCATCTGAAAGTGGTTAAAAGTTGGAGAAGGTAGAAACGTCAAACCTTCGGGGAAGGAAACTAAGGAAGATTTCTTCATTGGCATTGTCTGGCTTCTAACTGTTCCTGGACATTTATATCTCGCTCAATGGTTGCCCATGATTGTTCAAGTTCAGCCCGGTTAGTTGTTGTTTTAAGGATGGTGTTGAAGATGTTTAAGGCAATGTGTGTTTGGTCCAATAACCCAGGTTTGACGTTCGGTTGAGTTGGTACAGGAACTGTCATGGGGGGACAGTAAAGATATAAAAGGCTTTTAGGAAATATTAAGTGTTGTCTCAGTTTGATCTTATAAAAGAGAACTTACAGTTGCAGAAATGACATATAGATGAAAATCTAAGGCTCGTTCCTGTAACTGTATCATATTTTTATAAAAGGGGTGAGATGAGAGAAAAACATTGAGCCATTTACAGAGTAAAGTTCCAACCAATGGAAAACTCACGACATAAATGGGAGAGGAAAATATGTAAGAAAATAACCAATGTAACAAAGAATATATGTAGAATTCTGAAACTGCAGATTGGTCTTACACAGCTGATAGCTGGTGCAGAGGAAAGGCAATAAACAATTACAKAAAACCCAAAWTCATTCGTTATAGTAGTGGTCGTACTAAATTACAACGAAGCACATCAATTATGAATATGAATTGAAATGTAAAAATGAGATACAAGGAAGCAAACTTGTGATACAGAAGTGACGGAATTGAGAATCTCCAGATCTGCTTGTATTAACTCTCAATGTAAAAACTCTATTACAAATGATTCAAAAAGGTCCAGCCCTGTTTATTTCTCTCTAGGGTATATTTATACAATTTTTACAAAGCCGGTAGAATCTCAATAGTCGCAAAATTTCAGTTACGACAGAGGAGAGAGCAATCGCTCCATTTCCCCTATTTTGTCTTCACTTAGTGCCAGGTGCTCGTCTTCGCGCGGACTCGGTGCAGGCGATACATCTTTCCACAAGCTGAGATATGAGTCATGAGCGCTCAGCTTGATAGGTGGCCTCGACGAAGTAACATTCTCGGGTTAACTGTTGTAGCTTGTCTCCCATTTTTGCGTCGATGATTTCGAGGGCACTTAGTTGCGCGCTAGGTTTGATCATGTACTTATCCATTTGGGCCATGTCCACCATATCTATCTGAGAGATATCAGCCGAATCTCTCTCATCCTTCTCTTTCAGATCAAGTGATATCTATTCCACATTCATTTTCATTAATGATTCTGCATCACCTCGACTGTCCATACCCAACAGTTCACCGTCTAAGGAATTAAAAGCTTATTATAAAGAATTGGTTACCTTTTGGGCTTGCTCCTTCCCCAGGGCAATGTTGTGCTCCCAGTCCTTCAACAGAATATTACCTCTGGTTTGTTCTGGGATGGCGATCCCAGGAACACCTGTCGAGGCTCTATTATTCGTGGCTATCACCGCCTCCTGAAAGGCGACCCAAGCTGCTTCTGAATCCTTTTCTCGGGCAGTCAGGTTCTCAAAAACCTGATTTACCAATAGACAATCTTCCCGAATCTCTCGTATCCTGGCGAGCAAACTCTGCTGAGCTGAAGAGATTCTGCTCTGAATTCCCATGGCCTGATATTTGAACATATCCATGTCGATCATTCTGCTTTCGGCGATCGTCGCCCGAACCTGTAGCTCTTCAATCATAATCCTCTGTTGGCCCACCTGTATCCGACCGTCTCGGACCACTAGATGTGCTTGCTCCAGCTTGGTTTTGAGTACCTCTATTTCGTTTTTATCATCCAATCGGGCCTGCTCTATCTCCACGTTTACTTGGCCTCTAGCGTTTTCCATGGTCGAGGCTAATCTGGCCTCGAGAGTCCTGATTAGGCGATTCTTTCTTTTGAGCTGGTTTTTTAAAAGCCCGACCGAGAATTGATTTGTCGATGCATATGCTCCCAGCGTCCCTGCGATCTCTGTGGCGAATTGCTCATTCTTTTTATTTTTTCCGTCAGTCATAACTTTGAACTTCTTAGCAGTCGAGTCTGCCTCTTGGTAGAATTCCCTTTTCACCATAGCTTTCCTCTTTTTATCAAAGAAGAACTCATTTGGAGGGAGTTCCTCTACTCTTATGGGCCTCAGTTCTTCATTAAATATCCATCCCTCGCTGACATTTCCCTGTGCCGACTGCAATGGTGTGACCGAGGTGATGGGTTCTCCGATTTGTTTTGTCGAATCTCTCGGAGTATCGACAAGATTCTGCTTCTTTGGCGGCACTAGATTATTTGTTTCGGTCTCCGGCTTTTGTTTCCTTGGCGGGTCCGGAGGTTTTAGTTCGGCCTATGAATTCTGTTTCTTTGGCGGGTCCGGAGTCTTTACCTCTGCTTCGGGATTCCTCGTTTGTTCCCCCTCCTGGTGTTTTCCAAGGTCAGGAATCGTGTCTTCAGAACCTTCAGCATCCTTCTATTTCATCTTGGAAACACCCGAACCTCCCAACACAGCGGGGAGATAGCTTCGTCTATGTTCCTGGAATCTCAATACAGAGGTTGTGTCTTCGGGTGCTAAGGATTGGATCCGGGCTAAAACTTCCTCATAAGACCTCGCCCCTCGAAAAATGTCATCCGAGGGTGAATTCTCATGCTCAAATCTCTTGAGCCCACAGTTAGCTAAATGGTTGCTCACCACCCTTTGTGGATCATGTTTTTTATACTCGATGGAGACCAAATTCAGGTCTTCCAGGGCTGCAGCCTTGGCTTTGGCATGCCCGAAATCTAACAAAGAATAGGAATTCAGCCGAATGGGAAAAGACGGCCATACCTTCTTGGAGTACCCTTTTAATTCTTTACTCACCCCGCCAATTACCGTCTGTCGGGAGACCTCGCGACAAGCCAGCTTGTCGGGAATGAACAATGGCAGCGCATTTGGGGGAACAGCAGCCCCGAGCACTCTGAAGTACGAGAACTCTGCCTCCACATACCAGTCCGCTATACCACTCAGATTTGCTGCAATGCTGTCCGAGATACGCGGTGGTGGGTGACCAAAAATTGCGATATGCAAGGGCACCATTACCTGGTTAAAAATTTCATATGTGAACTTCTCCGCTTTATTTTCCCATAGCTTTTCGTGATACATATGTATGGGTCTGGCTTCAGCCGGAGTCCAAGCCCAGTTCATCAATGGAAATGGTGTCATGGAACATATCGCATCCATGATATAGGCGGACATGAAACATGAGGACGGCCTCCCACTTTCCTTCTGCTCCCGATACTCTGTGACCCGGTTGGCCAAACTATCCAAGAGTATTTTTGCCCAATTAAAAGAGCAACCTTCTGCGACCCGAAACATCAGAGGCACCCACGCAATGAAAAAATGCGATGTGTCCTCTTTCCCAAAAAGCCGACATGTCATCATGGCCACATATTTATACTGTGGCTCCAACGAAGCGATTGAATAATTGCCCTGGTCACTTGCTCTGAATTTCGCAGTACGCGAAACCCAATCTTTTATCAAACCTGGCATGGTTTTATCATACTGGGTGCACTCTTTCTCCTTGAATTCCAACAGGAACTCAGTGCCATATGTGTACTCAGACGTTGTCGGGAGCTTATACATGGTTTGTATATGTTCTGGCCTAAAATTCCTGACCGTGACTCGTTGCCCGTTCATGATAGTCCTGGTGGGTATATCCACGTGATCCAACGCCCATCGGATCATGTCATAGTATGGGAGCAACCGCGGTCTGGCTGCTACCTTGTGCATTCCAGATTGGACAACTATATTGTATTTGGTGTTTAGATCATCCTTTTCATTGTCGTCTGAGTCGTCTGAATAATCCACCAATTCCGATTGCAGCATGTCTGAAACAAATGACCAGTTGGGAACAGAGTCGACACTTCGAGGCGAAGTGTCGGAGACATTGTCTGAGCCTTGTCCTGTGACCTCGACATTCTCCCTTACTGCTTTCCGTGGAGCCATAGCCGAAGCTTGCGTTTTCGCTCTTCTGCAGTAAAACTGCGTATACATGCAGAAATTAGTTTACTCAGAAGTGATGAGCTCTGCGTGCTTATGAAAATGTGTTTGTTAGAATGAAATGAAACTCTTATATATATTTGAAAACTTGGTACTTTTCAAAATAAGCCTGTCATATCGTAATTAGAAATAAATTTATTGCGTAAAAATCTGATCTTATATGCGTAGATTTACCTTATATCTTCATAAATGTCATAAATTTCCGGTGGTTTGACAGTCAGTTGAGGTATGGAGAGAAATGGCTACCTCGAGAAACGTGCAAGCCTCGAGGCGCGGGATATATCTTGTTTTAGCTTGATCAATCAAATATTTCCAACGTTAATCAACTTATCGCCGTTCGTTACCTCGTGGATTTCCTTTTAACACTTTGAGTCTCCAACTCGCGAGATCGCGAGGACCGAATTTGGCTTAATTAACGGTAATCACGATTTGTGGCATAATTAATTTTATAATCATTTTATTCGCCACATCGCAACTCGGAACTTCGAAGACAAATTTCTAGGAGATTAGTATGCCGAGTCGCGAAACCGCGAGATGGCGATAGTTAAGACTTGATTAAGGGGAAGAAAATCTTGGATTAGGCAATTAATTAAGCATGTTATAATTACCTCGTGATTTCGTGAGTCGGGGTTTAGAAGCTGGAAATTTCGAAAAATATAATGCCGAGTGGCGAAATACTGAGAACAAACTCAACCACGGTTAGCCTTTTTGCCTCTAACCCTTGCCAAGGTTCATCCACAAAAGGCCTCGCGTTCTCGGCTCTCGAGGTTGTAAAAATAAAAATTTCGATTCGACAGACGCCGAGGCACGAAACTCCGACGACGTCTAATCACGAGTTAAAATACTTTACCCTGGTTATTACTTAGAGTGAAAATTAAAAACGACTTCGTCGTTTCGTGACTCAGGATGTATGAAATTATGAATTACGGTATCCAACCTGCGAGATCCCGAAATAGAACCAAAAAAAGAGGGAAAACTTCCAAGAAAGGTAGGGCTTATTTCGAGAGTAAAAGAAAACGTCGTCGCTCACGCGACCAGATTTCAAAGGTCTCATCTTCTCAGACGGAAAAAGAAAACCAACTTTAGACTTCAAGCATCAAATTGAAAATTGTGACAGGACAAAAACAAGGGCGGCTCCAACAGTATCCAATAAGGAAATATTGAAAGACTGAGTTCACTCTTGTCATAATATCAGAGGGTTTATGGAAAAATTGGTGGAAAATTTTTGAACTCCATAAAAATGTTTCATTGGCATGCTTGCCTAAGAGCATAAAACAAGAAGACTTCATCCAAAATAAAACCCAACAATATGGTTCTATTTTTTTGGACCATTGTTTTTTATGGAAGAGGCAAAGTTAAGCATTATGGCAAAGAAAATAATAGATGGCTCGGTTTGGTTGAGCATGAAAATTGATCCTCGTGTCCATGCAAAAATTTACCACAATATTGCAAGTGATTCAAGGATGAAAGAATTACTACAATTATTATCAATGAATATTTATCTATCCGTGATGGATATTTCTATAAATCTCAACTAGTATCTAAAAACAAATTGTTGAAATCAATAAAATTCAAACAAGCCATTTTTCACAATTATGCACTATTATAGGTGAGGAAAAACAATCAAAATATACAAGGAAGAAGAGGAGGAAAGAGGAAGAATAAGGGAAAACTAATTTTTCCCAAGGTTGAATCAAACATATTGGACTAAGTCAAGGTAAATTGGTGATATAGTGGATTGTGAAGAAAATAGACATCTTTATTTTTCATTGTAGTTATCCCTCTTCACTACAATGCACATTGTGAGACACCAACTAGGACATGATAGGAGGTCTACAACAACATAAAAATGGACTCCATGTGGAGGCCATTAGGATGTACTCAAGACACCCTAAATGGCACACTTAATATGCTACTAGGATTATCCAAATATGTTTTTATGATATAAAATGGATGCAGTGAAGACGTAATTGGTATGCAATAAGGATTTAAGAGGAACGTCCTCTAGATGCAAAAGGGAAGTAGTGATGATGTTACATAGATGTAGTAAGGATGTTATTTAGGTGAAATATGGATGTTATTATGTCATAGTGAGGATACAATCACGATGTGAATAAGATAAAACATATATTCCATTAAGATGCACTAAGGTCACAAAAAGTGATGAAAATGACGCACTGGGGATGCAACAAATATGCATATAGGACACAACAAAGAAGCCACTGAGATGCAATAAGTTCATAAAAGGTGATGAAGAGTACACATTAGGGATGTTAATTAGATGCAACAAGGACACAAATACAATGTAACATATATATGGATAGGATGAAAAGGAAATTGGTAAGGGTGAAAAGGGGAAAAGGACTCATGATAAGAACACAATGAGGATGCAAGATGATGAAAGAAAAAATAGAAAAAGGTTTCAAAAAAGGATGCCTTCCTATAGACTCCTATTTTGTTTCTTAAAAACACACACACACACAAAAGAAAAAAAAAAAACTAAGGAAGAGGATGCAAAAAAGGTGTAAAATGGGGGTAGCATAGTAGCTTGAAATTGGGATTGTTATTCCAATCAATTATCTTTTAGTCAATTATTATAATGTTTTTCATATTTATAAGCCTACTGGGTTAGCTCAATTACATTGAACTAGATAGTTTCAAGCCAAATATTGTTGAGAGGTCATGGGTTCAAGTATGGTATAGTTCCTTTGGGTTAGGGGTACATGTTGTACTCAGGTGGCATTTACCCTAGGTATCATTCATGGAATTTGAGGAAGCACTTGGAGTTTACTTAAGGACATTTTCCATGGAAAAAAATGTTTTGGATTTAGATGTTTTTGGCATTAGGTTCTAGTATCATTGCAAGGGAATAACAAAAAAATTTTAATAAACATATTAATACTAAAAATTTAGTAAATAATAATAATAAATGTAAATCATTAGGTCAATGAAAGGTCAAAAGGTGCATAATCATTCATCTCATGACGATTCAATGCATGTAAGTATATTTCCATGAGGCTCATTGTAACATCATCGATTCTTATAAATCAATTATCACCCAATGTTATCTTATACTTGTAGAAATATTGTGTCAATCTAAATAATAAATAGGGACTATTTATTCCATTTGGTATCAAAGCCAACTCTTGGCTAAGTTTTCTTGGGTTGCAATCTCTCAATTGCTCAAATGACACACTCTCGTGAATATGCATACAAGATTGCTATACCATACAACCACACAACTACAATTCCCCATATAGTTTCAATCTTCTTTCGTACATTCCATTATATACCAAAATATGTGCAATGTCATACATGTCATGTACCAGATGCCATTTCCTACACTCAATGACATGCCTAACTCTATCCATTTGTACACTCAGTCATATGCATGTGTTTTTCTGAATTCATGTGTAACCTTCCATACATAAGTTTTTCCCTCCAATCAATCTTCTTCTTATTATTTTGAATTTGTAAATTTTATCTTAAGTTAGCTCACTTTTATTAAAATTCAATTTCAAATTTTATATACATAGTACTTAAATTAAAAATTACATTAAATGTGGATTCTTCAAGGATGAAAAACAACACCAAAATGGGTAATAATGACAAATCACAAGAATATGTTCATCATAATGAAGATGAATCCAATAGTGCCATGCAAATTATAGATAGGATTTAGAAGTCACAAAAAGAATTAGGGGATAAAATTAACAAATTAATCAAATATTCTAAAAAGAAATGGAGATACTTAATAAAAGGTATTGATGACAAGAACATTGTTAAGGATAACTAATCAACATAGAGAAGGGATTGATCAACTAACTAAAAGATGAGATGAGTTAACAATATAACCCATAATTTATGAAAAATTGCTAATAAATTCAAACTTGTCGACCACAAATCATGAAAGAGATTACGTTAAAACAAATCATCCCAATAAGATAAAAATAAAAACGCCTAAAATTGATTTTGAAGTCATGTTGACATGTCCTTAGCATCAATTTCATGCACCCAACAAAATAATAATGAGGTGTCCCCAACATAAATTATTAATCAAAAGAAAAAATTCCAAAACTGACTAGAAAATATATTTCGCCTCATCTAAATAAGGTGGATAAGACCTAAGTTCCAAGAAAAGAGGAGAGAAAACCTACAGTTCCAATTGCAACCATGATGAGTAAATTACAGTTAAATACTCTTACACTTGAAAGAATCATAAAATATAGAAATGTAACAATACTTGTATATTCCAACAAGACTCGTAATTATATTGACATCGACTTCACCAAGAAGCCAAATATTTTTGTATACCCCACCAAGGACCTCATAGTTACGATTGTAGATGATCAATAGGTCAAAGGAGTAGGAATATGTCATAAAATCTTGGTTCAAATACAATAATTGGAACTACAAATAGGATTCTACATTGTACCCCTTGATGAGATGGATATGGTACTAGGCATTGAATGATTGACGCAATTGGGAACTTATACCACCGACCTTGAAGAACAACCCATGGAATTTAACTAGCAAGGACAACACTATAAATTATATGGGGTTGAAAGTTCCTACTCACAAGAAAAATGATTTTCAACTACTAAAAAAAATCAAGAATCACAGACAAATATACAACATCAGAAACAAGGAAAGAATGTTATGAAGGAGCATCAAGGTTTCACGTTCAACAAGCATGTCAAAAGAATTTAAAATATGATGCACTCCCTACAAAAGAATCTTACCAACACTCAATTTAAAACCAAGTCAAACCCTTAAATCAATACAAAGAAAAATATAATGCCACCAAGGAAACATGCTCAACTGGAGAGAATCTTATTTAATATGCTTTGAGGACAAAGAATTATTTAAGGTGGTGGCAATGTAATAAACACAGTAAAACTATAAATATAATAAATAATAATCACAATAATAATAATAAAATATAAATCATTAGGTTAATGAAATGTCATAGGCACACACTTATTCACCTTGTGACCGATCAATGCATATAAGTATATACAATCATCGAGTTCATTGTAACATCATCAATTCTTATAAATCAATTATTCCTCAATATTATTTTATATTTGCAAAAATATTCTATCAATCTCAATAACAAACAAACATTGCTTATTCTAGTTTTAATTTTATTTGATTCCTTGTCTAACTAAAACACATTGCACTTGCGAACTTTAATTTTTTTTGTTGGGGTAATTAAGATCGTTAAGCCAATGCCCCAAGGGTTTCAATGTAGGTCCTTTTTCCTTTAAAGAAAAATTATATTTTTTTAATTTTTGACTGATTATGTGCAAACAAAATTATTCATCAATGATGCATAACTAACCTAAACAGCATTAACACCTTATACTTTAATTTTAATCTTGTAAAATCTTTGAATATTGCTTGAACTAGAATGATACTTGAAAAGAAAAAGAAAAAAAACTTTACTTTACAAGCATCAAGATAGTGTTAGTGACAATATCATATCTTGAATCTTGAAACCTTCATATTTGAAGGTCATTGATCATGGAGGAAGGATATTATTGAAGAAAATTAACTTGTCAAAATATCTACGATACAAAAGAAGCAACTTTATGAATTCTCTTTCAATATAGTGCTTGATAAATTAGTACCTTGTATCAACAATGTCAAATCTAATTTGTGCATTCTTAAAAAATGTTGGATAGTACTTGACACTAAATTGTAAAAATTGTAAATACCTTGTTATTGACATCATTATATCAACCCTATATCACTCTTTGATAAATATTAGCATTACAACCTTGCATTTCTAAAACATGAACAAGAAAAACTATTGTAGGCAATAGTACTAATCTTTATCTGATTGGAGGGACTTTAGTCATTGTCTTTGTTTTGTTTATTATGTCTCTTTGAATTATTTAAAATGCTAGAAACATTCTTGCATTTCTTGGAGGATTTATTTTTCTCTAGTTTACCTTTTCACCTTATTCAAGTCCCCTTAGGTTTCTTGGACTTGGTGCTCTGAATTTGAATCAATTGCACTACTTACGCAGTTCATAAATGACCTTTGTATTTTTGGAGGTCACATCTTCACCTCCTTCAAAATATGGATTGGTGTACATAGTATAACCTAGAGAGGTTAAATGCACCTCCACTTCATTACTAATGTCTTGATTTTTACTAAGAGACTTCTCACCAACATTTTCTCTTGTTTATTTCCCTTTGATTTTATGGCTTATTTGTCATTTCAATATAGTTTTAGATTCGTCTTCTCATTCTTCATCTTCGAGCATTGTTACTTGAAATGGATCAAATTCTTGTAGAACAATAAATATCAAGGACGCCTAGGGCCTATATTACAACACTAAATTTTATTGACTATAGAAATTTTCACTTCTAAGGGTATGTGCTCCCTCAAAAACACAACAAACAACAACCTAACAAATAATGATGAAATTTTTGCACTTGTCTTTTCCATTAGAAATGTTAATGAAAACTTAGACATAAGGATGTGCATTTAGGAAAGAGCGCATAGTATTGCGTGGAACCTGCATAGGTCAAGGAGGTGTAGGATAGTCATGTGAAAGAAAAATCTAGGCACACTAAGGCACATATGTTGACATGGAATGAATTTCGAAATTGAGGCAATTATGTTGACATGGAGTGAATCATTGGGGAAGTTATGACATTAAGCTCAAGGCTTGTTGCCCATATGAAAGTTAATCATTATATGTTTAAGAGGTATCATATATATCCTTGAGCATAAAAACCAAAGATCGATGAGTGCTTATGTAGGATGATCAGTGAAGTACCTATATCTATATAATACATGACTTGCCATTGTTATGAATGATGAATAGTTTAAATGATGAACAATTTCGAATGAATAGTTTTGTAGTTCATTGAACCTATTATATTATTGGATGAAAAATAGATCTCAATAGATATCATAACTTGTGAGCCTTAGGTTGTGACTAGAAGGTGAGCCAAAGAGCTATTATATTTGTAGGTGATAACCTTTGTCTCATATAGTTTGATATTGTCGTGATTGAATGATGTGTTATAACCATATGCAACTCTATTGTTCTTTGAAATGTTTTAGTCATACAACTAGATTTTGTACATTCCCGATGTTGTGAGTTGCATGGTTATATGGTTTTGTTAACTATCATTTCTTATTAGTTCAATTAAAGTTACGTTAATTTAATTGCTAGTATTGAACCCTATAATAACAGTGTTAAGTGAAGTATTAACATTTGATTGTCCATTATTTAAAAGCACTGGAGTATGCCTATATGATCGGTATTCTATGAAAAATGAGAATGGTGTATCAGATTGGTTGTGTTGTGGTTGCATAAGCTATAGAATTTACATGAGCATTAGATTTGATGTTTCTTGAGTATATTAATCAGAACCTATAGCACATGATGAGCCTTTTACAGTGAAAGGGTGTTGTGGAAGTGAATAATTTTGGCATGACATTGTCCTTCATGACATGGTATTAGCACAAAGGTTGTTATGATCCTAGAACACTATGTAGTTGTGTTCAAATTCCAATATGTTTTGATCCTAAAAGCTTGGGGATCTATCAAAGTCGTGTGCAATTGTTTCAAGTGCAAGCTTGAGAAAGGAAATAAATAGTTGAGTAATATTACTGAGAAGAAAAACTCAAAAAATCATGATGAGAAAGGTGCTTTGATTACCTCTAGTAGCAACATAAATTGTCAAATGTTTCTAGTGCAAATAGACACATCACTATAAGGTGAGAATGGTTGAATTGTAAGTTTAATCCTAGAGCTTTGGAGAGATACAATGTGGTGATGGAAAAACTTTGGAGATATGTGGTGATGGAAAAACTTTGGAGATATCTAGCAAAGATGGTATCCTTATGTTGTTAAGCACTAGAGGTGTGTGATGTTAAAGAGGTTATGCATATACTTGGGTTGGAAAATAATTATTTTTTGTTAATTAGATGAATAAATTGAATATAAAATGTTGAATTTGAAAGTGGAAAGTGTCTCCTTAGAGACATGTTGAGAAATTATGAAGTCATATCATGTGGCTATCAGGAAGACGATTTTTTTCAAGTGCATGATGATGACAACAATTGATCAAAGAAAATTATGGAATTTTGGGGTATTAACATTTGAAACTTTGGTCTTCATTTACTATAAAAAAAAAATTACTATGATTCATGTTATTTGCAAACACATAGAACTTCCAAGATTTGTGAGGCTTTGCATTATTGGAAAGAATCATGTGTGATGCCAATTTTGGAGTCAGTACATATTGACTTGAGTGGTACTATAAGTAGGCCCTTTGTTGGAGGAATATTGTATTTCATGACTTTTATAAACGACTATAGTAAAAAATGTCGATTTACTTTTAGTGCAAAATTCATAAGCCTTTAAATATTTTTCGAAGATTAAAACGCTAATGGAGGAGCAAAGTGGAAAGTCTCTAAAGATATTACAATTTGACAATGGAGGAGAGTACACTTCAACAATTAAAAAATTGTTAGAAATGATGAGGCATTAGGAGATAGTTTTTGACCTCTCACGCACTTACAAAGAGGAAGAGTCATCTTAGTTAGGACATGACATGGTGTATTTTTAAATTAAAAAATGTTGATTGGATTTTTTGGAAGAAGCCTACAACTATGTAGTTTACTTAATTAATAGAATCCCAACTAAAGTAGTTCCAAACATTACCCTTGAAGAAGCATGGAGTAGGTGAAAGCTTACAATAAATTGTGTGTGCATATGCATGAGTAATATTTATATCCATATTCCCAAGCACCAACGTGATTCAAAGTTGGAAGATAAAGGGCACAAGTTCATGTTGTTGGGATATGATGAATAGTTGAAGGCATATCGATTGTGGGATTTGGAAGGTCAAAAACTTTGTGAAGAAATTCCATGTTATTTTTTATCAAGGAATGCAATTGTGACATAGACAAACAATTTTGTTATTGCATAGGAACCCTTCTACTTGGGATCAATGGAAGATATAAAAGGTGTAGATGAGTCAAAATATGAAGAGCCATGTATATTGAAAAAGACACCTAAGTGGATGATGAAAACATTTCCAAGACTTTGGTGAAGATCATGGACCATATTTTTTAATCTCAAATCAATGTTGTGTATGTATATGATGAATGGTTAAAATCTGAGCAATTTAATATGTAATATTGTACATTGAATGATAATTAAAAAGTAGATCACGGGCTACAAAAGAGGAGGAAAAAATAATGGGGGGCTATAATTCCACAAGAGGGGAAATAAATGAGACATAGGGGGCTCAATGGGGCTAAAGAAAAATAATATCATTTTATTGCAAAGCCTAAGTCCTTAACTTTGTTTGAATAGTACTTTTTAATCCATGTTTAATTTTACCATAATATTTGGTTAATTACATGGAGGTACTTGGGATCTTGATTCTTAAACGAGGGAGTTATAGCCCACTCGCTTCAATAACACAGACCCTTGTGGAAGTTTCTTTTGAGATATGCTCTCAATGTTTTATAAAGAGATCCATATTAGACTTGTACAAAGGACTCTATCTGCAAAAAATCCACTAGGCCTTCATTTCTCTACCCTATTCAATAAAATATTATATTCATTGTTCTTCTTGTGGTTGCAAGGCCTTTGTGCTCAATAGAGACTACACTCAACAACTAGTTCCACTCTGAATTGATTATCTCACCCCTCTCTCCACATAACCTACACACAAGAAGCTAGATGGAAATGCAATGGAAAATAAACCTTAGTTCTCAAGGTGACAATCAACTAAGGACTTTATAAAGTTTTATGGCTTCTGAAGGATACTCTTGGAAAATCTGATGTGCTTGTTGAAGTAAGTAATATAAGAACTCATGTTGCAGAGTAATTTCCCTATTTGAAAGTGGATATCCTTGTCTGATACATAGATGTTTTATAGAGATATGGTAGCTCACAATTCTCGAAATCATCCATCATCTCCATGTGTAAACAAATCCATCTGAGTTCACTGCAATTGTGTGATTGTTACCACATGTGACCTCACTGATTGTTTTTTGTTTTGTTGATAAGGAATCAATTGTTCAAGGATGAGGTTGTTCTTCATAGGCCATTTTTTATTATACCCTCTTTTAGATTGCACTCATTATTTGTTCCATGACCAAGCGGACCATAGTGTAGATGACCTATAATCAAGATAGTAGAGCCTGGTATGATAAACAGGCACATAGTGAATCAATTCCATAGACAACATTGGGCATTCTCAAAGAAGTAATTCTAAATATTTTTCAATTCTCATGTATTTCAAATGTAACATCCCCACTATAATCCCAAGTTTAATTAATGTTTATGTAGACATAATGTGTGTCTACTTCCAAAGCAATGTAATATGTGAATTGTATTTCAATGTTTTAATAATAAAATGTGATATCGACTGCTAAGGGGACATGGACAAGAGATGGGGGTTGAATTAATCCACAAGAGAGGGGGAGTGTCTAGGATAATGGCCAAGAGGGGTCCAAGGGGGGGATTACACATCTATATTAATTCAACCCATTTTCCTAAATTTGATATTTGTATACGAACCTTCCCATTTATAATTGAGTCATACCAAAGCCAATCATTGAATACATGTAAGAGGGTGGGTGTGAGTTGTCACATCCCAAAGTTATTGGGCACATGGGGGTTGAGAAAAATCATCTTGGGGAAGAGTGTGAGTTAAGAAAGGCAAGTCAAAGAGAGGAAATGTGTATGGGTTGGGACAACAATTTTTAGTTAGTCAAGGTGGTGCATGAGAAGCAAGTAGACAGAACAAAAAAAATAAAAATAAAAAGATGGAAGTTGGTGCAACCATGGAGGGTGAATTCTAGAGAAAGATGGAGCGTAATTGGAGAGAACTGGATCTGGGAAACTAAAGAGGTAGGTTGTCAGGGCTGAAGAGTGAACTCATGTGTGAGTTTCACTAAAACAACAAGTTTTTTTTGTTGGTTTGTTGATAGTTTTCCTAGCAGCAAGTTCCCTTGAGTTCCCAGCTGAGAGATTCTTGGTTACTTGTGTCAGAGATACCTTAATAAACAAATAGGATGCTCGAGGGACTTAGATCAGTGAAGGGGTACATTCCTTGGGTTGGACAGGTTAAGAGGAAGAGATCTGGTGGAAAATCGGGATAATTGTAGGAGAATATCAGTTGGGTTGTGAGTTTTAAGAGTTGTGAGTGGAATGTGAGAGACCACCCTCTTTTATGGATTGTTAGCCTCAGCTCAGGGGTGACTATCTGTTGAGATTTGGAACAATAAATCTGTGGTTGGTGTTGGTTCAGGCATATTTTGGGAAGAAGGATTTGTTTTGGGCACAGACCTAATTTTGAAGAAAATATTTATTTTTGGAGCGCGTGCCTTGGGAGGCAGAAAAGAAGCATGAAGAAAAAGAAGGAAAAGAAACATGGAGGAGGAAAAGCAACATGGTGCACATGTAGACAAGACTAACTATTCTAGGGTTATGGTTTTTGACAAATATTGTAACGTCTATAAGCCAGTAGAGTAGTATAAATAAAGACCTAGGAGGTCTAGGTAAAAGGTTGGTCGATTCATAAGCTATTGATTGTAGTGAGTTTTTTTTATGGTGATTTTGTAGAGTGGAATAAGATAGTATTTTAGGTTTAGGTCACAATATGAGGATCTTGGTGTGATATAGTCAGCCTCCCAGAGGGTACTTACCCTCATTTTGATTGTAATCTTGAACATGTAATGCACACAGTGCAGATTTTGTAGCAGAATAAATAAAAGAGAAGATAAGATAGATGTTTGTGGACATAGCCCCAGAAGGGGGAGAACCATGGTAAACTATGGTGTTCTATGTGATTTTTAATGAATGTTTTTACTATTTTGTTAATCATTAGCTAAAGAAGGAATCGTTAAAACTAGTTATAACAACATGCATGCATAGGTTTAAAGATGAATGAATCATAGAAGTAGATGAATGATTAAGGATGATGGTGTATGAGGAAAAGAATCTAAACACCATCCCCACTCATTCCTAGACTGAAAACACCTGAGTATTGCAGTCCCCCATAAATCTATCTTGGGTGAATTTTTGTTGTGCACTATGTGTGCAGTGTTGCCTTCTGGTTTACCAGGAGGGCCAATAGTTTTGAGGGTTTTGTTGAAAACCTATTTGAGATCAGAGCATGGGTTAGCCCAAGTAACCAACAAATGGTTCCATTACCGGATGGAACTGCACAGGATTGAGGGGACGGGATCTGTGGAACAAAATCACAGAGGATGAAATCATAGAAGGGAATGTTCAGGCCATGGAATCCAACGAAGGTGGAGATTGAAAGATGGTTGAGGACAAAGGAACTTGAGTTTGCACAGAAGGACAACAAAAACCCTAAGTATCTCGACAAATATTTGTTTAGCGACTTGCATGAGGTATTTTTCTGTTGATACTGAGAGGGGGGTGAATCGGTATCAAGTACAATTTACAAACCTTTTCAACTTATACTTAAACCATTCAATTATATCCAATGATCAATGAACAATAGTATAAGAGTTACACTAATACACCACAATACACCATGCACAATATATGAGAAATAATCAATAGTTATTGTTCAATGGAAGTAATGGCTTCCAAAGGTAGCTACAGCTTCCAAATGTAAAGGGAGGGATAAACCTCGAAGAGGAAGATACAATCCTCCAATATCAAGAGAGAGTTGAACTCTCCATACTTGCCCCTTCCTTCCACCCAAGAATATATGAGAGATAATAAAACTTTACATTAAATCATGGTCATCAACCAACCATCACATAGAACTTGATAATGCTTCTTGAGACTTCTTCAATTTCTGAAATTCTGAAATTCTTGGAATACTCTGATCCTGTAGATAATATTTCTTAATGTATTCTCTGAAACTTCTCCAAGTTTCACTCCTTGAATCCTCCCCAAAAATAAGTTATAGAAACAATGGTACACTTTATTCAATTCTGGTTTATTCAGGAGAGCGAACTTGTACAGAATGCACCACGCTCAATATTTAACATCAAATTCTGAAACTTGCACACAAGAAAATAAAGTCCATAATATTTAGAAATGAAATTGGTCCCACTTCATTTGGATTCTCTATGAAGAAGTTATGTTTGTTTTACCCAGAACACCTGTTTATTGACTAGCTTCAAGACTGGTCAAAAGCCCTATCTTCCACAGAGTGTATCTCCATAATTATACCGAATCAAGAGCTGAAAATTTTACCACAGGTAAATTGATATGTCTTACCAATACCATATCATTTCACCATCTGAATCGTTCTAGAAAAAATGTTATAGTGAAAATGGTAAGATGACCTGAAAATAACATACCTTAGAACACATCACCAAAAGACTTCATCCTCCCTTGAAATCCGGCCTTCTTTACTTATGATTTCCTCTGAAATTAGACTTGTATATCAAATGAATGTATAATGATATTTATTTATACCATTTATGTCACTTCATTTTAACATTAGGGTCGACCTAACACTTTCTTATTTTGTAATTCTTTTATTTAATTATCTTCAGGGCCTACATGTACTTCCTTCTTCAATTCACTTTGTCGTCTTCAAAAATTCATTTCTCCTCAACCATGAGGAACCACGTGACGTGCCACATACCACTAGAAAAAACATGATGTATACTATCCATCCATGGGTGTTTTATCTGCATGTGCATTGTCCTTCATGTCCAAATACCTTCATCAATCTTGCGGTCCAAAACCAATGACTACGGTTGACATCAATGACAACAACAAATCTTCCAACATTTTCTATGATTTCCCGCATATTTTGCAGGAGTGGTTTTTGAGGTTGAAGGAAA
The DNA here is from genome assembly GCA_000966675.3 of Picea glauca. Lineage (NCBI taxonomy): Eukaryota > Viridiplantae > Streptophyta > Pinopsida > Pinales > Pinaceae > Picea > Picea glauca. Next base: position 69,342 of record JZKD02S0361678.1, on the reverse strand, counting down.
ACCACCCTATGAATCATATTAGACAGCTAGAGTGGCATCCTATGGAGATCATGTAGTTACAACAAGTTAATAACAAATTCACATGCGCAGTAGATTTCTGGTTAGACATTATTGTTGCAAGTTTTATCACCGAACTTGCAGTAGATACCGTGAATTCCTACACCGCTGCAGAGAAGGATTTTCTGAAGGGACCCAGAGGTAGGTACATCAGATCAATGTATACTTCAATCAATATTTTATTGTATGACAAAGGTGTGATGACCATGGAATCATAAAGCTAAACTTCCTTACGTGCATGGGGGAAGGGGGGAAGCACTAACAGAAGGTTGAGATATGGAAAGGGAGATGGATAAGGGGAAGAATAAAGAGGCCATGAACCCAATCATGATGGAAGAGGACCAGACAAAGAAGACAATGGAAAAATATGGAAATACGTGCAGCGGAAGACCTTAACAATATAAGATGAATAAAAAGAAGAGGGTCATAGTCGATAGGGAGGGCTTGGAAAGAAATAAAGAAGAGTTAGAGGATCTATAGGCTGTTGAGAATATTAAGAAAATATTGTGTGCAACATACGAAAGGAAAACAAGAGGTCCAGTGTTAGGAACAGAAGGCATAATTCCAGTCCAGATCATCGTCAGTGTGGAACCTACAACCCCGTGTGTGAATAATACACCTGAAAGAACACCAGCATTTAGACAACCAAATTTTAGTGGAAGAGGAGAAACAGGAGAAGGGTCCAATCAAGGAAAATCAACTGGGGGAGCAAGTTCAGGAAGTAACAGTCAATTATCTACATCGCACGGACGCAGTAGTTCAACACAGTTCAAAATGGCAGGACAAGATCCTACGATCAGATTACCATAATTTTGGGGAGAGGCATCAGAGGACCTTGAAAAGAATTTATTCATCTGTGAGAAGATCTGGGAAGCAAAGTAGATCACATATGAGGATACAAAGCTTGCTCAGTTGGCCATCACACTAAGAGACCACGCGCTTGAATAGTACATGAGCCTAGATGTAAATAGTCCACAAGGAGTACCAAAGACTATCGCAGACGTCAAAAAACTATTGGTAAATGAGTTTCATAAGACAAGATCAAAAGACCATTACATGAATGAAATGATTGAAATCAGGAAGAAACCAGGTGAGTCTATTTGGGAGATTGATTAGAGGTTCAAACGTCTGAAAGGTAATTTGAAATATTCAATTACTGACATGCAACATATGCACTTATTTGTGAACTCATTGTTACCACACTTGAAGTATCATTTGAGACAACAAAAGTTCCAAAATCAGGCAGAGGCTCTGCAGGAAGCCCTGCAACTGGAAGAAAACCAGTATCAGCAGACGGATCCAACAATAGAGGCATTGAAGGGGGATTTGAAAAATCTAACATTTCAACTGAACCAGAATAAGGGAAAATAGAAAAGAGAAGTTGTTTGGTGTACACTATGCAGGACAGAAGAACATCATAAGAACAAATTTCCAAATTTTGTGCAGTATTTGGCAGTAGGGGTTCCAAACCCCTTGTCAACAGGAGGACCATGGTGCGAGATTTGTAAGATGCATGGGCATGATCCATATCATTGTCCAATGATGCAGAAGTAAATGACAATACCAAAAAGTTTGTATTGCATTTTTTGTCAAATCAGTAGTCATGATGATAAGGACTGTAGAACACTGGAATTGATGAGAGAAAGAACTTCAGAAACTTACAGGGTGCAAGCAGAAATTATGACGTGGAAAGTTGCACCTCAGTGTAACTAGGTGCCACCACCATACAACAATGTGTATCCATAATACAACAATGCACAACCACAGTGTAAACACGCGTAGTATAACCAGGTACCCCAATACAATACACAGTGAGGAGATCGAGGTGGATATAGAGGTGGAGGACGAGGTAGAGGAGGATTTGGATGAGGCAGAGGGATAGTAGTATGCCATAACTTCCAACAACCAGGAAATTAAGTAAGTGATTGTCCACTTCCACTTGTGACATGTATGTATTTTTTCATAGCAGACCACGACACAAAATACTGCCCAACACTCTTAGGAAAGATTCGATAAAAAAGGAACTAGAACAACCAAAATGTGCAGTGGATTTCTACAGAAGCCATGGATGATGGGAAAAACATCAATATAGTTACTCGAGGAGGAGACAAGAAAGGAGTGGATGCATCCAAACAATATCCAACTCAACACCAATGGGTCAAGAAGAACACGCAGCCACAGAAGCAGTTTGATGCGCGGAAAGAAAATGAAACAATTAAGGAGACCAGAAAGGAGCTTCTCATGGATAACATTACATCTACATCAGTTGCACAACAAACTCAGGACCCACCAATGTACGAGATGCCATATTCAATGGACCATACCAATAAAGGACAACCTTTAGATAAAGGAAGTACCATAAAGACTTTTCTACAATCCTTTGTTAAGTTATTGAATGATCCATCATCTGTTAAAGTCTTACAGAATCTACAAGAAAGATGTAACACAGAGGTAGAAGGGAATTTAGAGCAGAAAACAACCAATCATCTCCATACAAGAAGAAGGACAAGTAGAGAATTCAAGATGAATGTCAACATTGGGGATTTCAACATGGGAAATATTATACTGGATTTAGGCTCTGAAGTAAATGTCTTTCCTAAGAAGACATGGCAGTGTATGGGGAAACCCACATTAGGCTATTCACATGTCTAGTTGAAACTAGAAAATCCACAGAGTGTTACCAATTGGAAGGCTGAAAGGTGTGACAAAGATCTAGATGGAGTGTGCATTGTGGCAGATTTTGAAGTAATAGAGATAGTATATGGAACAATACCTTACCCAAAATTACTTAGATTGGATTGGGCATTTGATAAATAGGTTGTGATCAACCTGAAGACAAGAAAAATGATTTTTGAATCAGACTAATATAGAGTTATTGCACCATTGGATCCTTTAGAAGGAGAGAGGTTTATATAGGAGACTTGTTTGGATATGGAAGAAATAAACTAGTTATACAAAACCACTGTGCAAGAAGAATATTATGTCAACCCAATTGCGGATGGGGTAATCAGGTGGAGAAGAATTGCATCGTGTGCTTCAAACTCAGACACGGGTTTGGAGAATTGGAAACAACGACTACATGAATTATCCATAAGGGGGTGTGCAAGAATAGACTTTGCAATAATATGGGTTGGTACAGAGATAAGGGAACCTCCCAGTTTTCATGGGCTAAACGACTTAGAGGAATTCTTGGAAAAATATGAGGAAGTTTTGAAAAACCAGAGGCTCTTAGCCCTAGATATTGCACTTAAGGAAACACCTTCCATATGGTGGGGTGCACACAAAGAAATAATTCAGGACTAGTATCAGTGTAATAGACTATTGTGCATTAGATTTGGCGCAGAACAGGGGAGCAATATAGTGCAGAAGTATGATGGGAAAGGTACACCAGTTGAACACTTAGAGAAATGCAGAACACAATGGAGGATGACACCACCAAAGGAATGGCCTCATCACTTTATTCATACATTGGAAGGGATCTCAGGGAACTGGTACATAGACCATGAGATGCACAGAGGCACTGCAAAATGGACAAGATTACAACAGAATTTTGTAGTAACCTTCTCATTTGAGCATGAGAACCCCAACATTGATTTAGCTCTGAAACTGATAAGGGGAGTGATATTTTTTTATGAACTGGAGGTTGAAATTATAACAAAATATCAACAGCAGAACAAACAAACAGTCAAAGAGTTACTCTCATGTTATCATGTCGAAGAGGAAGCACCAGATGAAGATGATCCACACAATATTCAGATCACCGAGATTGAAGGAGACAAAGAGGTGGAAGGTCCATTTATGGAGTCAGAGGAATTTGCTACACCAATGAAAGTAAATAAATTCAACATTGGGACGAATGAAAATCCTAAAATGGCAAGCATTTGAGACTACCAGGATGAGCAGACCCTAGAAAGGATAACAGATTTATTGCGTGAATACAGTGACTTGTTTCCATAAACCTTTATAGAGATGAAATTCATAGCAGGTGAGCTAGTGAGATGAAGATACCCCTAAAACTAGAGGCTAGACCTGTCAGACAGATACCTTACATGTTGAATCTAGTCTATAAGAAGAAAATGAAAGCAGAAATTGATTGAATGTTAGAAGTTGGCATCATAGAACCAGTAGAGGAATCTGAATGGATCATCCCCATGGTAATCCAGGAAAAGAAGCAAGGGGGGATAAGGAATTGTGTAGATTTGAGAAAAATCAATGACGTTTTCTTACATGATCCTTTCCCTACCCCTTTTATAGATGAGGTCTTGGAGAATGTAGGAGGCCAGGTAGCATATTCATTCACATATGGATTCTCGGGTTACCATCAAATCAAAATAGCTCCAGAGGATAGGTATAAGACTACTTTTTCTACAGAATGGGGATCCTACCAGTACACAGTCATACCCTTTGGATTGAAGAATGCACCAGTTATCTTTTCAAGGGTAGTCATAGATGCTTTTAAGGAATTTATACATCGGTTTCTAGAAGTATATCTAGAGGAATGGACTGTGTATAGTCTTTTGAAAGACCATGTAGAAGTTTTAAGACTAATGTTGGAAAGATGCAAGCAATGTCAGATATTATTAAACATTAAGAAATGCATTTTTGGTAAACCTTTTGGGATATTGTTGGGACATAAAGTGTGCAAACATGGCTTATTGGTTGACTCTACCAAGATTGTTGTTATTGTGAACTTACCACCACCAAAGTCAGTGCACCAGTTAAGAGCCACACTAGGACATACAAGCTACTACAGGTAGTTTATAAAGGGGTATGTGTAGATTACTGCACCAATGGAAAATTTATTAAAGAAGGACATCATATTTTAGTGGAATGAGGATTGTCAACAAGGATTGGATATTCTAAAGGAAAAAATGGTGACAACACCTATATTAGTGTTTCCATATTGGGAAAATACATTTCATGTGCATGTAGATGCATGAGCAATAACACTTGGAGCAATTCTGGCACAGCCAGGAGCAGGGGACTTAGACCATCATATAGCCTTTGCAAGCGAGAAGTTGTCAAAATATGACTAGAATTATAACACCACAGAAAGAGAATGCCTAGCCATGGTATATGCACTTCAGAAATTTAGGCAATATTTATTGAGTAAACATTTTAAAATGTTCACAGATCATTCTACCCTCAAATATCTAGTCAACAAGTCAATGTTGGGGGGGAGTATCTGTAGATGGTTTTTATTATTCCAAGAATTTGATTTTGAACCAATAGTAAAACCAGGGAAGTTGAATGCAGTACCTGATCACTTGTCAAGGGTAACTAATGGAGAATAACCTATTAACTTGGAATACAACTTCCCTGATGCACAGTTATTTTCAGTACAGGTAGTTGATGAATACTTTGTTGATGTCATTGAATACTTAAGTACAAGAGTTGCGCCACGTGAGTTTAGTACTACATAGAAGAAAAATATGGTAGTCAGAGCTGCAGACTATCAACTCATTGTGGATCATTTATACAAGATGGGTGCGGACAACATTTTGAGAAGGTGTGTATTATAACATGAACGACCTAGGGTTTTAGCAGAATCTCATGAAGGCATAACTAGAGGACACTATGCAGGAAAAGATACCATGAAAAAGGTATTGCGCGCAGGATTATGGTGGCCAACAGTTCATTAAGATGAAAAGAAATATTTCCAGAAATGTGATGTCTGTCAAAGGGTTGGAAAACCCAACAAGAGGGACGAGATGCCCCTAAGACCACAAGTAACTCTGTAGGTATTTGAAAAATGAGAAATAGATTTTTTCGGACCTATTAACCCACCAGCAAGAATTTTAGGAGCTAGATATATCATTACTGCAACTGAATACTTAACCAGGTGGGAAGAACCAACACCAGTCAAATATTGCAGTGCAGAGACAGCACCACACTTCTTATTTGAGAATGTGATCACCATATTTGGATGTAAAATGATTTTGATGAGTGACCAAGGCACCCATTTTATTAAAAATACCATCAAGGCTATGATTAAGGAGTTTGAAGTCTATCACCAGAAGAGTACACCATATTATGCTCAGGAAAATGGGACAATAGATGCTTTCAACAAGATTTTGGAAAATGCTTTGACTAAGATCTGCAGTGTTAACATGGATGATTGAGATTTGAAAATACCAGCAGTACAATGGGAATACAGGACGACATGCAAGAAGTTGGTAGGATAGACACCATTCATATTGGTGTATGGAAATGAATCAATGGTTCCATTAGAATTTTTGGTACCCAGTCTGCGCGTAGCAACAATTACCAATATGTCAGAAAGAGGCGCAGTACATGAGAGGTTAATTCAACTGATGGAAATGGAAGAAGACAAGATTCTGGCAGGATTTCACCAAGAGGTACAAAAATCAAGGGACTAGGCCTGGCATGATAGATACATAAAAAAGAAGAGCTTTAAGGAGGGAGACCTAGTTCTGATCTATGACAACAAATTTTTGCAACACCCTGGTAAGTTCAGAATGCATTGGCTAGGGCCATATGTAGTAAAGATTGTCACAGATGGAGGATCTATGCAGCTTAAGGACTTCGGAGGAATAGAATTGAAAGGAATGGTGAATGGTAGTCGACTGAAATTGTACAGGGACAGTTGACCTACTAACTCTTAGTAATTACATCACAATAAGAAATTCATGTATATAGTGTAATATAGTAGATATTAGGAAAGAAAATTGATAAAAAGAAATAAAAAGTAGAAAATGAAGAAAAATACAAAAAAGAGACAGAATTTGGTTTAACAACAAGAAAGTGGAAAAAGTCGTGTGCAACAACTACTGAGACAACATAGAAATATAGTGCACGTGAAAAATTGAACTCGGTGAAAATGTATGGAAAAAGTGAAAAATAATTATGACCAGGTCTATAAAATGTCGAAAGCATGGCTTAGCTTGACACTTAGTGATTTTTTAGCATAGAGCGAGATAGAAGTGTGTGCCCTAGGTGTAATTATGAGAAGAAGATATCAAGTGTTCAAATCAGATACAACATGACACCACCAAAGTATGGCGTTGCAGGGAAGTACATAGGGGTTACTCGCCACGGACAAAGGAGGAAGGAAAGGATGGTGAAGCCCGATAATGTCGTTGAATTCGAAGATGTTACCATTTCTGAGATAGATTCACTCATCCCGATGAGGATTGAAGAGGAAACGTTGACAGCGATGCAAGGGAAAGTAGGGCAGAGCTTCGGGACTCAAAATGATATTACAAACCCTAATCTTGAAACACTGGCTAAACCTAAAGAAATGAAGGGTCAACAATAGGACCACGAAAAAGAGGAGGTGTTGGTTGAGGATGTCACCAACCAGCCAGAATCTGAGGGGGAAGAATATGACACAAAAATAATAGAATCATGCCAATATGTCATTGGGTAGAAAAGAAAGGCGCAGGACGTCATAGAATTTACACTTCCCTACCTCCCAGATGCAGTGATGATTGTGGAGGACATGCTCGGGAAAGTACCTAAACTAAGGTACTCGGACCATGATGTGCATGACGTAAAAAAATTACCAGACTTGGTCGAGGAAGCCTAATTGGAAAACACGGGGGAAACTGGATCCCTAGGAAAACCAATCATGGAGCCCGCGCAGTGGATAACAGGGATCTAAAACTCTAAGATCATGAACCTCTTGGACATACCACACTTCGGGCATGGTAAAAATGTTGGGCTTTGCATCAAACAATTGTTAGCCTGAGTACATGGTGGCATTCTTTGGATGGATAAGCTAGTACATCTTGATGTGGAATTGATCACCAAAATTATAGGATTACCCACAATGGGCGCAAAACGAGAGGAATACTTGGAAAACAAAGCACGTGAGAAGGAGATCCTCAAGCTAGTCAAGGAAGAATTTGGTACCAGCAGAGGGAACAGGGGTATTGTGCTTAGAGATATCAACGATGATGCGACAAGGTTCTCCAGCAAGCTTATGGATTACAAGCTACTAAGGAAGTGCAGAAAAGAAGAGGCTCCAACAAGAGTCATCACAGTTGTTGCGTAGTGCGCAAAGGGAGTAATTTTCAGTTGGGCACCTTACCTCCTGAACCAATTCTTGATCAATTGTGGAGATTCACGGGATAATGGAATTGAGTTCCATTATTCTTGGTTAATTATCCTCATAGATTTGGCAAGATGGCAGGAGCCAAAAAAAAAATATTTTCTAGATAGAAGTGGGAAGTGCTACACAGCTAGGTATGAATCCCTCTAAAAGGCCAAGGACAACAAAAATCAGCAAGCGAATTGCATGGTGTTCGTTATGTTGTTGGAAGAGTTACAACAGTGCGCAACCAATGTGTGGAACATTCCTATGGAAGTGGTATAGGAATCAGAAGGGATAGACAAGTTTAACTCATCTAGACACCATATGTGTATCCAAGTCGCAAGAGATCCAAAGAAGGAATGGTTGGAGATGCAATAATGTGTCACAAGGGAAGAGATTGATTCGATAATCAAAGACTGGCATGGACAGTGGAAGATGCTAGTAGAAAAACCAACAACAAGGCTAGTAGCAACGAAATCAGCTAAACCTAAGGGGGAAGCCAAAGCAGGTCCTTCAACAAAGACAAATAGACCAATTGTTAACACTAGGAAGGTTGTAGCGCGCACTCAGGCGTCAGGAAGCAACACAGTTCCAAAGAGGCCAAGAAGGACAACAATGGTGCCCATGGAAGACATTCAGAAGGGTGCCAAGAAGGGAGATACATCTTAGGCCGAAAAGGAGGAGGCACAGGCGACGATGAGTGGGGTGCAACCCTCACAAGAAAAAATAACCACAATGCAGATGGAGGAGATGCGCAAAAAGATGAAGTACACCAAGGAGGACCCAGTCATCACCTTGACATAGGATGATGTTGAGTTCATGGCAGACAAAGTCCCGGAAATGGGGGAAGAGGTGGTCTGCACTGCAGAAGAACAGAGAGAAAAGATCATGGAAAAACTCATAGAATTCCATGAAACTCTACAACAGTGAAAAATTCATGTAGTACCACAGGACACAGCGCAACAACATGAAAAGACACATTGACCCATTGCGCAGAAAGAAAGAGATGAGACAGTTCAAATAGTAGTGCAGGGCAGGGATACATTCACAGTCACACAACAGATGGTCATAATTGATCAAGAGACCACACAGAAACCCATGGGGGACATTGACCACTTTGAGGTAGTCATATCACAGATATCCACAAAATCACTATACAGACTCCAGGCCAGTATAATGCAAGAAGTACAATCCAGAGCCCGCACGGATGCCACCAACTTGGAGGTTGGTAGGGGGTTGCATAGATGTTACATATCACCTACGACTAATTGACCTCAAAGGAGGAGGAAAAAGAACACGTTGACAAGCTAGAGCAGGGGATAACAACAGTATACAACTGTATTCTAGATAGCGTGCAAGCACCGAATAGGAGCGTAGATGAAAATATAAAAATTATTTCATATACAATTGAGGGGTATAGGAAGAAGATAGAGGAGTTGAAAGAAAAACTAAATCCTCCAACTCCTCCGGAGGTCCGAGAGAAAAGAGAACAAAAAACGGCATTACAGGTAGATGAAATGGCAAGGGAATCCAAGGAAGTCACATAATTGTTTGACAGAACTGTGAAAATTTAGACCACTTTGGAAGAGGATGAAAAGGTCCAACAGTTAGACCAATAAGAGGATAAAATCAATGTTTCCATGTAGGAATTGAAGCAGTGACAAAAAACCATGAGCATTATCGAGCGCTTGAAGGGAATGCAAGAGATGAATACCCCGCAGACAGAGTTAAAGACAGCACAAATCAATAAGAAAGCAAGACAGGCCCAGTTGGATCCCCTCCAGGAACAAGCAACACATATAATTGTGGAGTTGGAGGAAGAGAATACCAAGATGATGTAGGCACATTCATAGAGTGAAACATTGCTACAAGAACAGATAACATCACAGATGGTCGAGGTGCTAAAATATAAAGTTGTGCAGGTGAAAGAAAAAGGGAAGGAACTCATAGAGAAGTTCCACGGCTTGGAGAAGAATGTACAGGGAGCGCGCACCACCTGAGTGGCTCAATACAAGCCACATGTCAGTGTTGGGGACCTGTTGGCGCATACCTATTTTGGGAAGAAGGATCTATTTTGGGCGCAAGCCTAATTTTGAAGAAAATATATATTTTTGGAGCGTGTGTCTTAGGAGGCAAAAAAGCATCATGCAGGAGGAAAAGCAACGTGGTGTGCATGCAGACAAGCATAACTATGTTAGGGTTAGGGTTTTTGACAAATATTAGTAGCTATAAGCCAGTAGAGTAGTATAAATAAATACTTAGGAGGTCTAGGTAAAAGGTTGGTTAGTTCAAACACTATTGATTGTAGTGGGTTTTGTTATGGTGATTGTGGTAGAGTGGAATGAGCTAGTTTTTTAGGGTTAGGTCAGAGGCTAAGGAGCCTAGTGTGATTTAGTCAGCCTCCTAGAGGGTACTTACCCTCATTTTGATTGTAATCCCGAAGATGTAATGCACACATCACAGATTTTGTAGCAGAATAAATAAAAGAGCAGAGAAGCTAGATCTTTGTGGACGTAGCCCCAGGAGGGGGTGAACCATGTTAAACTATTGTGTTCTATGTGATTGTTAATGATTTTTTTTACTATTCTGTTAATCATTAGCTAAAGAATGAATGGTTAAAACTAGTTATAACAGCATGCATGCATAGGTTTAAAGATGAATGAATCATAGAAGTAGATGAATGATTAAGGATGATGATGTATGAGGAAAATAATTTAAACACCATCCCCACTCATTCCTAGACTGAAAACATCTGAGTATTGCAGTCCCCCATAAAGTTATCTCAGGTGAGATTGCGTTGTGCACTCTGTGCACAGCATTGCCTTTTGGTTTACCAGGAGGGTCGATAGTTTTGAGGGTTTTGTTGGAAACCTATTTGAGATCAAAACCTGGGTTAGTCCAAGTAACCAATAGTTGGGTGGAATGTTCGTCCTAAGATGTTGGTTGCATAATTCTTGTTTAAAGATAAGTGTTTTATCTTGTTGTCGATTTATTTACATGTGTTATTGTTATGCATGAACTCTGTGTAAATTATAATAATTTATATGATTTTGTAATGAGTTGTTTAATTGCATTTCATGTCGATTATTAGAATGTTGTAGATGCATCTATTCTATGGTTGTAGATCGTAGTTAAATCTGTTTAATTCGTAGCTATAAGCTACAGGAAAATGCGAACAGTAAAAGAATTAAATTAGTTAGCAGTAAATTTCGTTTGTATGTGTATTCTGCACCATAATTTCCCTCGGTTGGGATGGGGGATGTTACATTATGGTATCAAAGCCTCTATTTCAAACACCGAGCTTGTTTGGGCCAAGATGGCTACGAATTCATGAAATTCATCGTTGCATTTTTTTGTGATGGGTTTGGGGAAAAACAAAGATTTTAGAGAGAAACCCCCAATTCTGTGAGTGAAATATGAGTTTTAATGAGTTTGAACGGGTTGAAAGGGTTCATGGAGTATATCGGTCAAGTTACATATTGAAATTCGACTTGGAATGGTCAAAATTCAAGTTTTATTGGTCGTATGTTGAGTTACAGGTAGTTTGGAGAATCAACGGTTGAGATCGTGTTTGATCTTGTGATTAACGATCGAGATTCACTATGATAAATTTAAAAATTCATAAGGATTCATTCTTTTGAAAGGTTGGGTAAATCAATATCCAAGATTCATTTTGGGGGTTGTGAAAGGGATCAGATCGACGGTCTAGATCAATCAAAGAAAATTTGAAATTTTTCTAAGTGTTAAAGTTCACCAAGAGAAATCATTGATGGTCGATGGACAGATCGGCCAAAATAACGAAGAGTTTAGGTCGACCATAAGACATATCTGATCGCCAAAGTATTTTCAATCGCCAATGAACATCACCGATGGTTGATGAGTCAATGGTCGGGGGTCGACCGATTTTGGCGGAATGTTTGAATCAAGCAAGAGAAGTCATCGATGGGATGATGGTCGATGGGGAAAAGAAGATGATGATGTTTCATACCACATCAGAATTCATGTTTCATGCCACGTCACCTAAGTTGACATGTTAGGATAATGTGTCACAACACGTCAGCATCCATGTGTCATGCCACATCAGCAATTTCCACTTCAACTAATAGAAGTGATCTATGGTTGACAGTCAAATCGACTGATTTGGGAAAGTGTATGCGAAAACCATCAGGGATAGTTGATCATCGTTGGGTCGATGGTTGGGAATCGAACAAATTTGTTAAGAGTTCCATTCTCCAATGAATTTTGTCGACGACCGATGACTAGGTCGATCGGGTTGGAGTTGTGTGCAAGTCGGTTTTCAGGGAGTTAGGTTGATGTTCAATGGTCGGATCAGAAGTTTGGGGAAGTATTGTGTGCGCCAAAGGAGAACGCCAGTCATTGATGGTCAATAGAGTAGATAAATGGTCCATATTTCTTCCGACCTGAGATCGACAACGCAGATTGCACATATGCGAAATTGTTCCATAGTTTCAAAAAAAAAACAATCTAGAGCCATTTTCTTATTTTGGCCATAGCTAGAGAAAATTACAACGGATTGGGATGAAAGTTATGGGTTTTTTCCATTAAGAGGAGGCCTACAAAATCACTAGAGAGGGCCCTTGTCCAATTCTATTCGGATTTGGCATAAATTGCAAAATAGTGGTTTTTAAAGATCTAGGTCCAGATCATTGACAAAAGTCCAGAATAAAATGAAACTCTTGGGGAGAGTAAAAAATGTAGACACATAAAAAAACCACGAAGAAACTGAATAAATCCTATGGATATTGGAATGGAGACACTGAAATACGCCAAAATCCATTATTTCGGGCTACTTTTTAGGGATTTTTTAGATTTTCAGAGAAGGAAAAGTGACCATAGATCACAAAACTGGAAAATTTTACTTAGTCAACTTTTTATATATTCATCAATAAAAACAAATTTGGTTGAGTGAAAGTTTTCCAGAAGTGCACATATTGAGAGATAGTTAGTTCTGCTAAAAATTATAAGTTTGGAAAAATGAGTGAAAAAGGACAAAGTTGCAGATTCTATATTGTTGTATTTTTTGACTGGAACATCATATTGAAATTATGAGAGTTGTTATGAATTCCCTGTTGTTGTTATTATTATATATGTTTCATACAAAAGTTTCTCCAGTTCCTAACATATTTTCTTTTGCAATTGACAGAAGTTGACATTTCAATTAAATTGCACCAGTAAAGAAAATGCACAAAAAGGGTGAAAGTGACTTTCAAGAAGCCATAACTTTCAGCTCAGAGATCGAATTGGGACATGAGTACAGCCATTGGAAAGATATTTCAGAGAGGAATGCATATAGGGAATCATAGCATGAATTTATGAAATGTTTCCTTCATAAATTGATGAGGAAACCAAATGTATTCCAATTAATGAAATGTTTTATAATACACATGTTCTAACAATGATTATTACATGCACATTTCTTGAAGAATTAGAGATACATAAATAAATTTTAAGTTCTTATATGAGAAATGGAGTTATGGAATATTCTCATGGATCTAACAGCCATGAGGAAGAGATCAGAGGTTTTCATGTGAGTATGGGGAATGCTGAGATAGAGTCATATGGAATAAGAGATAAGCAAGAGAATGTGACTATGAGAAGTTTTCATAGGGAAGTGCGGAGATACAGGGCTGATAATGAAAGGATTATGAAGGCTTGAGAAGAGGTACTACATGGCTTAAACATGTTTCATAAGCAAGTTAACAAAGATTATGGAACCAAACAAGCATCTAGTGTTAGACAAGTATCAACATCTAGATCCCATAGAAAAGGGTATGATCACATAAATGATAGGCAGTCAAGAAGCATGAGAAGGAACCATCTTTCTCCAAGTCATTCCACTATAAGAACTCATGCAAGTTCAAGGTCAGGGAGCAACCCAAGTGTGTCAGGAAAAGAAGAAGGCCCAAGGAAGACATATTGCAAGGTGAACTCAGGAAAATAAAACCACCTAATTTCAATGGTGAACAAAGGAAATGAGAAGAAGCAGAGGCATGACCATTGGAAATGAAGAAATATTTCTAGCTGCGTGATTACCCCTCCCAGGTAGAAGCTAGAATTGCCACCTACCCACTTGCAAGGAAATGCAACCATGTTGTGGGACCAAATTAAGAAATCCAATAACCTTGATGGGAAAATGATCTCATGGAGGCAGTTCAAAGGACATTTCCAAGATAAATATTCATCCAAGCATTACTATGAGATAAAGATGAAAGAGTTATTTGAACTCAAGTTGGGAACCATGACAATGGCGGAATATAACAAGTGGTTCTTTGAATTTTTAAAGTATGTTGACTTCATCAATGATGAGAAGGTCAAAATCCGAAGGTTTCTAAGTGGGTTTCCCTCCTTCTACAGTGAAAAGATTTAATATGACAACCCCAAGACCTTGGAAGAAACCATAAGGAGAGAAAAACACCTTTATGAGAAAAGAAAAGGAAGGTCAGTTTTCCAAAAAATCTTGGAATGATAAGATGAAAGGAAAAAATGATCAAAGACAGAAAGGTTTTAAGCCACCCTTTTTCAAAGATAACTCCCAAAAAAATCAACAAGGCCAGGTAGCCCAAAATGAGAAAAATAATGCAGATTCATTTGGGAAAAGTCCAAGGCATAAACCTGTTCAACGTTGGGGATGTGAGGGAAATCACTTATATAGGGACTACCCTCACAAAGGAGAAATAATGAGGACTATCCAAAACATTCAGGAGGCTGAAACAGTGAAAGAAATGGGAGGAATCATGCCAAGTATTTATGCATCCTTGGACAACAAACAAGTTGAATATCAATCCCCCATGATTGAAGTAGAAGGTAAGATTGATAACCATCCCATAGAAATTTTAATTAGTTCTAAAGATAGCCATAGTTACATAAATGGTAACATTATTGAAATATTTCACTTGCAAAGAAGTAAGCATAAGAAAACTTGGTTAGTTCAGTTAGCCACGGGGGGCTAAGAGGAAAATCAATGAGTTGGTTAAAGATTGTCTGATAGACATGAATGAACTTAGCAAAAAGGTAGATGTAAACATCATACTTTTGAGTTCATATGACTGTCTAATTGGCATGGATTGGTTGGAAAAACATCATGATATCCTAGACTGTTAGAACAAGACAATCACATGTCTTGATGAGGAAGGGAAGTAAGGCAAGATTCAAGGAATTCCAAGAGTTGTAGTTGTTAGAGATATTTCAACTATGCAGTTGAAGAAGAGCTTCAAGAAGGGATGCTAGATGTTTGCAGCCCATATGGAGGAGGCGTCCAAAGACAAAGTGGTAAGCATTGAATACCATCCGGTCTTGAGGGGTTTTGAAGATGCTTTTAGATAAATTACAGGATTTCCACCAAAGAGAGACATTGATTTCTCTATTGATTTGGTGTCAGGAACCGCCCCAATGTCTAAGACACCTTACAGAATGGGCACACCAAAACTAAAAGAGTTGCATATGAAACTTGAGGAAATTTTGAAGAAGGGGTATATACGCCCAAGTGTGTCGCCTTGGGGAGCCCCGATTCTTTTTGCAAAGAAGAAGGATGGAACCTTAAGGTTGTGTATTGATTTTGGGTATCTTAATAAGGTTACCATAAAGAATAAGTATCATTTATCAAGAATTGATGATTTGTTTGATCAGCTGAAAGGTATGAGAATATTTTCGAAGATTGACTTGAAACCAGACTATCATCAAGTAAGGATAAAGGAAGAAGACATCAACAACACAACATTCATAACAAGATATGGACATTATGATTTCACGGTAGTGCCATTTGGGCTATCAAATGTCCGAGCAGTTTTTATGTGTCTGATGAATGGAGTGTCCAGGGAGTACCTGGACAAGTTTGTGATTGTGTTCTTAGATGATATACTTTTCTATTCTAAATCAGAAGAGGAACATGAGCAACATTTGAGAATTGTGTTGCAAGTTTTAAGAGAGCATAGATTGTATTCTAAGTTGAGTAAGTGTATCTTTTATCAAAAGAAGATTCACTACTTGGGGCATATAATAACAGAAGTAGGGATCGAAGTTGATCCTGAGAATATAGAGGCCATTAGAGAATGGTCAACGCCAAATAATGTCACA
This sequence comes from Picea glauca, assembly GCA_000966675.3. Lineage (NCBI taxonomy): Eukaryota > Viridiplantae > Streptophyta > Pinopsida > Pinales > Pinaceae > Picea > Picea glauca. The sequence goes on along the minus strand of JZKD02S0361678.1, from coordinate 53,135 downwards.
AAGGTTAGATCATTCATGGGTCTCGTTGGTTATTACCGAAGATTCATAAAATGGTTCTCAAGGATTGCAAGTCCAATCACTTCCTTGCAAAAGAAGGGAGTGAAATTTGAATGGAATTCCAAGTGTGAAGAGAGTTTTCAATAGTTGAAGGGAATATTAAAAAGCGCACCAATCTTGAATATTGCGGATCCAAATGAATATTATTTTGTATGCATCGATGCATTCAAGGAAGGACTCGGTGGAGTTCTCAGTCAAAGGGACCATGTGGTATGCTATGAGTCCAGAAAATTAAAAGAGAATGAGAGGAATTATGCTACACATGACTTGGAGTTAGCAACGATTGTACATGAATTGAAAATGTGGAGGCATTACCTTATGGGTAAGAAATTTGAGCTAAGGATAGACCTTTTTGGTTTGAAGCATTTGTTTAGACAACCAACACTAAATGCCAAACAAACTAGATGGCTGAAATTTCTGAGTGAATATGAATTTGAAATTAAGCACATAAAGGGAAAGGGAAATAAAGTGGTTGATGCACTCAGCATGAGAGCTCATGAAGTGAATATTTCAGCCATCATCATGTACAGGATAGATCTGAAAGACAAAATTATTACAGCAGCAAACTCAGATCAGCAGTATTTAAAAATGAAAGAAGCATTACAGCAAGGTAATTTTCAACATAAATTTAATTATTATGAGCTAAAAGAGGATGTAATTCTTATGTACAAGGGAAAAGTATATGTGCCCAATTCCAGTGAGCTGAAAAATGAAGTGTTGAAGGAGATGCATATGTGCCATATGTCAGGCACCCAGTTTATCATAAAAACACCCATCCACTAATTAAAACATCCAACAACTCATTGCAACTCTCAAACATAAATAATTCAACCTAAGCAAGGAGAAATCTTCCTAGCAACATTTAAAAATGCCTAGGCATGTAAGAATTCGACCCAAGAAAGGAGAAATCTTCCTAGAGATGTCTAAAAATGCTTAGGCATGCAAGCATTCAACCCGGGCGAGGAGAAATCCGACCAAACAAATGAGATTGCAAATTGTGTGGGAATTTTGAGCTTGTATGAAAGAGAAATTCACCCAACAGTAAGAATTGAACCGAATTAGAAATTTCTACAGAGGTGCAACGAATCTAAGATGAAAATCGTTGATCTTTGGGCCTAGGAATGCATCCTATGATGGTAGCAATAGAATCGTTATACTCTCTATTATTTAAATAAAACCATTAATGAAGTAAATTCACAAGTTTATTCATGTATCCCTCTTATTTACACTCTCACTATTAATTAGTGGTCATTAAAACCAAAACTAAAACATGAATATGTAGATCACATTTACATAGAAATGTCAAAGCAATTCAAGAAATAATGGACACCATATTTACCCTGGAAACCCAAATGGAAAAACCATCTTTGAATGGGTCTCAGTCTATTTCAGCAATCTCTAGTTCCAATGCATTCTTGGCTCTATGTCCATCCTCCTCTCATTGGCCAAAAGACCCATTGGGAATGAGAGAGAAATAAAAAATAGGGAGAGCTCGGGGGTAGGGGGAAGGCCAGCAACCATGCCCCTTCCTTTCCTATTCCTCGTGCTTATTTCCTCTTTTATTTTTATTTTATTTCATTTTTTTTTTTCGTCTCACATTTGTCTCATTTAACATTTACATTTGTTTGATTTACATCATTTGTTTAACCTTTGTTAATTATCGAATTGCATTGTAGATATTGATTATTACACCCATTCATCAGTTCGGATGCATTTTGGATCACATCTCCCCATTGAGAGGTTTATTGGTCCCCAAAATCTCAAGGAAACCAATTTTGGTCAATGTGTCTTATATCTACTTCTCTGGAACATGGCTCTGACTCTAGCAACTGGAAACAAATCTAAATTTGGATCTGGTTTTGGCTTGTAGCTCTGGTCCTTGGCTATGGTTCTAGCTCTGGTTTTGTCTTGTGGCTCTAGTCCTTGGCTATGGCTCTAGCTATGGTTCTAGCTAGTTTGTCCCCACAATATAGAAGACTGGTCACTGACTCTTAGCTCTAAGCAATCTCTAGATTCAAACTCTGGAATCAACACTCATTATCATCTCTCTCTCAATATTGGAGATGGTCAATCTTGGTATTCAATGGAACCAAGTCAAATTTTGTTCTTCTTGTTCAGTATGACCCCAACAGGTTGCCATCACATATTGGTTCCATGAAAGGAAGTGTGACTTGCCTTCTCTTGCTAGGATCAGTTTCTTCCTAGAATGGAAACAACTCTCTAGTTCTTGCACGTGCTTGAAAACACATCATGGAATTCTCAATAACTCCTCCAAAGTTCATTGACCTCGGTACATTAATATCAGGCACATCTTCAAGAACGTATTCTTCTTATGCATGATAAAAAACCATTGGAATGTGGTTGCCCTTGTCATCAGTTTGTTGTCCAACTTGTTGGTGATGTAAAGCTTATATGTTGTCATTTATCCTTGGATGACTTCACCTCCTTGAATTGGATATGCAAGTTTCTCTTCATCTTCTATGCTCTTCACTCTCCACACTCTTCTCTTGGTTACGTGGTTTCTAGGGTGAATTCTTGGATGAAATTTCCAATACTTTGCTTCCCAATGTCCATTCAATTTGTAGTGGCGACAAAAGTTCTTAGTGATGTGGTATGGACTACTTGAGATAGTCCTTTTCTTATCATGTCTCTAAGTTTGTTGTTGGATTGGAGAAGCATGCTCGCCATTCTTCCTCTAAAAACATTTAGGATTGTGGCATATGGTTTGCTTCTCATAGAAATATCCCTTGATATGGCCTTTCTTTACACAGAATAAGCATGCCTCTGCATACCAACAGTTGGAAACACTACGACATGTCTTATTATAGCAGTGACAAACAAAGAATGTCTTGTTTGAGGAAAATCTCATGGTCTTCTTCTTTTTCTTTCCCTAGATGATATTCTTGTTGCTTTCTCTGAGTGCGGGTATAGGTTGAATTTGTGAGTTCTTCTCATTGTTTCTCTCCTTCAATATGCCACAAGAAGTATGAGGTGGTAGTGGGTTGCCACCTTCACTTATCGTTGTTTCTCCTTCTCTTGATGAGCAAGTCAACTTCACCATGTCTTTATCCTTTACAAAAATGGTCTTCATGGTCATGGGATTTTTCATTCTGCCATTGAATCCTAGGCCTTCATGCTTGACACTGGGTGTGGCTACAATGGGGCTTAGGATGCCTTGTCTTCTCTTACCTAACCTTTTTCCATCATAGCCCATATGTCTTAATAGTTTAGAACCAATGCCTCTAGTATGTCTTTCAAATTCACCAAGCTACTCTTGAGGAGTATCTATGGAAGGTGAACTTACCAAGGTGGTCTCGATCATGGTGTTGGCTTCAACAGTAGCAATGGAAAGTGGCATTGTTGTAATATTCCCAAATGGAACTATGAAGAATTTTTCAGTTTTCAATGTTTATGGTTGAGTGGTTTTGTCAAACAATTCGCACCGGTGGCTTGTGGAGATTTTGTTTGGGTTTATTGTTAAGTGTGATTGCACAATTGGTTTGCAATGATATATTTGAACTTTAAACAACAATAGAACATATAGAAACAACAATAGAATAGCCACAAATACCTCAAATTTTTATTTAAATATATAGCTAACCTCAGTACAAGAGATGACAGATATGGAATAGAGTTGGAAGAATAATCTGAATTGGCTGAGAATAGCTCCAAGTTACACCAATAAAGAGAGATCTAGGCCTCTCTGAGCCTCCAATAGCTACATGAAAAATATATACTGAACCAAGAGTGTTTCCTTACTTCAAAATGATGAATAACCAAGCAAAGTTGCACCCTCCTTGGCCGGTGCGCACCCTAGTGTCTTGGATCTGATGTTTCTAGCCTCCAAACCTCGCAAGAATGGTTGCAATCCTGTAGATATGAAGAAAATACTCTCATGGGAAGATATCCCCTAGTATTTCTTGCAAATATGAACCCTCCAATTCAATATCTCCAAACACAGATGCGCCCTTCTTCAGAAAACTCACACCACTGGGAGAATAAATAAATATGGCATGATAAGCCTCCACAAACTGATGAGAAAAGGTGCCCTAGGGATGGAAAACCCTTCTATAGCATAATATCCTCCAGATTCGCAGTCTCCTAGCCAAATCGAACTCTTCTCCCTTCACCAGTGTGCCCCAAACCTGCAAAAAAATCCTATACTTGTGCCCTTGGTTCCCAAACCACAACTGAAAACTATTCTGGACTGAGTAGAATGGTGAGGGTGGAATATTTCACCACCTTGGCCAAGCTTGTATCAGGAACAGAGGAATCTTTCACCTCCTTGCTGATATCTAGGGTTTGTTTACTCAAAACCCTCAAAACGTTCAAGCTGCCAGAGCTCAAAGTTGTAAGTGAAAATGATCATCAACATAATCAGAGAATATGAGCCCCTAACTATGTTTTATACCCCTTTTCACATTTTTCTCCTCGCTTTATTAATTTAATGAACCTTTTTACTCCAAAAAGTGATTAATCTGCCTTTATGACTTCTCCGACCACTAAAAGTCATTTTTCATCATTCTATCCTATAGATATTTTCTCCCCAGTTCCAATGAGCTATTACACTAAATTATTTCTCCAATAAGCAAGCTCCAAATAGTACCTTAAGTGTAATTAAATAAAATATGCTCAATAATAACCCAAAATTACAAAAACCGTCAAAATGCCACAAAACCAAGAATAAGTTGTGCAGAAATGATCATGATGAATAATGGTAAATAAATTGATATGGGCCCCATAAAAATCCTCCAAACCTCCTGGGCTCATTGATGACCTAGTCTCACCCCTTTGACTTGGCTCACTCAAACCTCCTGAAGTAACTCTAACTACATCATAAGGGAATCCGAAAATGAGGACATTACACTTGATTTATGGTGCTCTTGGACAATTGCTTGGAGCTTTTCCAAGGCCTCCTCCTTTGATAACTCTTGTTGCAGTTGTTCCATCATCTTAGTGAGCCTATCTTTTTTCTAGCTATCTATTTGGATGACCTTATTAAGGTATACAAGTTTCTCTCTATACTTGTCCCAGTCTGTAATGATCGTTGTGAGGGTGTCTTGGTGTTCTTCAAACTTCTTTTTTATGAATGAAAACAGAATGGTAAAGGTATCAAGGTGCTTCTCCATCTCTGACATGCTCTTATTGAACATCTGGACCTACTCCTGTTGAAAATACTGAGAGGGGGGGGTGAATCAGTATTTAGAGCTATCAATAATTTTTAACTTTTCTTTCACTGAAAAATCTTAGTCTACTTTAGAGCAATCAGTTGTTGTATATT
>JZKD02S0361678.1:21945-47747 GCA_000966675.3 Picea glauca | reverse complement strand
TGAGAATTGTGTTGCAAGTTTTAAGAGAGCATAGATTGTATTCTAAGTTGAGTAAGTGTATCTTTTATCAAAAGAAGATTCACTACTTGGGGCATATAATAACAGAAGTAGGGATAGAAGTTGATCCTGAGAAGATAGAGGCCATTAGAGGATGTTCAGTGCCAAATAATGTCACAAATGTTAGATCATTCATGGGTCTTGTTGGTTATTACCGAAGATTCATAAAAGGGTTCTCAAGGATTGCAAGTCCAATCACTTCCTTGCAAAAGAAGGGAGTGAAATTTGAATGGACTTCCAAGTGTGAAGAGAGTTTTCAACAGTTGAAGCGAATATTAAAAATCACACCAATCTTGAATATTGCATATCCAAACGAATATTTTTTTGTATGCATCGATGCATGCAAGGAAGGACTCGGTGGAGTTCTCAGTCAAAGGGACCATGTGGTATGCTATGAGTCCAGAAAATTAAAAGAGAATGAGAGGAGTTATGCTACACAAGACTTGGAGTTAGCAACGATTGTACATGAATTGAAAATGTGGAGGAATTACCTTATGGGTAAGAAATTTGAGCTAAGGACAGACCACTTTGGTTTGAAGAATTTGCTTAGACAACCAACACTAAATGCCAGACAAACTAGATGGCTGAAATTTCAGAGTGAATATGAATTTGAAATTAAGCACATAAAGGGAAAGGGAAATAAAGTGGTTGATGCACTCAGCATGAGAGCTCATGAAGTGCATATTTCAGCCATCATCATGTACAGGATAGATCTGAAAGACAAAATTATTACAGCAGCAAACTCAAATTAGCAGTATGTAAAAATGAAAGAAGCATTGCAGTAAGGTAATTTTCAACGGAAATTTAATTATTATGAGCTAAAAGAGGATGTAATTCTCATGTACAAGGGAAAAGTATATGTGCCCAATTCCAGTGAGCTAAAAAATCAAGTGTTGAAGGAGATGCATAATGTTCCATATGTCGGGCAACCAGGATATCAAAAGACAATTGCAGTAGTAAGAAGCCAATACTTTTGTCCGGGGATGAAGAAGGAAGTGGCTAATTACATAGCTAGATGTCTAGAATGCAAAAAAGTAAAGATGAAGCATAGATGTCCAGCAGATTTGCTACATCCATTGCCCATTCCAGAGTGGAAGTGGGAAGTTGTCATGGTTGATTTTATTACTAAGTGAAGCAACATGATTCCATCATGGTGGTGGTGGATAAATTGACTAAAGCAACACATTTTAATCCAGTAAAGACTACACAGAAGGAAACAAATATCGCAGAAATTTACATGAAAGAAGTTGATAGGCTACATGGAGTGCCTAAGGCAATAGTTTCAGATAGAGATCCAAAGTTTACTTTGAATTTTTGGAAAAAACATTTCAAAGGCTTTGAAAAAAATCTAAATCTTAGTGCAATGTATCATCCAGAGTCATATGGGAAAACAGAAAGGACCAACATGATAATTGAGGACATGCTTATAATGTATGTGATGGATCAACCATCAAAGTGGGAAGATTATATTCATTTATTTGAATTTACCTACAACAATGGGTATCAGGCCTCATTGAAGATGAGTTTATTTGAAGCATTGTATGGCAGAAAATGTAACACTCCATTGAGTTGGGATAACCCAGCAGATAGAATAGTTGTTGGGCCAGAATTGTTAAAATAAATGGAAGATCAGATGACAAAGATAAAGCATAATTTAAAAGTTGTCTAGGATAGATAGAAAACTTATGCATACAAGAACATAGTTTTCAGAGATTTTAAAGTGGGAGAACAATGTGTTTTTGAAAGTGAAGCCAAAGAGAAGTTTGCTAAGATTAGAAAGCTACCCAAAGTTGGCAGCAAGATATTGTGGGCCTTTTGAAATATTAAAAAAGATAGGGCTAGTTTCATACGTGTTAGCATTTCCTACATCCATGAGAGTGCATAATGTATTTCATGTGTCATTTTTAAAGAAACATGTTCCTAATCCTAACCACATAATTGATTGGAATGTGATCCAGGTGAAGCACGAAGGGGGTTTCAAGGTGGAACCAGTACGCATCATGGATCAGAAAGTCAAAGTGATTAGGAACAAATCCATAGGGTTGGTAAAGGTTCAATGGTCCTGCTACAGTCCTGAAGATGCTACATGAGAGCATGAAGAAAACATGTGAGCAGAATACTCGCAAGTTTTTGACAATTTTGAAGAAAACATAATGCGAGACTCCATTTTGAGCAGCTAAAATTTTGAAACCACATCTTAGAGTCTTATCCAACTGTGTTGGGGACCCTGATAAAACAATTGTTCATTCCTTGGGTTAGCTCTAATAAATGGATGGTATATCCTTTAGGTTAACCCTGATAAATGAATGGTACATTCCTTAGGTCAGCAAGTTGAAAGAAACATGAGATTTTGGTTGGAGTTGTTCTAGGATAATGGCCAAGAGGGTTCCAAGGGAGGGAATACCCATGTATATTAATTCAACCCATTTTCCTAAATTTTTTATTTGTATATGAACCTTCTCATTTCTGATTGAGTGATCACAAAGCCAATCATTGAATACATGTAAGAAGGTGGGTGTGAGTAGTCACATCCCAAAGTTATTGGGCACATGGGGGTTGAGTACAATAAGCTTGGGAAAGAGTGTGAGTCAAGAAAGGAAATCCAAAGAGAGGAAATTTGTATGGGTTGGGACAACATTTTTTAGTTAATCAAGGTGGTGCATGAAAAGAAAGTAGAAAGAAAAAAAAAAAAAATGGAAGTTGGTGCAGCCATGGAGGGTGAATTATAGAGCACGTGGGAGAATAATTGGAGCGAATTGGAGCTGAGAAACTGAAGATACAAGTTGTGAGTCCTAAAGAGTGAACTCTTGTGTGATTTGCACTAAAACACAAGTGTTTGTTGCTAGTTTTCCTAGCAGCAAGTTCCCTTGAGTTCCCAACTGAGAGATTCTTGGTTACCTGTGCCAGAGAGACCTTGATAAATGAATGGGACGCCTGAGGGAATGAGATCAGTGAAGGGGTACATTCCTTGGGTTGGACAGGCTAAGAGGAAGAGATTTGGTGGAAAATTGAGATGGTTGTAGGAGAATATCAGTTGGGTTGTGAGTTTTATGAGTTGTGAGAGGACTGTGAGAGACCACCCTCTTTTGTGGATTGCTAGCCTCATCTAGGGGGTGATTGGATATTGAGATTTGGAACAGTCATTCTATGGATGGGTGGAACGTTCGTCCCAAGTAGTTGGTTGCACAATTATTGTTTAAAGATATAAGTGTTTTATCATGTTATTGAGTTATTTACATGTGTTATTGTTGTGCATGAACTCTATGTAAATGAGAATGATTTATATGTTGTTGTAATGAGTTGTTTAGCCGCATTTTATGTCTATTATTAGCATGTTGTAGATGCACCTATTCTATGTTTGTATATGTTTAATCTGTAGCTATAAGCTACACAAAATTGGCTAATAGTAAAAGAGTTGAATTAGTTAACTGTAAATTTTGTTTTTATGTGTATTATGCATCATAATGTCCCTCGGTTGGGCTGGGGGATGTTACATCAAATGCCCAAAAACTTATTAAAACATCTAGCCATTGATTAAAACGTCCATTTTATCATAAAAACACCCATTCACTGATTAAAACATCCAACAACTCATTGCAACTCTCAAACATAAATAATTCAACCTAAGCAAGGAGAAATCTTCCTAGCAACATTTAAAAATGCCCAGGCATGTAAGAATTCGACCCAAGCAAGGATAAATCTTCCTAGAGATGTCTAAAAATGCCCAGGCATGCAAGAATTCAACTCGGGCGAGGAGAAATCCGACCAAACAAATGAGATTGCAAATTGTGTGGGAATTTTGAGCTTGTGTGAAAGAGAAATTCACCCAACAGTAAGAATTGAACCGAATTAGAAATTTCTACAGAGGTGCAATGAATCTAAGATGACAATCGTTGATCTTTGGGCCTAGGAATGCATCCTATGATGGTAGGAATAGAATCTTTATACTCTCTATTATTTAAATAAAACCATTAATGAAGTAAATTCACAAGTTTATTCATGTATCCCTCTTATTTACACTCTCACTATTAATTGGTGGTCATTAAAACCAAAACTAAAACATGAATATACAGATCACATTTACATAGAAATGTCAAAGCAATTCAAGAAATAATGGACACCATATTTACCCTGGAAACCCAAATGGAAAAACAATCTTTGAATGGGTCTCAGTCTATTTTAGCAATCTCTAGTTCCAATGCATTCTTAGCTCTATGTCCATCCTCCTCTCATTGGCCAAAAGACCCATTGGGAATGAGAGAGAAATAAAAAAATAGGGAGAGCTAGGGGGTAGGGGGAAGGCCAACAACCATGACCATTCATTTCCTATTCCTCATGCTTCTCTCCTATTTTATTTTTATTTTATTTCATTTATTTTTTTCGTCTCACATTTGTCTCATTTAACATTTACATTTGTTTGATTTACATCATTTGTTTAACCTTCGTTAATTATCGAATTGCATTGTAGATACTGAGTCTTACACCCATTCATCAGTTCAGATCCATTTTGGATCACATCTCCCCATTGATAGGTTTATTGGTCCCCAAAATCTCAAGGAAACCAATTTTGGTCAATGTGTCTTCTATCTACTTCTCTGGAACATGGATCTAACTCTAGCAACTGGAAACAAATCTAAATTTGGCTCTGGTTTTGGCTTGTATCTCTGGTCCTTGGATATGGCTCTAGCTCTAGTTTTGGCTTGTGGCTCTAGTCCTTGGCTATGGCTCTAGCTATGGTTCTAGCTAGTTTTTCCCCACAATATAGAAGACTGGTCACCGACTCTTAGCTCTAAGCAATCTCTAGATCCAAACTCTGGACTCAACACTCATTCTCATCTCTCTCTCAATATTGGAGATGGTCAATCTTGGTATTCAATGTAACCAAGTCAAATTTTTTTCTTCTTGTTCAGTATGACCCCAACAGGTTGCCATCACATATTGGTTCCATGAAAGGAAGTGTGACTTGCCTTCTCTTGCTAGGATCAGTTGCTTCCTAGAATGGAAACAACTCTCTAGTTCTTGCACATGCTTGAAAACACATCATGGAATTCTCAAGAACTCCTCCAAAGGTCATTGACCTCGGTGCATCAATATCAGGCACATCTTCAAGAACGTATTCTTCTTATGCGTGATAAAAATCCATTGGAATGTGGTTGCCCTTGTCATCAGTTTTTTGTCCAACTTGTTGGCGATGCAAACCTTATATGTTGTCATTTCTCCTTGGATGACTTCACCTCCTTGAATTGGATATGCAAGTTTCTCTTCATATTCTATGCTCTTCACTCTCCACACTCTTCTCTTGGTTACGTGGTTTCTAGGATGAAGTTTTGGATGAAGTTTCCAACACTTTGCTTCCCAATGCCCATTCAATTTGTAGTGGCGACAAAAGTTCTTAGTGTTGTGGTATGGACTGCTTGAGATAGTCCTTTTCTTCTCATGTCTCTAAGTTTGTTGTTGGATTGGAGAAGCATGCTCACCATTCTTCCTCTAAAACCATTTAGGATTGTGGCATATGGTTTTCTTCTCATATAAATATGCCTTGATATGGCCTTTCTTTACACAGAATAAGCATGCCTTTGCATACCAACAGTTGGCAACACTACGACATGTCTTATTATAGCAGTGACAAACAAAGAATGTCTTGTTTGAGGTGGTCTTATTCTTTTTCTTTCCCTAGATGATATTCTTGTTGCTTTCTCTGAGTGCGGGTATAGGTTGAATTTGTGAGTTCTTCTCATTATTTCTCTCCTTCAATATGCCACAAGAAGGATGAGGTGGTAGTGGGTTTCCACCTTCACTTATCGTTGTTTCTCCTTCTCTTGATGAGCAGGCCAACTTCACCATGTCTTTAGCCTTTACAAAAATGGTCTTCATGGTCATGGGATTTTTCATTCTGCCATTGAATCCTAGGCCTTCATGCTTGACACTGGGTGTGGCTACAATGGGGCTTAGGATGCCTTGTCTTCTCTTACCTAACCTTTTTCCATCATAGCCCATCTATCTTAATATTTTAGAACCAATGCCTCTAGTATGTCTTTCAAATTCACCAAGCTACTCTTGAGGAGTATCTATGGAAGGTGAACTTACCAAGGTGGTCTCGATCATGGTGTTGGCTTCAAAAGTAGTAATGGAAAGTGGCATTGTTGTAATATTCCCAAATGGAACTATGAAGAATTTTTCAGTTTTCAATGTTTATGGTTGAGTGGTTTTGTCAAACAATTCGCATCGATGGCTTGTGGAGATTGTGTTTGGGTTTATTGTTAAGTGTGATTGCACAATTGGTTTGCAATGATATATTTGAACTTTAAACAATAATAGAACATATAGAAACAACAATAGAATAGCCACAAATACCTCAAATTTTTATTTTATTTAAATATATAGCTAACCTCAGTACAAGAGATGACAGATATGGAATAGAGTTGGAAGAATAATATGAATTGGCTGAGAATATCTCCAATTTACACCAATAAAGAGAGATCTAGGCCTCTCTGAGCTTCCAATAGCTACATGAAAAATATCTATTGAACCAGGAGTGTTTCCTTACTTCAAAATGATGAATAACCAAGCAAAGTTGCACCCTCCTTGGCCGGTGTGCACCCTAGTGTCTTTAATCGGATTTTTCTAACCTCCAAACCTCAAAAGAATAGCTGCAATCCTGTAGTTATGAAGAAGATACTCTCATGGGAAGATATCCCCTAGTATTTCTTGCAGATATGAACCCTCCAACTCAATATCTCCAAACACAGATGTGCCCTCCTTCAGAAAAGTCACACCACTAGGAGAATAAATAAATATGGCATGATAAGCCTCCACAAACTGAAGAGAAAAGTTGCCCTAGGGATGGAAAACCCTTCTATAGCATAATATCCTCCAAATTCGTGGTCTCCTAGCCAAATTGAACTCTTCTCCCTTCACCAGTGTGCCCCAAACCTGCAAGAAAACCCCAAACTTGTGCCCTTGGTTCCCAAACCACAACTGAAAACTATTTTGAACTGAGTAGAATGGTGAGGGTGGAATCTTTCACCACCTTGGCCAAGCTTGTATCAGGAACAGAGGAATCTTTCACCTCCTTGTTGATCTCTAGGGTTTGTTTACTCAAAACCCTCAAAACGTTCAAGCTGCCAGAGCTCAAAGTTGTAAGTGAAAATGATCATCAACATAATCAAAGAATGTGAGCCCCTATCTATCGTTTATACCCCTTTTCACATTTTTCTCCTCGCTTTATTAATTTAATGAACCTTTTTACTCAAAAAAGTGATTAATCTTCCTTTATGACTTCTCTGACCACTGAAAGTCACTTTTCATCATCCTATCCTATAGATATTTTCTCCCCAGTTCCAATGAGCTATTACACTAAAGTACTTCTCCAATAAGCAAGCTCCAAATAGTACCTTAAGTGTAATTAAATAAAATATGCTCAATAATAACCCAAAATTACAGAAATCATCGAAATGCCACAAAACCAAGAACAATTTGTGCAGAAATGATCCTGATGAATAATGGTAAATAAATTGAGATGGGCCCCATAAAAATCCTCCAAACCTCCTGGGATCATTGATGACCTAGTCTCACCCCTTTGACTTGGCTCACTCAAACCTCCTGAAGTAACTCTAACTGCATCATAAGGGAATCCGAAAATGAGGACATTACACTTGCTTTATGGTGCTATTGGACAATTGCTTGGAGCTTTTCCAAGGCCTCCTCCTTTGATAACTCTTGTTGCAGTTGTTCCATCATCTTAGTGAGCCTATCTTTTTTCTAGCTATCTATTTGGATGACCTTATTAAGGTATGAAAGTTTATCTCTATACTTGTCCCAATCTGTAATGATCGTTGTGAGGGTGTCTTGGCGTTCTTGAAACTTCTTTTTTATCAATGGAAACAAAATGGTAAAGGTCTCAAGGTGCTTCTCCATCTCTGACATGCTCTTATTGAACATCTGGACCTATTCCTTCAAGTTCTCATTCTCTTATTGAAGTTGAGCATTGCTAGCCCATAGGTTTTCCAACCTTTCTCTCTTTCTTTACCCATGTTGAGGTCTACAATGTTCTCTTGAAATTTTTGGCAGTTTCCACAATAAAGGATGCAACTTCACTAATATCATTGGATCCGTAAACGAGAGACTTATAGCCCAATCGCTTCACCAACACGGACCCTTGTGAAAATTTCTTTTGAGCTCTACTCTCAATGTTTTATAAACTCTATGTTAGACTTGTACAAAGGACTTTGTCTACAAAAAAACCACTAAGTCTTTGTTTATCTTCCATGTTCAAGAATATTTGATCTTCATTGTTCTTTTGATGGTTGTAAGGCCTTTGTGCTTAATAGAGCCTGCACTCAGAAACCAGCTCTACTTTGGATTGATTAGCTAGCTCCTCTCTCTACATAACATGCACACAAGAAGCCAGATGGCAATGGAATGGAAAATAAACCTTAGTTCTCAAGGTGCCAATCAACTTAGGCTTTTGTAAAGAGTTGTGTTTTTTAAGGTTATTCTTGGCAAATTTGATGTCCTTCTTGAAGTAATATAAGAACTCCTATTGCAGTGTGATTCCCCTATTTGAAATGAGCTAGCCTTGTCCAATACATATATGTTTTATAGAGCTATGGTAGCTCACAATTCTCACAATCATCCATCATCTCCATGTGTAAACAAATCCATCTGAGTTCACTGTCATTGTGTGATTGTTACCGCATGCAACCTTAGTGATTGTTTTTTTGTTTGCTTTGTTTTGTTGATAAGGCATCAATTGTTCAAGGATGAGGTTGTGCTTCATAGGCTAGTTTTTACTATACCCTCTTTTTCATTGCACTCATTATATGTTCCATGACCAAGCAGACCATATTGAAAATGACTTGTAGTCAAGATAGTAGGGCCTCGTACTGTAAATGGCCACATGGTTAATTAGTTCCACATAAAACATTTGTCATTCTCAAAGAAGTAATTCTAATTATTTGTTGATTCTCTTGTATTTCAAATGTGCAACAATGGATTAAAACACCTAGAAACTAATTAAAACATCCAACCACTCAATAAAATGCCCAATCATTGATTAAAACATCCAACAACTCATTAAAATGCTTAGCCATATCTAAAAATGCCCAGGCATGTAAGAATTTGACCCAATCAAGGAGAAATTTGATCGGGCAAGTGAGATTGAACACTTTGTGGGAATTTTGAGCTTGTAAGAAAAGAATTCCACCCAACAATCAGAATTGAACCAAATTAGACACTCCTACATAGGTGCAATGACTCTAAGATGACAATTTTCGATATTTGGGCCTAGGAATGCATCCTATGGTGGTAGAAATAGAGTCGTTATACTCTCTATTATACAAACAAAACCATTAATGAATTAAATCCACAAGTTTATTCACTTATCCCTCTCATTTATACTCACTATTCATTGGCAACCATTAAAACCAAAACTAAAACATGAATACAAATATCACATTTACATAGAAATATCAAATAAATTCAAGACATAATGGACATCATATTACCCTAAAAACCCAAATGGGAAAACCAACTTCGAATGGGGCTCAATTTGTTTCAACAATCTCTGGTTACAATGTTTTCTTGGGTCTCTGACCATCATCCTCTCCTTGGCCAAAGGACCCATTAAGAATGAGAGTGAAAGAGGAAATAGGGAGAGTTGGGGGTAAGGGGAAGACCAACATCCATGTGCCTTCATTTCCCATTCCTCATGCTTCTCTCTATTTTATTTTATTTCATTTTAAAAAATCTCTCTCAAATTTGTCACATTCAACATTTACATTTGTTTTATTTACATCATTTGCTTAACCTTCGTTAATTGTCGAATTGCATTGTAGGCATTGAGTCTTACACCCATTCGTCAGTTCAGATCCATTTCAAATCAACTCTCCATAGAGATATGTGACCCTTTCATGCCATGCAAAATTATGCTATACCTTTTTTCCATGCAAGCGAGTTGGGAGGTTTTTGGAAGAGGGAATCTGAATTTTTGTGGGTGTCATTTGAATTAATGGAGACTCTAAATTATTAGGAGTTTGAATTAACATGCGAACTATCATTTGGTTGTGGGAAATCATGAGACTTATCTCTAAATAAATTTCCATGAGCTTACTGTGATCGAATTATGGAAAGCTACAACCACGAATCATGAGATAATTGTGGTTGTGTGGAATGATAATCGTTGTCATTGAGGAATTTCACTACAACTAATGATCCTTGGAATCTCAGTAGTAAGATTTCATGGCTAGCCTATGTTGAGTCCTTGGAGAGAAGTGGGATAGCTTGAGGAACCACTGAGCAGAGAACAGGATCCCATTCCTTGGGTTATGTGAGCTGATGGGGAAGGAGGGTTGTGGATTGCCATTGTTGTAGCAATAAATATTTGTTGTGAACCTAGGAATGGTCTGTGAGAAGAGCCAGCGATAAGAATAGTTCACCCTTGTGTATTCTTAGCCTCAACTCGGGGATGACCTCTGTTGCAAAGAGAATTGGTGCAACAACGATCCTATGGTTGGGTGGAGCATCCTTCTTTTAGATATAGTGGATTATTTTCCCATAAATATAAAGTATACTTGGTTGTGTTATGAAATGTAAGGTTATCATGCTTTCTATTTTGCATAGTATTATTTCCAGTTTGGGTAATTTTTTGCTCATGATTTTTAATTTGCATATTCATGGCTGAAATTATTATAAAATTGCATGCATGTGTTAAGTTTGAAATTGATGGTTAAATGTTGTTCAAGATTTATTTCCACCGTTGAATTCTACAAGTAGTCAATATAATTGATTTTGGTATCAGAGACAAGAAGTTGGTGTGATTTTGATGGTTTCAAGAAGTACCACATATCCTCACGGTGCATAGAGGGTATTGTGTATGTTACATGGAGGATCATATGGTGATAGTGTTGAGCACATATGAACCTCAAAACTATGAAAAGGAAACTAAGAAGGATGAATGAATTGAAGATATGCAATTTGAGATTGATTTTATTTAATGAGACTAGACTTAGAATTTGGTTTAATTAGCGGCAAGTAAGAAAGCAATAGAGTGCAAATAGATATTCAAGAAAATTTTCAAGTTAGATGGCATTGTTGATAAATGAAACGTGGTTGGTAGACAAAGGCTATGCACAACAAGGTATTGGCTATGAAGAAACCTTTTCACGTGGAAACAATTATGAGCATTAAACTAGTTTTGGAAATTGTGGCACAATATGGATGAACTATTCAGAAGATGGACTCCAATAGTACATTTATGAATGGGTGGAATGATGAGAAAGTATACATGGAGCAACAACTTGGATTTGTGCAACTTGGAAAAGGGAATTTGGTTTGCACATTTGGTAAAACATTGAATGGACTAAAGCAAGCCCGAAGAGATTGGTATATGTGAACATTTCATAAAAGCATAATTCAAGAGTGGCTTGGATACTAACCTTTGTGTGAACACCACTTCAGGTGGAGAGTTATTAATAATATTTGTGTATGTTGATTACTTGATTTTGATATTTTGCAATGATGTTGAAGTCAAGTTGGTGAAAGATGGCATACTACACATTTGAAATCAAAAATCATGGTGTGTTGCATTGTTATCTTGGAACAAAGCTTGGCAAAAATATGAAGGATTTGTTTGGTCACAAGAAAAGTATGTCAGTGACCTAATTAAGAAATTCAAAATGATTGCAAGACATGTGACACTCCAATGGATCAAAGAAGCCAAAGTGAAGTTGGTGAAAGATGGCATATTACACATTTGAAATCACAAACCATGGCATATTGCACTGTTATCTTGGAATGAAAGTTTGGAAAAAATATGAAGGAAATTTCCGATCTCATGCAAAGTATGCCAACTACCTAATCAAGAAATTCAAGATGACTGATTCCAAGATATGTGGCACTCCAATGGATCTTGGCATGAAATTGACTAGAGATGGAAATGGTAAAGTAGTTATCCCAACTCTTTATAGGCAACTACTAGGAATCATTATATACATGACCATTAGTAGACCTAGTATTTTTTTTGTAGTTGGCGTAAAATGTCTAAATATAGGGTAGAGACCAAAGAAAGTCGTGAGAAAACAACAAAAACAATTATGAGACATGTGAAAAGAACTTTGAGTTGGAGATTGGAATTTTTCCAATAAAGTGAACTTCCAAATAGTTGGATTCATAAATTTCAAATGAGATGAATGTATAGAGCACAAGAACTATGTCTCTAGGTTTGCATTGCATGTCGATTCCATAGTTGTGAGTTGAAGCAACATAGTGGTTTTATCTTCAAAAGAAGTTCATTAAATGGAACATGTGAAGGAGTTCTATTGAGAAGATTGTTAGTTGATATTAATTTACGGTACAAGAATAACCTATTGATTTGTCCTCTAACAACCACGGTATTATTTAGTTGGGGAAGAGAGTAGTTCTTCATTAGCAATGTGAGACAACTACAAGATGAATGAAGAGTATAGTTGAATTATTGGAAGACATGAGAATGGTTCACTAATATAATCACAAAACCCTTAAGAAAATACAAGTTTGGGAAGTTTAGAGCATCACTTGGTATGAAAGAGATGATTTTTCATTGAAGAGTGTTAGAAATATTAATGAAAAATGAAGGTACAAGGATGTGCAAAATTAGGCATGAACACACAACATTGTGCAGGTCAGGTACAAGTCATTGAGGTAAAACACAATCAAGCACAAGCATGATATAGGAATAGTAAGGCGCATACAATGACATGGCATGACTTTGTGAGCCAAGATAATTACACTAAATTGGAGAAAATCGTTGTGGCGATTATGACATTAAATTCAAAGTTTGTTATCCAAGTCAAAGTTGATCACTAGATTTCATGGAGGTAGTGTAATTATCCTCAAGAATGGGACCCAATAATTGATGAATGATAAAGGAAAATGATCAATGACTTGGTGAGAGACAATCAGTGAAGTACCTACATCTATATAATGTGTGACTTGTTGGAGCCGCCTTTTACAAGTGGTTGAAATATAATCCTTGCAACCAAAAGTTTACCCTGACATCCGAAGTAGCGATGGTCATTATAGTCCTAAGTCACCGTCGCTTAACCGTTAAGAAAGTTTATTACTTTTATTACCTCGCGCTATCGCGCTTCGGGAGTTACAAGTCGCAAGGTTTCCAAACTCCGATATGCGAAGTCGTGAAACAGTTTTAAAAGTTTACCCAAGTTAGTGTTAGGGGTAAGTCATTTTAAACCCTAGTTAAGCACTGTCGGGGTTTCGTGACTCGGCGATCACTCTCCAAAAAAACTATACCTTCGTAGCCCCGAGTCACGAAGTCGTGATTTTCTTAATTAAGCATGGGTTAATTAAGAGCTTAAGTCAGATCACATTTTTTAAACTAAATCGCATCATCGTGATTTCGGGTTTTGGGGGCTCAAAGGGTAGGAGTGAATTCTCCCGATACGGTGAACGCCGAAAAAGGGGGGATTAAAGACTAAAACAAACTTAATTAAAGGAGCTAAGCAGGATTAATCGATGCATCAATGTAAACTTTAATACGCACCGTCTGCGGAGTAATTTTGAATGTTTTTTGCGTTGATTCGTGCTATGACTCGTCAAACAATTATGGCATTTATTTGGACTATGGCGAGGTGACAGATAGTAGGATCTTGCTTTTACTGCTAAATCTTTCTTCAAGCGATTTGACCATTTCGTTCGCAAGGACACCAGGGTTTTAAATGACTAAGCTAAGGGGTTTGTTTCATTATTTCAATTTTATTTCTATTTTGCGCGCAGAGCTTTTTCATCAGGATAACTTCTATCTGTATTTACAATTCTTACTACAGGTGATCTACGTACAGAATTCTCTTTCATGGCTCCATGAAGAGCATTCAAGGCGGCTGCCGAAAGTTCAGGTCAGGGCTCCGATGTTGTTTCCGGTACTTCACCCCGAAGTATTAATACTGTCAAAACTTGGACATACATCTCTGACATTCTTCAGTCCGAATTGGTGAATTGTTCAGATGATTCCATCGATAATGAGAAGGATGATTTGGCCACCAGATACAAAATCGTCTTTCAGGCATAAATGCACAAAATAGTGGCAAGACCATGGCTCCTCCCCTATTATGATATGATTATATGGGCGCTAGACCATGTGGATATCCCAACCAGAACTGTCATCAGCGAGCAGAAGGTGATGATTGGGAATTTTAGACCAGAATATTTGCAGGCAATGTATCAGTTGTCACCTACACCAAACTTTGCGTACAATGTCGAATTTCGGGAAGGTTTCAAGGAGAAGGAATGCGAGCAATATGGAAGAAACTTGTCCGATCTGATTAGGGATTGGGTTTCGCACCCGACAAAATTCAGGGCGGATTGTAATGGAATTTATTCAGTCTCCTCCTTAGAGCCACCATTAAGGTATATAGCAATGATGGCCTGTAGGTTGTATGGGAGGGAAGACACCACACATTTTTTTCTCCCGTGGGTGCCTCTGATTCATACATTCGTTGAAGGTCTTTCATTTTACTGAGCCAAACTGTTTTCGGACAGTTTAACCAATCAAATTACCAAATATCAAGCACAGAAGGCAAGTGGGAAAGCAACTTCATTTTTCATGTCTGCCTATATCATGGACGCCATTTGTTTCATGACGCCTTTCCCTCTAATGAGTTGGAGCTGGACTCCATCTAGTACAGAGCCCATCCATTTCTACCACTCGAAGATTTGGGAGGATAAGGCCAAATAATTCATCTACGAGATATTCAACTAGGTAATGGTGCCACTGCATGTCGCCATTTTTGGCCAGTCGCCTCCCAGGATATCAGATAGCGTTGCGACCAGCCTAAGCAGCATGTAATATTGGTATCTAGAGGTGAAATTTTCGTATATCAGGGTTTTCGGCACCTCTGTCCCTCCATATGCCCTCCCGCTATTCCTGCCAGATAATTTATTGTGTTGTGAGATCGTCAGACAGTCTGTGCTCGACAGGATAAGCAAGGAGCTCAAAGGAGTATCAAAAAAGGTATGGCCGCCCTTCCCTATTTGTATCGGTGCATATTCCTTGTTAGATTTTGGCCACACCAAAGCCGAGGTTGCGGCTCTAGAAGAAATGAATCCGGTAAGGTTGTGAGCAATCACCTGGAAAGTTGCGGCATGAAGAGGTATGAACACGAGGATTCTCCGCATGACGAAATATTCTGGGGCACGAGGTCCTTCGCGGAAGTCCTAAGTTGGATTCAAGCCTTGCCACCTGGAGACATGGCCAAATTTTTGAAATTTCGGGAACACCGACAGAGTTGTCTCCCCCATATTTTATAGGGTGAAGCCCCAGAGCTTCCAGTTATGAAGTTGACGGGAGCGAAAGGTGCAAAGGAATCGAGTCCTAGCGGGGAGAAGGACCAAGGGAAAACCAGAGAGGCTGGAACCTCAGAGCTAGGAGACAAAGTCCCTCAGAAGTAGGAAGGAAACCCTGAAAAGGGCGCACCATGCAAGCAGGCCCAAGGCCAAGCGGAGATACCTTCACAGGGATCGGGCGACTCACTTTCGCTCACGCCAAACGAACCGGTTACAGAAGTCACCCCGAAACAAACATCCAAGCAAATCGACAGTCTGATTGCTATTGTCACACCCTTTCAGTTCACAAAGGGGAATCCTGACGAGGGATGGATTTTCAATGAAGAATTGACACCTATTTATGTAGAGGAGCTGCCTCCCAACGAATTTTTCTTTGACAAGAAAAGAAAGGTTGTGGTAAGGAAAGGATTTTATCAAAAAGAGGGCGTAGTAGCTAAAAAATTTGAAATCATGATAGATGGGAAGGCCTCGAAAGAGGAAAAATTTGCAGAGGAGATAGTTGGGATGCTAGGGGCTTATGCTACAGCCAATCAGTACTCAGTTGGGACTTTGACAGCCCAGTTGAAATGAAAGAACCTCCTGATCAGTAAATTGGAAGCTAAGGTAGCTACTGCCGAAGCGAATGTCACGGACAAGGTGAGCAGGAGCCTTGAGGAAGCCCGAACAGCCTACTTACGTGAAATCGAGAAGCTCAGGTCCGACCTCGAGCAGGTGTGTCGGTCGGCGCAAACTAGCCAAACACAGGTAAGCCAGCAGGGGAAACAGATTATAGAGTTGCAGTCGAAATTGGAGGTGGTCGAGAAACAGGTTGTAGACATAAAAATGTTTAGATCACAGGCCGCCAAAATCCAACATAAGGTACTTACGGCTCAACAAAACTTGTTGGAAAAGGTGAGAACCATTCAAAACCATTTCCGAACGATAGAGAAAATATTAGAGAACATTTCTTCGAGAGAAAGAGAAGTTGGGACAGCACGGGTCACTTTCCAAGACGTTGTTGTAGCTACAGAGAAGATAGAGACGGTCAACACCTCAAAATTATCCATCACAGAACAAACCAGAGGTAATATCCTGCTAAAGGTCTGGGAGCAGAACATATCAGAAAGCAAGGGAAGAGCTAACGAAGTAAAGAATTTTTGTGAGGAAACGTTCTCTTTAATAAGTAAAGGTTTGCTAAATCTTAATAAGGAGAGGAGTGTTGGGACTCTAGGAAAAATAAATATAGATAAACATCTATTGGACATCAAAGAAAACATGGAGGAGAAGAAAGTGGAGATATCCCAGATCAGTCAGGTTGATATGACCCAAATGGACAAATGGCTAGTACAGCCAAGTTTACAATTATGCTCCATCATCGCAGAGGACCGACAAGTGGGAAAGAGTTTACCACAGCTAGCGAAGAATTGTTACACTCTTGAAGCGAGCGACCAAGTAGAGCCTTCTAGGTTGATAGCCCAGTTGGTGGAGAGGTGCATCACTTGCACCGAGCAGGTGAAAGGGCAGGCTTTTGGTGTCAAATAATGATAGATGTTTTCCTGTTCTATTTTTAGAACCCAAAGAGTAAAGAAAGGAAGGTGCTCTGCCCGCAGGAAGGAGGACAAAGACAAAGAAGTGAAACGCATAAATTTCCCATTTTGTAACCGAAAACTTCTGGAACGATTGACATTCTAGCATTTAGAAGTTTGTATAAATATGCATTTTGAAGTGAGAATAAGGGTTGGACCTTTCTTGGCCGATTGTAATAGAGACTTTATTTCTTTGAAAATTAATACAAAGAAATCCGAAGATTCCTGATTCCATGAAGACTGAGTTATGAGTTTTGTTTTCTCTGTTATCTTATATTAAGTTTCATTTCTCATATACTTTTATGATGAATGCTTAGCTACAATTTAGTGAAAATTCTACTGTGGTGACCAACTTTTAGTCATCTAATCGCTTGCAGTTTTTCCTCTGTACCAGCTATCAGTAGGTACAAGACCTTTGAACTTTTTAGATCTCTATATTTTATGCTTCGTCAGATTACTTATTGCCTTTTTCTTCTTATGTTTACAGGGCGAGATTCTCCCTTGATAGGAGCCTCGCATTGTCGAATGCTTAATGTTTTCTCACATTTCATACATGATTCTTTAAAAAGTTAACTCAGTTACGGGAGTAGGCCTTTGGTTTGTGTTCTATCTTTAACATTGGATTTTGAAAGTTCTCTTTTATATGGTTAAAGAAAAAATTGAAGTGACATTTTAAACCTCGAACTTTCTTTTCATTTTTTGTTCCTCCATGACTGTGCCCTTTGCAAGACAACCCAACATTGAACCCGGCCTATCGGATCAAACCAGCATCGCTTTGAACCTATTTGACACCATACTTAAAACCGCCATCACCCAGGTCGAACTCGAACGTTCATGGGCTGCAATTGAATGGGATATAAGCATCTAGGAACATTTGGAAGCGAGACAGAGACAACTTAGAAATCAACCTTAGCTTCCCTTTTCCCGAGGGTTGATTTTTTCCCCTTTTATCTTTTACTCACTTTCGGATGCCTAGACCCTGTACTTTTTAGCCTTAAGTACAGACTCTGGAACAACTTGACTGATCATTGTTATGGATAATGAACAATTTGGAGATGATAAACAATTTAGATAGAATGAGTAGAGGTATGTGGTTAAATGAAAGAAAGGTCTTGGTAGAGATCATATCTTGTGAGCTTTGTGATGTGAGAGGATTGTAAGTGAAAGTGTCGTTAGTGTTCCTGAGGGAGGATGATGTCGAACAGTATGATATCCATTAAAGATGGAATTATAACCATATATAACTTTATCTCACTTTTCCGGTTTTTAGTTTACATAGTTAACTTTTCTATGCTCCTGGTGTTGTGAGTTTTGTGATTCTATGATTATGTTATCTATCTTTTCTTATACGTTTA
Organism: Picea glauca; assembly: GCA_000966675.3. Taxonomy (NCBI): domain Eukaryota; kingdom Viridiplantae; phylum Streptophyta; class Pinopsida; order Pinales; family Pinaceae; genus Picea; species Picea glauca. Next base: position 29,434 of record JZKD02S0361678.1, on the reverse strand, counting down.
CGTGAAATTATAGTAAGTTAATAGTTTGTATTGAAACATGTAACCATAATTTCAAGTGCAACATTAACAATCCATTGACTGTTGTATGCAAGAATTGGTGTGCCTCGGTATGATCTATATTCTCTTAAAAAGGGGAGTGTTGTGGTTGTGCAAGCCATACTATCTGCATTGGTATCAGGGCCAATGTTTTTTGGGTGTGTTTATAAGAGTGCAAATAACATGATAAGTCTTTGTTGGTGAAAGGGTATTGCACAAGTGAAGAACTTTATAGTGTCGTTCCCTACACCAACATTTTCAACTATGAGAATTTTACCTCCATCTCTCAAAATCTTCGGCTAAAATCCCCAGAGGGAAAGGTCTAGCCATAGGATTTCAACCTACATGAGTTCATTTACTTTTCTCAATCCAAATAAATCAAAATCAAAATCCCAGGGGATGGTCTTTCACTGTGTTTTGTTCCAAGTCCATAATCCCTTCTGCAAAATTCTATAAACTATCTCATCTTCTTTGAGAAAATTCATAAACATAGTTTTTTCAAAACTCTAGACTTCATGAAATAAGCAATTTTTCTTCTTATTCCTTTCCATTCGATCTCTAAAAACCTCTTAGAGGGAACACTATGCAAAGAAAACTGAAAAATGGTGAGAGCTTTTAGTCAAGCATCCTCTTCTACAGCCTCTGCTTAACCAGATGGAGTAGATACTATCTTAAATCTCTAGAGCTACGCCATTTCCATTTCTCTGAAACAAGTTCCCATAGCCACTTGTAAAACCATTTTGGATAGGAACATTGGACGATAAAGGATTCATTTTCCCTCCTTGATCCCAAGACCAACAGTTAAAAGCAACCAACATACAACCATATTTATTGTCTTTAATTTTTTCCATCATATCAATTGGGAGGGAGCACACAAAATAGGATCAAATACTAGTAAATGATTACAATAAACATGGGGCTTTACACCAGATTTTAGTAGATCATAGTGATAATCACACAAGGTGGTCTCATCAGAGAAGAGAACGGTGAGATTCATATGTGTATAAACTGTCATTTGGTTTATATATTGAGGCTTTAAACAAAAGGTACTCTCATCAGAGAAGTGTATAGTAAGATTCATGAGTATAATATGTTGGTTTCAAGAAAAGAAATATCTATGAATAAAGTTGTTCTTTTTGTATTGGTGAGGAGTGAGCATGCATGAAAATGCAAGGTAAACCTTGTGTTGGAAAAATTGAAAGTGAAATTGAAATCACATGTCCATGAATAACAACAACAGATTAATAGGACTGCAAAGAATTACGAGTAGTACTAAACAAGGGAGTTTGCCAAGCAACTCCACAATAAGATATGGAATAAGGAAATGAGAATAGAGCAATCGCTAAGGCAGTGAGAAAATGAGAATCCTAGAATGTTTTCCAGCACAAACAGCCAGGCTAATAACCTCCATTTCTAACATCCAATATCAAGAAGACTCATGATAAGAGTAGCCTGGCCTCTCAAATGCTAGTGCTACGAAACTCTTTGTTTGACTCATTTTTCGAAGATATGGGTCTGTTTCTCCCATGATCACCTATATGATGAAAGAAGTATGTGATGAGAGGATTATGGGATCTACTAGTGGCAGAGCTATTGAAAGGCTTGTTTTTGTAGAGGGGTAGCCAAGTGTATGACAAAAGGCCAGGTTTGTTGCAGTGAAGGAAATAAAAGACTTAATCACAACCGATAGTACACTATGTGCACCAACTTGTGGATAAAATAAAATGAATAACATAAATATTGTGTCTACCTAACCAACTTCATGAAATCAAGTACCCAACAAGATATGTTGAAAATGAAATCACTACATAACACGAGAAATTGTATGACAAGTGTTATCACATGTTTTTGCAGGAGGGATGTTTATCCCTTGGTTTTGGCCTCTAGGTGTCAAAAGGTGAAGAAAGGGGTAAAAACCCACTAAATGGCACTTATCCTAAGTTCGTCGGGGTCGATGTGACCGTTCGGCGCACTATGCTAAGAGACACGTAGATCTGGGTGGTTGAGATCTGAGCGCTCCAGATCGACGGTTGTTGATCATATCAGGGCCCCAACATGCACGGACGATAAACATTGTAGGGTGGGTCGGGTTTGAAACCATGGTTTTGTGGAGGCGCTATGTGTCAGCCAAAGACACACATCGGGCCCAAAAGCGGTGAAGAATCAAACCACTTTTCACAGCCCCGATATGCGCATGTGCATATAAGGCCCTATCTTGGGTCGACAAGTGGCTGCTCTGTCCTGCCGACAGTTGTACCCCACTCCATCTCTCTCCTCTGACCGTCACATCCTCCACTCCCCTATAACTTTCTCTCCCTCATACTTGTCCTCCACTCACTCTCCCACATGTCGCATCTCCCCTTCTCATCTCCCGCCACCTATGCCACCTCACTCTACATCACCTTCGTCCCAGTACACCTCAACTCCCCCTTGTGTGGCCCCCACGCTATCCTCAGTTTCCTCTTCCCGTCCACGTTGTCCACTTGGTCATCTACACGTCCACTGTCAGACCTTCTCGCAAGCATCCGACTTAGATCCAGATGGCAGAATGCAGAGGCCGCTGGATTCCACAGGTGCAGTGTCGACTTAGGCCTTCTCAATCCCGATGAAGAAATTATTGAATTTATTCGGTGGTGGTTGAACATTGTTTCCACCATAAATGGAAATCCTGAGAAAAGACTATCAGCAAGTCGGCTCAGCTGCAGAACCTTCTTGAAGCATGATTGCATCTGACAAGAGCTTGATTCTGACAGGAGAATGTATGCATAGTCTACCAGGAAGCATGCAGACGTAATGCCTTCAATGCAGAGACTCGAGCACACTTCTGTAGTTTTTCTCTGAGTATATAGGAGTCTTCCTCATATTTTGTTAGGGCGGATGGTCGAGCTAAGCTCCTGATTTGTAAATTTTTAATGAAGCCTTTGGTTCTCTGGTTATGTATATGTATTTGAGACTGCTTGTTTAATGAAAGTCATTTTCCTTCCATATCTTTGTAACAATTGTGTTAAGACACTCAGGCATGGATGATCTAGTCGAGGGTAGTTATGTTCTTGTGATGTAGGTTTGATCACAGTAGCATCACGACCAGTTTTAATCAGTTTCTTGTGATTGTTTTTCCCCTAAGGTTGAATGACTCGGGCATGGATGATCCAGTCAGGTTGTTATTATTGAATTGTGATGTATGTTTGATTTCAGTTCAGTAATAAATTCATTCAGTTCCTTGAAACTCTGAACCAAGAGGATCTTGCCTTTTGAGTTTTTCCTCCTTAGGTTACTGGAAGACCGGATGTCCATAGCAGACCTCTTCATTTTCCTCACATTCTTCCTGTTAGAATATAATGGATGTGCTTGTTTTACCATTGACAATATCACTATTGTCACCCAACCATAGGCCGAATCCACCCTCCGAGCACCTTAACCTTGACAGAGAATCACTCTAGAAGCAAACCCTAGGCTAGATAACCAAACAAAGGGTAGTGAACCTTTCCCCAAGGATAGTGCACCAACAAGAATTGATTAGATATTCCAAACCCTATCCAAGAGATAGTCCAAGCTAAAACTGATCTGCTAGCTGCAACAACTACAATGGCAGCTCTCCTCAAACCTGCACACAAAACTGGGCACTGCAGTGCGCACAAGTGTTTCTCTGCAATTCTGAGACTGTCCACCAGAATGAGAACTGACCTCCTGTATTTATACTAATTCTGGCTAACTGCCTGGGCCGACTTCTCATTCTGGGTATCTGTTTGTTCAGTATATATTAATTCTTCTGGCCGACTTCTTCTCTTGGAGGCTAATAAGCTAATATAAATTATCTTCTTGAGACGAAAAGTCTCATAGGGTTATTAGCCAACTCATTAGGGTTTCTTCTTGCTTCCCGGAGTATTCTATTCTCATCAGGTTTACACGTGGAAGTAAATACATCCCGCAGCTACCATAATATCAACACTCCCTCCTAGCTAGGGAGGTATTACAGGTAATGATCTTGAGCACGAACATACCATTCACCCGATAGCATCAACATAGACTATCTCATGACTAGATCATGAGCACCATCATCACCATCAGTATCATCGGCCATATCATCTCTCGAAACCATACTCCATCTGAGTAATTAGATATGATGTTGGATAAGTCACTCACACCATAGAGTGATACAAGAGCCATTCTTCTAATCTTGACATATGTCCTAGAAGAGTAAATGTTCTGAACCATTTTCTATCTGGGAAATTTATGTTCTTTGATCATCCATCTAGTTGATAATCATTTCCAATACTATTGATAGTCTTCAAGGCAATCGGAATAAAATAGAACACAACTATGTCTATCCATAGTAGTACATAACTACAATCCAGTGGTACACTACCACACCAAGTAACACACAAGTACTTGATCAAATAGTGGAACACATCCACCATAGTAGTATACATCTACTATCATACAATCTTCATAACAATCCTCTGATATCAACCTGCACAGAAACAATGTTATGATATAAATTGAATCATATGAGTCATTCGTCCACTCACATCTGTGAGATCTCGGAAGAGCATCTGCCCTCAGAAGGTAAGACATCAATGATGAGCTATCTGGACTATTCTTCTCAAGCAAGGAAGAATAATTGTTCTGATTTTTTAGCCTGGACCATTCCCCACCCTGGGCCATTCTTCCGACACTAAACAAAGTGTAACCTGGAGAGAATGAATCCACCCTAAGCAATGCATGTCCCTAATTGTTGATCCTGGACCATTCCCCACCCTGAGCCATTCCTCCTGCACTAAACAAAGTGCAACCTAGAGAGAATGAATACACCCTAAGGAATGACTGTCTGGACCATTTCCCCTGTTAACCACAAGAGGAAAAGACTGTCCTGTACCAACCTCCAAAACGGACCATTCCTCATGTTAACCACAATGAGAAATTGTTGTTCGGCGAGGCAGGCCAATCTTATTGAGTAACCCTCAAGAAGAGAGACTTTCCTAGACCACTCCCCATGTTAACCACAATGGGAAGTCGCTGTCTATGGTACATCAGCAATCTGGACAATTTTTCGAACTGGAACGTGTTTGTCCATCAGAAATCTTAATCCACTTTCCGAACTGGAAAGGAAACTGCTCATCCTAGACCATTTTTCGAACTGAAAAATGATTGTCCATAAATCAATACATATCAGTGCTCCCTCCCAACCTAGGAGTCATCTCTTCCTTTTTCAATAAGGAAGTCATCTCCACGAGCTCCAGCTTGAGTACGCAAACTCTTTCATCTTGGATAGAAGATTTACCAAAATGTTTGCTTATCTGCTCATCTGTGGAGATATGTATTGGAGAACCACTTTCTCCTTCTGGACTTCATCACGAATAATGTGATGCTTGATTTCAAATGTACTTCGGTCTGGAACACTGGTTTTTCTCTGAAGGCTTCATGTAGCTCTGATCAATAAAGTATATCATTGTTTGGAACACTGGAACATATCCATGTGTCACTTCTTCTGTCATCATGAGATATGATCTACTGAGTAATCATCTTGATACAATATCTCTGTTATCGAAAATCTTCACCACGCTTCTGATGTGCACTGGAGGTTCTCCACCAAGTTATCTTTTTCCATCTGCATACAAGGGTATCTTTCTGGTATGCCTCAAAGTCTTGAGGTTGCTCTTCATACGCTCTTTGTTCAATTGCTCTGGAGAACAGTCTTTGCATTTATCCGATGTAGAATTCCAACTCATGGATGTTGCGGATGATATAATGACTCATGTAGAGATATGTCTGTTTTACTAGAACAAGTAATCATCATAGTCTTCTCCCTCCATCTGGGAGAACCTCTAGTTCTAGATCTCGCAATAATTTCATTCATAAGTCTTCCATACACTATTCTTCATCACAACTTTCATTTCCTTTGCTTGATTTTTTTTAGTGAGTTCATATCAAGTTGGTAATCTTGTGATTCTCGATACAATGACTGGTTGTTCTAGCTTCTCTTTCTTTCTTGGAATCTTCATGTTCTTCTTCATTTTTTTCTTTAGCTCTTGGGTCCATGGAGTTTCTTATAGATTCCATGCCCTAAAGATTCCACTTTTTCCTTTCATCATAGGATCACGGATGTGAATGGACAACCAGGGATACTTTAAGGCTTCTCTTTGAAGAAGACTTCTTCTAAGGTCGAACTGAACACGTACTGCTTTTAATGTTTTCTACCATGGATATATACTTCATCATCTTCAATGGATCGTAGGATTAGCTCCATCCTAATCCTTGCTTCATGTATGAATACATGCTCTTCTTTATGGTGATATATAATCATCTCCCTCCATCTAGGAGAGTCCATGTTTCTATCTGCATCCTTATTATCTTCTACAAGGCGTCATAAGTCTTTCTCCAATTTTCTCTTGATTGTTGACTTCTTTCTTCTAGGTTTCTTCAAGATTGATTCTAATTTCGGCTTATCTTCTAATAGCTTCTACAAGATTTGTTTGATATATTTCACCCTTTCTTGTATAGGGATAGCAATCCTTATCTTGTTGTTCTTCCATAGATATAGTTCTTCTTGGAACATATTATCTTTTAAGAGATAGATATACAATATATGTACAGAGACTTATGCAAACAAGATATGTACAAGAACTAAGAAGAGTATTGTTACCTTCAACAGAAGAAGTCTCTTTCATCCTACTTAGTCTTCTTTGTGGGTTCCTTTTCTTCGGCAATTGATGCTTCGTGTTTCTCCTTCCTTTTCTTTAGCTCGGGACAATGATTATTGTAGTGACCATACTTTCGATAGTTGAAGCATTGTACTTCTGAAATGTCTTTCTCTTTATTTAGCTTCCTCCTTGAATCAAACTTCCTTGTTCCTGAAATTCTTGAATCTTGCTATGAAGGCTTGATCATCGTACTTCCTTTGGGGTTTCTCTTTTTCACTGATCTTGGATTCTTCTTGAGCATAGCAAGTCCAAAGTTCTTCAAATGTAGGATACTCCTTCCTTGTGTTCATGCTTGCGGCAAATTCATCCCATGTCTTGGGAAGACCATTGAGTACTATGTTTACCAATTCCTTCTCTGAAATGATCTCTTCAATAGCTTGTAGTTGATCTCTTAACTAAGAGATCCGCACAAAGTATGATGTTATGTTGTCATCATCATTCATCTTCATGTCACGGAGCTCATTCTTCAAACTCATTACTTGTCCAATGTTTCTGACTGAGAAGAGGTTTGTTAGGACATCGTACATCTTCTTCGATGAGTCAAGATGGGAGATGTAGGGTATCAAGTGGTCTTTTATAGAATCCACTATGATACTCATGGCATTGATGTCACCGTATTTGAACTTCTCCATAGCTACAACGTTCTGCGGTTCCTTCTCTTTCCCTTCTTCAAACTCTGGTTTCACGATATCCAACACTTTATTCTTGGCAAGGATGAGATCAATCCTTGTCTTCCACGCTCTGAAGTTAGA
>JZKD02S0361678.1:0-21387 GCA_000966675.3 Picea glauca | reverse complement strand
TGCCAAATACACCCCTCTCGTTTTGCCTCAGCCTCTTAATTCCCTCCCAGTCAGTGGCTACCTTAAGCAGTTGCCTAAGTTCACGGGGGAGGGAGATATCACTGCAGAGGGTTACCTTGCAGCTTTCTATATTTATGCTTATAACTATGTCATAGTAAATGAAGATGTGTGGATGAATATTTTTGTCCACATTCTTAATGGAGAAGCCAAAAAGTGGTTCAGAGCCCTGACCCATGGATCCATTGATGGGATTGAGGCTTTAGATGATATCTTCTTGAGACAATGGGGGGATAAAAAGGACTTCATGTATTATATCACAGAGTTCGGGTCCCTAAAGAGAAAAGAGGGAGAGTATGTTTCTGACTTCTCCAAAAGATTCAACAAAATGTACAATAAGATCCCTGTTGAGATAAAGCCTATAGAGGCCTCTGCCAAAATCACATATGCTAGTGCTTTTGACCTTGACTTCTGCCTCCTGTTAAGGGAGAGAAGAGATACCTCCTTGGCTCATAAGCAAGATGCAGCCCTGGAAGTAGAGTCTAATATATTATCAATTGACCGACTCAGGAATAAGGCTGATAGAGACAGAGGAAGAGGAAGATCTGAATCCTCAACCTCCGGTTCCTCTACGCCCCCCCTTCAAATGGACAAAGTAACCAAGTTGTTAAAATCACTTTCAACTAGAATGGAAAGGTTGGAATTAGAAGGGAAGCAGACATACATAAATCCTCAAAATGTTGATAACAGAGGCAACTTCAGGAGGCCGAATAAAAATGCTCCTCAGATTAAGCAGAGAAAACCTCGGAATAGAGATAGAAATGATCATAAAATCTAGACCTCTCTTCAAAACAACCTTGTTATAGATAAGGGTGGAGAGGAAAAAGACCTCGACCCAGAAATTCACTGTCTTGAAGATACATCCTCTTCTCCTGACTTAACTCAATCAGCATACGAAAAGTCTCTCATGGACAGCCAATCAAACGAGCTAAGCAAAGGGGATAGGGCCAGTGACATCCCAAATAGGTACAACCTCAGGTCCAAAGAGAAAGGAGGAAAGAATGATGTTCCTGATCGGCCTACGAGAGAAGAAAATCTTGTTGAAGATGTAGCAAGCAGCAGCAAGGAGAAGGAAACACAGAACCTCCCACCAGTAGCCAAAGGTACCATCCCAGAGGTAAGAGAAATTCGGAAGCCCCCTTCTATTTTAACTTTGAGCATGAAATTCAGAAGATTAGGATTCTTGTCCCCCTTTCAGAGCTGGTCAAGCATGAGGACTTTAGGAGATCCCTATCTAAGTTGTTGCTGCCTGAACCCTCGAATCACCCCACAGACTCAATCAATTTGCAAGACGAAAAGCCAGCAGTCATCATAGGTCCCATGGTAGAATATAGAGATGATTCATCCCCTCCCTTCTACACATCACTGAACATACATGATAAGGTACTGCATAATTGTTTGATGGATTCAGGAGCCTCTCATAATCTCATGCCCAAAACTGTCATAAAGGAACTAGGACTGGAAGTCACCAAAGCATACCATGACTTGTATTATTTTGATTCAAGGAGGGTGCAATGTCTTGGGGTCATCAAAGATCTGGTTGTGACTTTGTTTCAGCTGCTCATGAAAAGTGTGGTCATGGATATTGTAGTGGTTGATGTTCCCCCAAAGTTTGGCATGTTATTGTCAAGATCTTGGATAAAAAGGCTTGGGGGAACATTGCAAATGGACCTCACATATGCTACTATTTCTGTGTTTGGGGGGAGTATAGAAGACTGTAAATAGAAGCTTAGTTGGCCTATATTATTAGTGATGAAGCAGACCCCACCAATCATCCTATTTTTTCCCTTGATACTGATTTATGATCCAGCTTATTGCAACTCACTAATGTCCCTGAACCTCCTCTTGAAATCAGAAAACAATCCCTTAATCTCTGTGAAGATTCTCCTCTTATTACCTCTATTTGGAAAATGTTCTTTGATGGAGCATCTTCTAGGGAAGGTGCTAGTGTTGGGGTGGTCCTTGTTTCACCTATTCGAGAAATTATATCTCTGTCATACAAGCTAGAATTTGAAGCTACCAATAATGTGGCAGAGTATGAAGCTCTTGTTTTGGGTTTGAGGGCTGCAAGAGATATGGGGATTGAAGAGATATCATTGTTTGGAGATGTTGAGTTGATTGTCCAGCAGATCAAAAATATTTGTCAAGACAAACACCCTCGGCTCAGAAGTTACAGAAATGAAGTATGGACCTCATTGACAATTTTTTCTCGACTTTCAACATTTCATTTATTCCAAGAGAAGAGAATTTCATGGCTGACTCTTTGGCTGTTTCAGCAAGCAATTTCAGAGTTCCTCTGTGACCCAAGCTCAGGTATGATATAGAAGTAAAATACAAGCCCTCTATACCTGACAATGTCAAGCATTGGAAGGTGTTTGAGGATGATCTTGAAATCAAAAGATTCCTAGAAGTTGTGGATGAGTTTTCTACATTTCACATCGATCAAGACCCTGGTTCTGACATAGATCCTCATGCTGATGTTTTTCTGAACAAGATTGTTGACCATCATATTGTTCAACTACCCAGCAATCACATCCCAAAGGGACTAGTCCCTCTAGAAAGTGTATTTGATAGAAATGATGTGGCATTGAAGGGTAAAGTCTCAAATGATGATGTTGATAGAGCTGAGTGCAATATTGGCACAGAGAGGAATCCAAAATTTGTCAGGATGTCAAACAGCTTGTCAAAGAACCAAAGGGCCGAGTATACTGAGCTATTAAAAGAATTTGTTGACATGTTTGCCTAGACCTATGAAGACCTCAGAACATATGACATCAACGTTATTGAGCATAAGGTTCCACTGAAGGAAGAGACCAAACCATTTAGGCAGAAATTGAGACAGATAAATCCTATGTTGTTGCCTATTATGGAAAGAGAGGTAAAGAAGTTGTTGGATGCCCAAATCATTGTCCCCCTGAGATATTCTGAATGGGTGACCAACCTGGTCCCAGTGAGGAAAAAGAGTGGAGAAATCAAACTCTGTGTTGATTTCAGGTATCTGAACAGGAGCTCCAAGAAGGACAATTACCCGCTACCAAAGATGGAACACATATTGCAGAGGGTAACAAGTGCATCCGAGATTTCCATGATTGATGGTTTTTCTGGTTACAATCAAATCTTTGTTCTACCTGAAGACAGAGAAAATACAACATTCACCACTCCCTGGGGTACATTCATGTATGGCAAAATGCCCTTTGGATTGATGAACGCATGAGCAACCTTTCAGCGAGCCATGGACATAGCTTTCATAGGGGAAAGGGATAAATTTGTGGTCATCTATTTGAATGACATTACAGTTTTCTCTAAGTCTAATAAAGAACATTGTGAACATTTGAAAAGGGTCTTCTTAAAATGCAGAAAATTTGGCCTTTCCTTAAATCCCAAGAAGTCATTGTTTGCCATGAAAGAGGGAAAGTTGTTGGGACACATAGTATCAGTTGAGGGGGTCAGGATTGATTCAAGCATGGTGGAGGCTATACAAACCTTATCACTTCCTAGATCTAGGAAAGAGGTTCAGTCCTTCCTGGGCAAAATTAATTTTCTTAGAAGGTTTGTTTCAAATTTTGCTGAATTGGTGAAGCATATCACAGCCATGCTCAGGAAGGGGAATGAAGTAAAATGGACTGTTGAGTCCAGAGAATCCTTCAATCAAATCAAGAAGGCCTTGACTGAGGCAACTATGCTTATCAGTTCGGATTACTCCAAGGATTTTCTTATTTTTTCTTTTACTTCTTTTGATACAGTGGCAGCTGTTTTATTGCAGAAAAACGTTGAAGCGTTGGAGCAGCCTATTTCATTTTTCAGCAGAGCACTAAGAGATGCAGAGGTGAAATATGACATCATGGAGAAACAAGCTTATGCATTGGTGAAATCCCTCAAGGCTTTCAAGATCTATGTCCTTCATTCAAGAGTTATTGCATATGTCCCTTCAGCTTATGTAAAGGACATTCTCATCCAGCCAGACATAGACGGGAGGAGCAAGTGGATTGCCAAAATCCTTGAATTTGATCTAGAAATAAAACCCACCAAACTAGTTAAAGGTCAAGGTTTAGCTAAGTTGTTCGTTGACTCTAATTATAAATCTTTGGAGGTTAACTTCATCAACACTTGCTCAGAGAATCAGCGGGCTAAAGTGCCTGATAAAAACCCTCAGGACGACCCTCCATTGACAAAATGCACCTGGTATAAAGACATTATATATTTTTTGCAAGAGTTAAGGCCTCCAGACGGAATGGGGAAGAGCAAGGCAAGAGCTTTAAAACTCAAAGCAATTAGATGTTTCCTTATTGACTAGGTTTTGTACTGGAAAGACCCTTTAAGTGTGCTTTTGAGATGTTTAGACCCACATGAGGCCCAAAATATTATGTTTGGTTTTCATGATAGCCTATGTGGGGGACATCATTTCTGGAGAACCACGACCTATAAAATTCTCACGGCTGGGTACTTTTGGCCTACTCTATTCACTAATGTCTGTGCAAAAATTAGAGCTTGCATCAAATGTCAGAAATTCTCTTGGAAGCATCAGCTCAAGCCTTTGCCATTGAAGCCTACGGTAGCTTCAGGACCCTTTTAGCAGTGGGGCCTAGACTTCATTGGAGAAATTCATCCTGCTTCAAGCGGTCAGCATAGGTGGATCTTAACTGCAACAGATTATTTCACCAAGTGGATAGAAGTTATTCCCACAAGGAGTGTCTCACAAAGTGATCATTGGTTTTCTTGAAGATATTATGGCAAGGTTTGGTTGTCCGAACAGAATCATCACTGACAATGTTGCATCCTTCAATTATGAGTCATTGATCAAATTCTGTGAGCAGTTTGGGATTTCATTGATCCACTCTACCCCCTACTACCCTCAAGGCAATGGATTAGCAGAGTCCTCTAACAAAAGCCTGATAAAGATCATCAAAAGACTGCTAGAGGACAACAAGAAAAAATGGGATTCAAAGCTCAAATTTGCTTTGTGGGCCGATTGAGTGACAACAAAAAGGTCCCTGGGTATCTCTCATTTCCAACTTGTATATGGGACTGAAGCAGTTTTTCCTTCCCAGCTCGCCCTGCCTGTGGAAAAATTCTTTCAGGACTACCAAGGAGAACCTGATGATATGATCAGAAGAATTCATCAACTGGTAGAAGTCCAGCAGACTAGAGAGCAGGCGATGGATAGAGTGCATGACCATCAGCAGAAGATCAAACAAGCTTTTGAGAGGAAGAGCAGAAAGGAAGATTTCCAGCTTGGAGATCTAGTACTTAAGTGGGATGCGCCCAAACATGATAGAGACAAACATGGCAAATTTGAAGCCCTTTGGATCGGTCCCTTCAAGATTTTTGAAGCATTTCCAAACAACACTTACAGGTTGCAGAATTTGGAGGGTGATGAAGTTTTTGGTGGCCCTATGAATGGGCATTTTCTGAAGAAGTTCTTTATTTGAGCCATAAGTGGCTCCTGTGTCTTTGTAAATATTGTTTTTCTTTTTCGTTTCCGGTTTTATGGGTGAATCCACAACCCAACAGAAGGCGACTAGAGCTGCAAAGGAGATCTTAGAGCCTCGCAGGGAGGACTCTATCCCCCATGGAACCTAATGTTATCACATGTTTCTACAGGAAGGATGTTTTTCCCTTGGTTATGGCCTCTAGGTGTCAAAAGGCGAAGAAAGGGGGGAAAAATCCACTAAATAGCGCTTATCCTAAGTTCGTCAGGATCGATGTGACCATTTGGCACGCTGTGCTAAGAGGCACGTAAATCTGGGCAGTTAAGATCTTAGCGCTCTAGATTGACAGTTGTTGATCATATCGGGACCCCAACATGTGCAGACGATCAAAATTGTAGGGCGGGTCGGGTTTGAAACCATGGTTTTGTGGAGGCGCTACATGTTAGCTAAAGACACACATCGGGCCCAAAAGCGGTGAAGAATCAAACCACTTTTCGCGGCCCCGATATGTTCATGTGCATATAAGGCCCTATCCTGGGTCGACAAGTGGCCGCTCTGTCCTGCCGACAGCTGTCCCCCACTCCATATCTCTCCTCTGACCGTCACATCCCCCGCTCCCCTATAACTTTCGCTCCCTCACACTTGTCCTCCACTCATTGTCCCACCTGTCGCATCTCCCCTTCTCATCTCCCGCCACCTGTGCCACCTCACTCCACATCACCTCTGTCCTAGTACACCTCAGTTGCCGCTTGTGTGGCCCCCACGCTATCCTCAATTTCCTCTTCCCGTCCACGTTGTCCACCTGGTCATCTCCACATCCGATGTCAGGCCTCCTCACGAGCATCCAACTTAGATCCAGATGGCAGAATGCAGAGGCCACCAAATTCCACGGGTGCAGTGCCGACTCGGGCCTTCTCGATCCCAATGAAGCAGTTATTGAAGTTAGTTGGTGGTGGTTGAACATCGTTTCCACCATAAATGAAAAGCCCGAGAAAGGATTGTCAGCAAGTCGACTCAGCTGCAGAACCTTTCTAAAGCACGATTGTGTCTGACAAGAGCTCGCTTCTGACAGGAGTCTACATGCACAGTCTTCCAGGAAGCATGCAGACGTAATGCCTTCAATGCAGAGACTTGAGCACGCTTTTGTAGTTTTGCTTTGAGTATATAGGAGTCTTCCTCATATTTTTTTAAGGTCGATGGTCTTGCTAGGCTCCCGATTTGTAAATTTTTAAGGAAGCCTCTGGTTCTCTGATTATGTATATGTATTTGAGACTTCTTGTTTAATGAAAGTCAGTTTCCTTCCATATCTCTGTAACAGCTGTGTTAAGACACTCGGGCATGGATGATCCAGTCGAGTGTAGTTATGTTCTTGTGATGTAGGTTTGATCACAGTAGCATCACGACCAGTTTTAATCAGTTTCTTGTGATTGTTTTTCCCATAACGTTGAATGACTCGGGCATGGATGATCCAGTCGGTTCGTTATTATTGAATTGTGATGTATGTTTGATTTTAGTTCAGTAATAAATTCATTCAGTTCCTTGAAACTCTGAACCAAGAGGATCTTGCCTTCTGAGTTTTTCCTCCTTACGCTACTAGAAGACCAGATGTACATAGCAGACCTCTTCATTTTCCTCAAGTTCTTCCCCCTACTCACCCTTATTACAACTTACTGACTGAAGTTAGATTGAGACCTCACTTGTCTGTGCATTCCAACCCAGTTTTCTGAGTTAAAGCGATATAATCTTGAGACTACATCCATTAGACCACCCTTTAAAACTATTCACTGTGACATACAAACTGATGGGTATTGGGCTTACCTTTGTAGCAATCCAGAGGTGACTTCCAGTGCTGACAACAAGAAGGAAGTTTTCACAATGAAACATGGCAACACTCAATCAAATCTAACATCTAGTAAGCAAAATCACAAAAAATGGAGCGCTGACACCTGTAATGTCATCGACTTGAGTCCTTAGTAATAAAGCGGCAACTGTGTGAAGGGTGCCACTTCAACCATGCCATGAGTCAAAATTACATGAATGTTAGGTGATGACAAGTGCAAACACCAATTTGTTGGATGAATTTGCAATGTAGAGTCAAGAAATGGATGAAATAGCCAAAATAGCCTAAGGGTGCTAGGGCACACAAACAACTTCAGCCATTAAATTAAGGTTAAAACCTCCCCACGAACCTTTAAAGTTTATGGAACAAGGATTATGGCTAAAAGAAGACCATGGACCTGAAATATTCTTGATCTCGTGGATCTGGATATGCTCTACTGAAATTGATGTTTTGGCTCTCGGATCTGATACTCTGGGGGTTTTTGGATGCGTTTTAATTTCTTTGTCTTAACATGTGTGGTGATTTTGCATGTGTGTGTTCAGATAGAATGATGTTTTACAATTATATCATGCATGAGAGTAAATAAGAACTAACACAACTCAATAACATGTATTATGTGAAATAGCAGGAAATACAACTGGCATGCAAAAAGCAAAGAACTAATCATTAGCTAGATCTCATGGATCATTGCTGGAATACAATGCAAACTTACATAAAATACCCATGATCAAAAGATGTGAATGGATCTGCAACATGCACAGATAGATCGGCTACATGCAACCCCGAAAGCTCACGACAACTGCTGCAAATGAATGATATATTCGCTCTGGTGGCTACACTCGTCCGATCGACCTAAAAATTGTCCCAAACTGTGTGCCCTGGCCTTTAAGCTCCTCCTGATATCTAACAGACTGGAGATTGGCTCATTGAAGCTCTGAATGGACCTCGGATGAGATCCCCTGGGGGTTTGCGCACCTCCTGGGCTCTCATAATGCGCCCTAATGATTCCACCGTCGAAATCGGTTGATACATGTCTCAAAATGAGTGCCCTGGCCTCCTTTGTAATGGGTCAAGAGGGTTTCCCTGGATCTGATCTCGTGAGCTCTCTGGAACCCCCAATGTACATCCCCAAGTGATGCGCACTACCTGGTTGACTGATGCACACAGGTAGATTTC
Organism: Picea glauca; assembly: GCA_000966675.3. NCBI lineage: Eukaryota > Viridiplantae > Streptophyta > Pinopsida > Pinales > Pinaceae > Picea > Picea glauca. The sequence continues at coordinate 12,885 of JZKD02S0361678.1, read as the reverse complement.
TCCGTCGGAATCTGATGACTGATGGCTCAAAAGAAGTGTCGTGGCTCCCTTTAACTGGGCCGAAATGATATGGAGAGATCTACTCTGGTCTCGTCCAACTACACAAAACTGTCTCTCAAACCCTTGCGCCCTCACTGGCTACAATGTGCACTGATTGAATTCGGTTTGTAGATCACTGATATGGCACGGTGAAATACCTGGATGGTACTTTTGATAGGCTAGGGTGTGTCTTCCAACATCGAAACCGATCTGTGGTGGTGGTTTCCTCCATAAATCCACAAAACATATTCTGAGGTCGACTTCCTCCTCTAGAACCTGTTTCTCAATTCACAAATCAATGATAATAAGGAATTAGGTCGAATTCATCTTCTTATACCTCCACCAATCTAATTTGTCATTGATATCACTTAAGCTAGGCGCCTTACTCCTAAGATGAGTATGATTAATTAATTATGTCCCCCCGAAACACTTTTTTCTTCTATTTCTTCATTGACTTTGGCTTAAGTGACTTTTCCTATGTTTTTTGGCTTAATTCATCGTTTAGCCCTTTATTCACCCTTACTTCTCCCTTTGTTCCCTGTTTGTGCCTAACTATAGTCTACAGGAATATATAGACTACTAAGTCACTCCCTACTGAGGCTATTCTTGGGAATGGGACATCACAGTCCTCCCTTCCCAAGATTGTGTGTCCTCAAGCAACATCAATCCTGGGTGCTACAGTATATGCTCTTCCTCCCATGTGGCATCCTCCACTAGAAGTCCCCTCCATCTGACCAAGCACTCCCTGATGAACCTGCTCCTCAACCTGCGCTCTCTCCACTCTAGTACCTCCTCTGGCACTAGCTCCAATTGTCCCTTCTCATCCAAGGGTGGCAACTCCTTTGAAATGGACACTTGTTTTCCAACTGCCTTTTTAAGGCAAGAAACATGGAACACATTGTGTATCTTGCTACCCTCTGGTAGCTCTAGCTCGTAGGCCACTTCGCCCACTCTCTTGATAACTCTGTACAGCTCGTAGAATCTGGGCTTCAGCTTCTCTGCCCCGCTCTTCTTCAACGAAGACTACCTGTACGGCTGTAATCATAGAAAAAAAAAGTCTCCCACCTCGAAACTGCGCTCTGTCCTCTGCCTATCTGCATAGATCTTCTGTTGGTTTTGTGCTACCTGCAAATTTTCCTTGACTGCTCATAGAATCCTCTGACTCTCCTCGATCCATTCCTTGGCCCCCGAGACCCTGTTATCCCCAAACACAGTCTCCACAAAAGAGGGTGCATCGTATCCATACAATGCTCTAAACAGTGACATCCTGATAAACATGTGGTATGTTGTGTTGTAACAGTACTCACCCATGTGCAACCATCTCACCCATGTGCATCGCTGCCCTCCCACATAATTCCTCAAATACCCCTCCACCCATTTGTTGACGATCCTCCTCTGCCCATCTGTCTGAGGGTGGTAGCTGGTACTCGTGGCTAACTCTGTTCCCACCAACCTGAAGAGTTCCTGCCAAAACGTGCTTATGAAGCGCCCATCTCTGTCACTAACTATCTGCATGAATAAACCGTGCAATCTGAAAACCTCCCCGAAAAATAGTTTTGCTACCTGTATGGCCTTATAGTTCGTGGGTATGGCAAAGAAGTGTGCAAATTTGATCAGTCTGTCGACCACTACAAATATACAGTCCATGCCCTACACTCAAGGAAGTCCTGTAATGAAGTCCATAGAAATGCTCTCTCGTTTTTGTTCCGGAATGGGTAGAGGCTGAAGTAACCCCACGAGGTGTGTCTACTTGGACTTGTTCTGTTGACAAGTTGTTCACTCTCGAATGTTCCTCAGTACATCATCCTTGAGACCTTTCCATGAGAATCTCTCCCTGATTTGTCGGTATGTTATGAAGAATCCTCGATGCCCGATAATAGGTGAGTCGTGGAAAACCTTCAAAACCTTCCTTTTTAAGGTATATTCTGGAACCAAGTAGATCCAGTCCTTGTAGAAAATGACATCGTTTAACACCCGGTATCTATCATCCACTACCTGTCCATCTAGTTCCTCACAGGAAAACTTGTTTTTGGATTACTCCACCAACAAATGTGCCTTCCAATCTATGCAAATATCCATCATCGAACACCCTGATGGTCTCCTGGACAAAGCATCCGCTACGACATTCATTTTTCCTTTAACATACTCAATGTCAAAGTCAAAGGCTTGAATCTTCGAGACCCATTTCTATTGTCTCTCGCTAAGGTCTTTCTGATCAAGGAAATACTTGAGACTATTGTGATCAGTCTTTACCACAAACCTACTACCCACTAGTTATTGCTTGAATTTGGTTAAGGCGTGCATGATTGCTACCATTTCCTTGTCGTATATCGAATAGAGTCTCTCCGACTCACTGAACTTCATGTTCACGAACATAATGGGATGGCCCCCCTGCATCAAAACTAATCCAATCCCCACCCCTGATGCATCACACTCTAGGACAAACGGTCGAGAGAAATTCGAAAGGGCCAGAACATGACGTGTTCATAACCTCCTTCATTTTCTCAAAAGTTTGTTGTGACTCATTAGTCCACTGAAAAGCACCCTTTCTTAGTCAAATCGGTGAGTGGTGCCCCCAACTGTGAAAAACCCTTGACAAACTGCCTGTAGTAACTACATAACCCAAAGAATCACTTCAACTCTGCGAGGTTCTTCGGTGTTAGCCAATCTAGAATGGCTCTGATCTTCTCCTAATGAACTTGTACTCCATGCTCATTGATGATATGCCCCAAGTACAGTGGTTCTCTCATTCTGAACTCACACTTGGACTCCTTGGCATATAATGACTTTGCCTTCATAATGCCCAAGACTTCCTCCAAGTGTGCCAAATGCTCAACCCATGTCCTGCTGTAAATAAAAATATCGTCGAAGAATACCAAAAGGTACTTCCTCAGCTGCCCTCTGAAGATGTGATTCATGCAAGACTGAAATGTCGTTGGTGCGTTCGTCAATCCAAACAGCATGACCAAAAACTCGAAGTGCCCAAAATGGCATCGAAAAGTTGTCTTCTCTATGTCCTGCTCTTTGATGTTGATCTGATGATATCCTGACCCTAGATCAATTTTGGTGAAGAAGATTGCCCCATGTAGCTCGTCCATCAACTCATCTATGCACGGAATGGGGTAATTGTTCTTGATTGTCTTCTTATTAAGGGCTTTGTAATCTATGCACATTCTCAATGTGCCATCTTTCTTCAACACCAGTATGACTGAAGAAGCAAAAGGACTCATGTTGGGCCTGAAATGCCCCATCGCAAGCAATTCCTTGATTGCTTTCTCGATCTTGTCCTTGAATCTTTGGGGTGTCTATAGGGCGTGATGATCACAGGTGTAGCCCCCGCCTCTGACTCAATAGTATGCTCAAACCCCCTATCTGGTGGCCTCCCTGGTGGTATCGGCCCAAACATTGGCTAATACTGACCTAGAAGCTCTCTGATCTGTGGATGGTAATGCTCTCTGCCCTCTGAATCCTTCTGGGTGGTGATCAGACACTACTGCATATGCTACATCACCGTGGCGGAAGATTCTCTCCATCCTCTTCGTTGATACTGCTCTGGGTGCTCGTGTAGACATACCTCTCAATACTACTCTCAACCCACTGGCATCTATGAAACTCATGGTCAACGTCTGATAGTTGAACCCAATCTCTCCCAATGAATATAGCCACTGTACCCCCAACACTGCATCTGTATCTGACAGGTCAACTATGTAGAAAGTATATGTCAAGGTGTAGTTGCCTAGCTTGACCTCTAGGTCGGGAACCATATCTAGGTATGTCATAGTATACCCATTTGCCATGGCCACAGTAAACCCCTCAAACTCCTCAGTGTGTAACCCCCTCCGGGCTACTAAGGACGCATTAATGAAATTGTGGGTGGCCCCACCATCTACTAAAGTTGTCATGTGTTGCCCTTGTATAAGGCCCTTGAGCTTGAGAGTGGTGTACCTGGGTACTCCGGAAAGGGTTGCTATGGTGCCCCCTTTCACCTCTCTGCGAGGTTTTGTCTCCTTTGGTTGTGCTTCTGCCTGTGTCTGAGGTTTCTTCGAATGTCGCTCTGGCTCATGTGTAGGCTCATCCTCTGAGTCATTGTCTGCTTGTGACCCGATCTCCTCCTCCTCCTCACTGCCTGATTCCACCTCAATGTAGTGGATCTGTCCCTTTCCCATGCACTGATGCCCTAGAACCCAAGGGTCTCTGCAAGAGAAGCAAAGCTTCTTCCTCATCAATTCCCATCTAGTGTCATCATCCAGCGTGGGATTACCCTTCCAATCCCCCTGAAGATTCTTTTGATCCTTGTCTCTTTGTGGCACAAAGGTTTGGTAAAGGTTTTGGGTTTCAGCACTGAGTCCCCCATGTCTCTAGTGTGCACAATGGCCTCTTGTAGGGTATGGGGCTTGAAATCCTTAACCCAACCCCTCAATGGCTCCGCCAACGCCTCGGTGAACAGCATCACCAACCTGTGCTCTGAAATATCTGATACGACGACTGCCTTCCACTAGAACTCTGTGATGAACGCCTCGACTGACCCTGTCTGTCTCAACTGTGTCATATCCCTGAAATGGAGTTTTGGATCCCTCGTGTCAAACCTCTCCATTAACCTCTCAATGAACTCCAAATATGATGTAATGTAGCTATGACCCAAAGTCCCCAACCCATGTTACCACCACTCGTGGACCTCCCCATCCAAGTGCAAGGTGGCGAAGCTAACAGCTTCTAACTCCGTCATCGGGTTGAGCTTGAAAAAATGTGTCAAGCTTATGTACCCATGCCTGAGCTGAGCATCGAGATGACTCGTCCAAAGTAGGAATATTCATCTTTCTCACATTCTTAATGAAGTCCATGTTTTAAGTCTGCGCATTGCCCCTCTGTGCCTCCCTGGGCCTGTCCTGATACCTAATCGAACAGTAATCTAGCAAACTCATATATGCATGAAACGTTGGCCCTAGTGTCAAATAGTCTCTCTTGTACTTCGCAAATGGGTCATGTGCCACTGCCTGCCCCTGTCCCAGTGGTCCTCCTGTCTACCCTGGCTATCCCAGCTGTTGTCCCCCCTAGAACTACGGATAAAGAGGTCAAGGAATCCTCCCAAATGATGTATAGGTACGGATAGGTGAAGGATGCCCACTCGCTCCACCTTGATATCCACTGGAACCACTAGCACCACCTCCCCGGTGTCCTCCTGAACCACTCGCTCCTCCTGTCGCATTGGCACCCATAGTGGTCACACTATGCTGGATCATCTGTGTGTTGATGGCCATTTGTGTTATGGCGTTCATTATATCCCACTGTCCTCTAACTAGGTCATTCAAGATGGTATGTGTACTGTCATGGTGTGCCTCGGGGCCTTTCCCCTTGCCCTCTAGTGTCTCACGCCTGTCACCCATAATCCTCTCTATGTCTGCCTTTGTGTCAAAATTGATGTGATCTTTGGCTCCGTATCTGATTGAGTGTAGAAGGGAGTGTAGTCTCTTATGTTTTTGTCCCTTCTGTCTCTACTATGTCCCCTACAGTACTGAATGTACTCGTCCCCAATATGACCTCGAACCTCTGGGTATTATACACATGTTCCTGGAATCATGGGGTCGTGAGAAAGCGCTTCTTCATAGGCTGGCAGGAAGAAGGCTCTGATACCATTGAAATATCTCTGATCTGGTGGATCTAGAAATGCTCTACTGAAACTGATGTTTTGGCTCTCGGATCTGATAATCTGGAGGGTTTTGAATGCGTTTTAGTTTCTTTGTCTTAACATGCATGGTGACTTTGCATGTGTGTGTTCAGATAGAATGATGTTTTACAATTATATCATGCACGCGAGTAAATAAGAACCAACACAACTCAATAACATGTATTATGTGAAATAGCAAGAAATACAACTGGCATGCAAAACATAGAGAACTAATCAGCAGCTAGATCTCATGGATCATCACTGGAATACAATGCAAACTAACATAAAATACCCGTGATCGAAAGATGTGAATGGATCTGCAACATGCACGGATAGATCAGCTACATGCAACCCCGGAAGCTCACGACCACTGTTGCAAATGAATAATATATTCGCCCTGGTGGCTACACTCATTCGATCGTCCTGAAAACTGTCCCAAATTGTGCACCTTGGCCTCTAAGCTCCTCCTGATATCTGACAAACTGAAGATCAACTCGTTGAAGCTCTGAATGGACCTCGAATGAGATCCCCTGGGAGTTTGTGCACCTCCTAAGCTCTGGCAATGCGCCCTGATGATTCCACCGTCGGAATCGATTAATACCTGTCTCAAAATGAGCACCCTAGCCTCCTCTGTAATGGCTCAAGAGGGTTTCCCTGCATCTGATCCGGTGAGCTCTCTGGAACCCCCGATGTACCTCCCCAAGTGTTGCGCACTTCCTCGCTGACTGATGCACACAGGTAGATTTCTTCGTTGAAATCTGATGATTGATGGCTCAAAAGAAGCACCCTGGATCCCTCTCAACTGGGTCGAAAGGATATGGCGAGATCTGCTACGGTCTAGTCCAGCTACACAAAATTGTCTCTCAAACCCTTGCGCCCTCACTGGCTGCAATGCACACTGACTGAACTGGGTCTGTAGATCACTGATATGGCACAGTGAAATACCTGGAAGGTACTTTCGATAGGCTAGGGTGTGTCTTCCAACACCAAAACCGATCTATGGTGGTGGTTTCCTCCAAAAATCCATAAAACATATGTTGAGGTCGACTTCCTCCTCTAGAACCTGTTTCTCAATTCACAAATCAATGATAATGAGGAATTAGGTCGAATTCCTCTTCTTATACCTCCACCGATCTAATTTTTCATTGACATTACTTAAGGCAAGCGCCTTACTCCTAAGTTGAGTATGATTAATTAATTAAGTCCCCCTGAAACACCTTTTTCTTCTATTTCTCCATTGACTTTGGCTTAAGTGACGTTTCCTATGCTTTTTGGCTTAATTCATCGTTTAGCCATTTATTCACCCTTATTTCTCCCTTTGTTCCATGTTTGTGCCTGACTATAGTCTACGGGAATAGATAGACTACTAAGTCACTCCCTGCTGAGGCTATTCTTAGGAACGGGACATCACAGGGCCAAACCCAAAAGCAACATTATATCGCAATAGACCTTCAAGTATTCATTTTTGATGTCTTAAGAGAATCTTGTGATGATCCTCTCTTAAGTGGAGAAGTCAAAGGGATTTTATTTTTATAGGTCACAAATAGGAGTGTGTCGTCCTACAGGAATCGCACAACCCCGCTGGTAACCACATTATGTAGCACATATCAGGGTCAAAGTTGTGCACTCACATGGAAAGACATGAGTTGGCAATTATGAGGGAAAAATAAAGGTCGGATAGCTGGGACCAGAAGGTGGGGCCAAGGAAGGGAATGCTCATCTTACAGGGCCTTGCTTGAGGACTCAGTAGGACCAGCATAGCTCCAGATACAGCTAGAGGGGCTAGGTGAGCAGTTTTGAGTGTCTTAGTGGCCAACTCTAGGGAACTTGACCTTCTAGAGCAAAGATCCTAAACCAAAATTGCTAGCCAACAGAGGGTTAGAACACACAAAGAAAGATCAGATCATACTATATAGTGTCTCTGAGAAGATCAGGTGGAGCTCCTCCATAAAGATGTGTAATATGTATATAGGTGCATATAATGTACATGTGCATACTAGGTCATCTCCAGGCTTGTGCAATTGCATAACAAGCCCAGGTGTCGCTATTACACTGTCTATGCAAAGTCATTTCATGAATGAAGAAAACCATGCATTTCTAGTCCTCGCACTGTACCAAAGTTGAAACTTCAAACAGATCCACAAGAATCCCAGAACGGGTAATGATATCTACCACAAACCTCATCATAGACTGGACATGTAAAAGATAAATGAATATTTGTTTCTGGTTCAGCAAATCCTTTCATCTTTGGGGATATGATGATCTGCCTCAACCCCAAGCTAATGAGAGCAAACCTGAAGCTTGCTCAGGTATAATTTTAGTCCAAAAGAAAGATTGATATAACCTGAAATGAAAATAAAACTATTTCCACCTTCAGATATGTGTAAAAATAATGCATACGCTTGGGGTGTAATGTTACATGAATATCTGTCCAAGCAACTCTCAACAGCCCTTGTAAATTGTGTCTTGAATGCCTCTGTTAATATCTCCTTTGAGATGTTGGGAGCATCAATAGAAAAATGATCTAGGTGGAGAGGAGAGAACAGGCAAACATAAGACCTGCCCATGGATTACGACTGTTTTAAAAGAACAAAGTATCTAAACACTGGAATTATTACAGACACTACCAGTTCCCTATTGCAGATGACAATATTTATGAATGAAATTTAAAGTACAATCCAAGGAGCCGGAGGGAAATAATTCCGTATTTGTAGTAGTGAGCAGGTTTCTGGGATATGCCCACTAATGATCCATCAATCTACTGCCAATGCCTGACTGATAACACAAATGTCTTGACATGTTATTTAAATCTTTAAACTTCTCACATGAATTTTTAATTTTTTTTTGACTGAATCTTCATTTTGGAGTAGTTGTTTTCACACAAGGATCAAATTTTAAGCTTAATCACTGATTACAGCCCACAATCATGCAGGTGCTCAGCGATAGTTAATAAGAGTGCCCATGCTTGATGGGAGCATTTCCATTTAGATGCAACTAAACAATGGTATGCCTGCCTACAAATCCTTTAAAATTCTGAATCTTATGTATCTTTGAACAGATCCAACCTTTGAAGGTCTCCAGGTATGATATCCCAATTCCAACATATGGATTCATTATTAGCTACACAAACTTATATGGAGATGTAGGATATTATGAAAATGGCCTTAAATATCCGTGTCAGACTTAGTAGAAATGAACTTGAAGGCATGCTAGCAGGTGACTTGGTTGGGTTTTGCAGGTCAAGAATATACTAGGCCTTTGAGATGTATGAAGAAACTACTCTTTAATGTGAGAGAGTTTGTGACATAGGATTGGGTTTTGTTTGAGCATGTTCCCTGGAAACACTCTTATGCAGATGTTACAAGTCAAGTGATTAAGTGTGCAAATCAATTGAGCAACCTCTAAATTGTTAATGATTATTCTACAGAAATTGAGATGTTTAATGGTTTGCCACATTAGATATAGCGTGCTTGCACAACCAAAATTACAACTCTAGGATTAGAATGGTTATCTGCCCCAAGAGGCAGAGTGTATCTTGTCGTTCAGAGACAAAAATTTGAGAAAGTGGATTATGATAGACCTTGGAAAAATACAGAAAACTCTAGTTGGACCTCACATGATTTGGGGACCAGATCTTATTTGACAAGCAGACAATTTGATCCTAGTTTCAATGATGTTATACTGTGCCCATGCCAATGCAACTACTGCGACCAAATTACACCAGTTCTTATAGTAGGACATATGACAGATTCTGCAATTTGTTAGCTATGTTTAGGGTCAAGCTCAGCCACATTCAATTATATGTCAGGTAAGCCAGATTTTCCTAAGGGAGAACTAGATTAAACACTCCTCCAATTGCCAAAGGATCCTTTTCATTCCGTAGTATATCCAGTGTCATACCCTCTTTTAATGTCATATCCAGTGTACATTTATTTTGATTGCATGATAGAGTCTCTAATTTTATTGCCGGATACATGTAGCAATGAAAAACATGGTCTCTGTTATCTTATTGAAATTAGGCTTACCATGGTTTGATTTTCTATGATGGCATGATTTTCGTACAGACTTGGTTATTGCTCACATCTTTTGGATATCAAATAGCCAATCTCTAAACTTAGATTTTAGATTCATCCCTGTGGTTCTGCTTCTAGTAGTGGGTCAATTCTCCTAAAAATATCAGGTACATAACCAGGAGATGCGGATATAATTTATACTAAACTACAAATTGGAACACTTAAACTCTAATGTCTTACATTAATTTCATGCTATGAATTTAATGACTAACAACAGCCATAACTTCTACAAAACTTAAATAAGCTGAAAACAGAATCAAGGCCAACACCATAGCTGTACTAATTCACTAAGCTGAACACATTTTGTATTATATATGAAAGCAAGTGTTCAATACAAAGAGACTGGATGCCATTTTAGCAGGAATTAGAAACTCTGCCATGCCTCTCAACATTCTAGAAATATAAAATCACAAGTTTTAACAAAAACTAGTGTACGTTGTTTTCTTGGGTCAAACATGTTCTACTTCATTATAACCCTAGGCATACTCGATGGGCATGCTGAAGATCAATCAGCAATATTTGTGGGCGTCACCTTGTGTTTTTTCTTGCTTTCCTCCTTGATAATGCGATATGTAGAAGTTTAGAACATACCACCCTATGTTTCTGGCTGTGCCTATAGCTTCTGAGGTCTTCCTTTCTTTCTGGCTTTTGTAGAATTTGGATCTTTTAGGACTGCTGGCATTCAACTTCATTCGAGTTTGATACCAAATTGATAGGAATATCCATCAACTTTTGGCAGTTAGCTTGTTCCTAATACACAGTTTTTATTTGTTTGACAACGCCCAAAGTAACTACAATTTGGTGGACCTTTAACTAATCCGAAGAACAAAATGCATATATTTGCAATGTGAATATGTATTGTTATAGAAGCATCTTTACCACCGTGCTTCAAACCCATTCATCTCTGCATTTTATTGCTCAGAAGTTCTGAGAAAGATCAGAAGTGAGAGACTGAATAAGCACGTTCAACAGAGGAACAAAGAGAGATGGTAGGAGAACTCTTACAAACATTTCAGGGCATGGTTGTGGTTTAACTTTAAACTTTATGCGACCACACATTTTAGAAGTTGCAGTAGAAGAAGGAACTCTGCCAGCATGAACCGAATAGAATCGACAGTTTTATAAAACCCTATGAGCAGCACTTACATTTCTCAAGCATGAAAGCTTGAAATCAAAGGACTGTAAAATGATGGCGATTAAACTGTGTAAGCAAATCACTAAACCAACAATGAGGAAAAAATAAGGAAAAAATAATAATTTGAGTTTGCACAAATTTCTTGGTATTTAGAAATTCAAACTGACATTGAAATTCGTTTAACTGTCCACTAAAGATCAAAATGGGCAAAAGGTACTAGCTACAACCAACAATAATAAGCAAACCAAGAGGGCCAAAAGAGACCTAATAGAAGAGTAGGAGGAAACAATACAACCAACAATAAGAAGAAACCTAAGCAGGGTTAAAAAGACCCAGAAAAATGAAATGAAAACAAGAATAGAAGAATAAGATAACATAAACATGGGCTTATTATCTCAAGATGGAAAATCAAATAAAATGAAATGGAAGAAATTAGTACAAAAGTATCAGGAAGAACTTATTATTGATGATAGAAAACTAGATAAAATAAAATAAAGCCAAATGTAATACTAAACAGAATAATATAAACATGGATCTATTATTTGAAAAACAAATAACAAGATGAAATGAAATGGAAAATGAATAAAAAGTAGCAGAAAACAAAATAGCAGGCAATGAAGAAATATAGCCTGGATATAGATGCAGCTGCCGCGAGGGGAGGATGGAGGGAGTTAGCCCTGGTCACTGTTTTGCATGAATTAAAATGCAATATAATTCGAAAACAGAGTTTTGGCAGAGGGGTATGATGATTACAAACGAGAGAAAGCTTGATTAGCATCACGGTAAGAAGGATCAATTTGAAGAGCAGCTTCGAATGCTTGGCGAGCTTCAGCCTTGAGCCCTTTCCTCTCGTAGCACCTACCCAACAGATAGTAAGCCTTAGCGTTATCTGGGTTTATAGCCAGGGACGCATGGAGGTCACCCAATGCGACCTCCAAGCGCCTCTTCCCTCCTGGGGATCCAGCCAGGACGACGTCCGCACGTTTGACCAGAGCCTCCGCCTTCTCAGAGAGTGAGAGGCTCTTGACAACTGGCAGCGAAAGGGCGGTGTTGAGAGACCTGAGAGCGCTCCCCACGTGACCCTGGCGCTCAAGTGCAAATGCCTTGAGGATATGGCTAGCAGCGTCCTTGGGATAAAAAGATATGGCTTTGTCTGCTTCCACTGCCGCTTCTCTGGGTTTGGATCGCCCCAACAGTCGGGTTCCCTGTACTAGGTGTCTCCTCGCTTGTTCTCTCGCCCTTTCTTTACTCTTTATTGATCTCAGGAGCCGCGTCCTCAGCCCCTGCGTTGCCCACATCAGACCGAGGGTTAAAATTATAAGCAGCCCTGCTACCACGATCTCCATTACAAACAAGTAAGCTGTCCATCCGGTACAGATATACAATACTACTAATCATGTTTGAAACTTGGTTTTATATGATATTAAGGTCAAATGGAATGAGTCTGAGTCTAAAGTTTTTTAATTTTTTTTTGGTATTTTTTAGTGGGTTTGTTCAAAAACCAGTTATAAATTTAGAGAAATAATTGGAATGATAAATTTTAGGGGTTCAGCATATATATTTCGGTATATTCTGTGTTTTTAAAAATGTTAAATAGATTTATATATTTAATATACATATTTCATATTTCAAATACACTACAATTTTTTAAAACGTTAAATCTATTTATATATTCAAAAGTACAATTTATAAGTTAATTTGTAATTTAATTTGATTGGAAGCGAACGTCTTTTCTAGAGCATTGAAAGGCGACACTGAGTTTAATGCGAGGGATGGCTCAAATGTGTGAGGTTGTGTGGCATTATCCTGCTCATCTTCCTCCACGACGGTTCCAAGAAACCACTCTTATGTTGTGACGGAAAGAAAGAAAGAAAGAAAGAAAGAAAGTATTTTTAACGTCCACGAGGCTAAAAATAGCCTATGGGACAGATTGCTTTTCCATCTGGCTTTTGCATTCGGCCCTTTTCTTGTGA
>JZKD02S0361677.1:59876-76305 GCA_000966675.3 Picea glauca | reverse complement strand
GAATGAGTAAATCCTATTAAAGTTGTGTTGCAAAGTTGATCCATTTGCATTTTAACACATAAATTTTACTTGTAAATATTTTCAAGAATACAAGTCTTCTTCATTTTTAGATCAATTTCAGAGGGAAGGTGAAGTAAAGAAGGCCGGAATTCAAGGGAGGATAAATTCTTTTGATGATGCTTTATAAGGTATCTTAATTACAGGTCATCTCATTATTTCCACAATAATGTTTTTTCTAGAATGATTTAGACCGTAAAATTTGGAGGTCATTGAGGAAACATATCCAAGTAGCTATGATATAAATTTCACCTTGTGGGTCGTTGTATTTTTGGTTTTACACGCCATGGAAAATAAGGTTTGTGGCTAGTCCTGAAACTAGTCTAAAACATGTGTTTCAGGTAAAAACGTCATAACTTCTTCATAACAAATCCAAATTCAGTAATACCAAATGTATTTGTTAGAGTATAGTTTGTAGTATTCGTTGTACAATTTTTCAGATCCATAAAACAAATATTCCATGCGAGGCCCGCTCTACAAATTCTCTCTCTAGAATAAGCCAGAATTCAACAAGGTATGTGATCTTATACACCAGGTCTATTACAGAGTTACAAATCAGATTTGGATGATGAAATTGATAAGAGATTTTGGTTGAGGTACATGTTAGGTACATGGTTGAGACAAGTAGTTGATGAGTTGGTGATCCAAATTATTTTTGGCATGAAATGAGAGCAAAGATATAATAAAGAAATGCACAGAGATATCACAGATATTCAATAATATAACATAAATGTATCATAGATGCAACCATAAACACATATATATAGTAATACACGATTTCTATGAATGAAATAAATGTACAGAGACTGTAAAAATACAGAGTGAAAGACTTGCTAGAATGGTGGCAGTTTATCTCTGAGAAGAGATTTGACAGCTACTCACATTTGCAAGAAGATGACTACAATGAGGCTCTGAAGGAATTTTTACAATAAACAATAATGCCAAAAATCCTAGACATCCAAAAACCTAACCCTAGGAGATGAATCACCAAAAGTCATGTGGGCCCCGTTTGGGTAAGTTAGTACATCAACTTCCTGAGGTCGTAACTTTTGCATATGATCTCCATTTTAGGCGTATGATAGCCCATTCGAAAGGTATCATCGAGGAGATTCATTTTGGGGGATAAATCATGTCTTTAACTATTATTGAGAATTTTGATCCCAAAAATCCTTCATTTAGGCCCTCAAAATGGCCCCGGAAGTTAAAAACTGCTAAAAATAGTAAATTATCAAAATTGCCAAAAAATTGTTTTGAGCGAGTTGGAAAAGGTGAGTGGCCACCGATATCCACCTCGATCAATCCTCCCTCCTTAGGAAGAAATGGTATCCATTGCGTTGAGTTCCCGGGGGAGAGGAAAAAGTGTTTGCTGAATCTAAATCTTGGTGAGATGCTTTCCTTGTTGGAGACGTCGCGCTGCTCTGTTTGTGGAATTTTGTCACGAACCTGTTGAGGCTAAGGTTGTTCAAAAAGTTGAGCTACATGAGAGGACAGTGTGCAGAAGGAATGTTTTTGCTTTTCTACAATCTTGTCAACCTGCTTCTGTTGGATAGAAGGTGCTTGGGCCGAGGCTATAATGGTTGTAGTATCCTTTTGTTCACCTTTTGAATAGATTGTGAAGAAGTTGAATTTTGTAGTATGAGATACTACCTTGTAGCACTTTTTAGGTGGAATAGTAGTCAGAACTACCTCTGGTATTCTGTAGAGATGACCCCCAAAAGTAACAATGACACTACGAGGTCGAGACTCATAAACAACATGGTGTCTCCACATATATGGTTGGTCCAGGAGGACATCACAAACATCCAGTGGGGAAACATCACATAATACCTCATCCTTGAAGGGTTGGATGTCGTATGATAATAGACACTATTGGCTGACATGAAGATCTCATCTTTGGTGAAGCCACCCAATGTTGTATGGTTGCAGGTGTGGTGTTGTCGACAATACCAATTGTTTGACAACCTTTTCTGAGATGAGGTTCTTCTGGATTCTGCTATCAACAATAAAATGCAGTGGGGTCCCCTTCACCCACATCTGTGAATGAAAAAGGTGCTCCCCCTTTTCAGGATCTATTGGTTCTTCTGGTTGAATTGTCGTAGTCATGACAATAGCAGTGGGGTATGCATCGATGATCTGTCTTTTACTAGTATTTTCAGAATCAGGGATCGACTCCTTGTCTTTGATATCAATCACCAATGAATGTTTTGAGTGACATTCATTGGTGTTGTGCCAAGGGATTTTTTGGAAATCACACCATTTTCTGGTGTCCTTCTTTGTCTTCCCATGACCCTTCTTTTCCTGTGGCTTAGACTAGTTTCCAGGAGACTGTTTGTTAGGGCCGTCTTTGTCATACTTTGGTTGTTGCAAATTTGTAGACCCAAACTCCCATTTGTTCTGGTGCTTAAATTTCTTCTCGATTTTAACAACATATCAATAAGCAACACCGAGTGATGAGTTTTCTAGAAAATCCATTTCAGTTTGGACGTATCTATGTAGAGCCCCACGATATTTTAGAACCAAATGTCATTTGAAATATTTGATACACAGCTTAGTGCGCAAGGTATGAAAGGTATTGGTGAACTCTAAAACTAATTGGACCCTCTCTTTCCACAGTGTGGTCCATCTCATGTACTATTACTCATAGTTGCCAACAAGGTAATACTATTCCTTTACCACATCCACAAAAAAAACCCAAGTGGGCTCGACCCCATATATTCCAGACTACTCTATGGAACTTTTCTCCTAGTAAGTTTCCTACCAATGTTTGACATGGGGGAGCTTTAAGGAGTGTGAAGGTGATCTTTTCCTTGTCAGAAAAATTATGAAAAGAGAAATAACCTTCTAACATATTTAACCATTTGTCTAGGGAATCCGCATATATCTGACCTTCAAATACAAGAATATCAAAATTAACCTGTACCTTGAAAAGAGAGGTTCTTCCAAAGTGGTTTTTTGATGAATAAGTGCCTGTTACTATCGGCAGGAATTGAAGGATGTGGGAAAAATTCTGCATCATTTCGTCCCTCTGTCACATGAGAGCTTTCTCAAGAAATAGATTGATAGGATCGTCTGCTCCGTCATTTTTCTTTTCTTCTGCCATTGAGGGTTTCTTGGGCATGCAAGAGAAATTGTCTTCAAGAGAGATAAGCTCAAGACCCAACTTTCTATACTCAGACCTCGTCGAGGACATGCACTGAAAAAAATGATCAAGAGAAGCTTGCTCTGATACCACTGATCCAGATAGTTTTCAGCATGAAATGAGAGCGGAGATATAATAAATAAATGCACAGAGATATCACAGATATTCAATAATATAACAGAAATGTATCATAGATGCAACCATAAACACACATACACAGTAATACACAATTTCTATTAATGAAAGAAATGTACAGAGACTGTAAAAATACAGAGCGAAAGACTTGCTAGAATGGTGGCAACTTATCTCTGAGAAGAGATGTGACGGCTACTCGCATTAGCAAGAAGATGATTACAATGAGGCTCTCAAGGACTTTTTACAATAAACAGGAATTCAAAAAACCATAGACATCCAAAAACCTAACCCTAGGAGATGAAGCACCAAAAATCATGTGGGCCTCGTTTGGGTAAGTTAGTACATCAACTTCTCGGGGTCGTAACGTTTGCATACGATCTCCGTTTTAGGCGTATGATAGCCTGTTGGAAAGGTATCATTGAGGAGATTCATTTTGGGGGCTTAATAATTCCTTTGGCTATAATTGAGAATATTTATCCCTAAAAAAATTCATTTAGGCCCTCAAAATGGCCTCGAAAGTTAAAAACTGCTAAAAATAGTAAATTGTCAAAATTGTAAAAAAACTATTTTGAGTCAGTTGGAAAAGGTGGGTGGCCACCGATATCCACCTGGATTAGTTGGCACATACAGGGGGTGTATATTTTATGATTTTGGTACATCTTTATGAGTCATAGTTGATGAGTAGTTGATACATGATTGGTACATACCTGGTACATGTTAGTGCATGGTTGATGCACTTGTTTATGGTCCAGGTTTATTATACGTTGTTTGGTATAGGTTGGTGCATAGTTGATGCACTTGTTTATGGTATAGGTTGATTATAGGTTGATGTATAGGTTGATGCGTGGTTGATGCATGGTTGAGGTTATTAGTACAGGTTGTTTGGTGCAGGTTGATTGGTACAGGTTTACAATAGTATATCTCACAGTGATAGTGTGATAGTGGTTCTATATTTCTACTTCTACGTCAGTGCGATTGGATGGGGAAAGGACAGGTGGTTGTAGCCACCTTCTAGTTGTATTCAGAGAACATAGGGGGTCGTATCCTCCTTCTAGTTGTAGCCTCAGAATTGGGGAGTTGGAGCTTCCCTCAAGTTGTAGCCTGAGAAATTAGGGGGTTGGATTCTTCTTCGAGTTGCAGCTGGAAAACAAAGGAAGTTGGTGCTTCCAATGAATGTAATTCTTAAATACATATAAGAAAAATAATTCTGTGGTTTTCTCCCACTTTGGGTTTCCACATAAAAAAACTAGTGTAGTGTGTATGTGTATGATTGATCATTTGTTCATTGTTTATTTACTCTGCAACTATTGGATGATAATGGTACATTGATATAACACTTGCATATTGTGGTTAAAAAGGATTGAATTTATCTATTACTGATTCACCCCCCCCTCTCAGTAATCCAATGTATGATGGTACATGATATGGTACACTTTTGTGATGATATGATACATTGTTAGAAGTATATATTGGTTATCTTGGTACCTAGTTTGGTATATGTCATGGTTATTTTATCACATGCTTGAGGCAGATCTTATAGTACTTGGTTGAGGCACATCATTGACGATATGTTACGGTAGATGGTGTATGGCATGATTGAGACATATCATGAGTGATATGGTATATATTTGATGCATGGTATGGTACAGGTTATGGTACATGATTGATGTACATGGTTGGCGTACATGGTATGATACACTTTTGGTACATGGTTTATGTACATGGTTGATGATTGATGTGCATGCTTGAACTACATGTTGTGGTGATGGTTTTGGTATCCATGTTGTTATAGCAAGATCTGCCTCACCCTATGATCTGGATTTATGTAGGAACACAATGAAATACATAAATACACATAAACGTAGAGATGCAGTGGAAATAAGACTTCATTTCATTAATAACAAATGACTGAAAGATGCTTACAGACAGAATGGAAATAAACTAGCTAGGGAACTGGTAGCTTATCTCTGAGAAGAGATGTGGTGGCTACTGGCCTCTAAACTACCCATTACAATGAGGCTCGAAGGCCTATATATTACTGAGAAACAATGGAAAACCCTAAACATCCAAAAACCTAACCCTAGGAGATGAAATGCCAGAATATGGGCCCCGTTGGGGTAAATTGATACATCAATTTCCTGGGGTCATAACTTTGGCATACTATCTCCATTTGAAACACATGATACATTGTTAGAAATATCCATCTGAGGACTACACTTCTAATAGAGAATATCCAATCCGGAATAGACTCATATTTTCCAAAGCATTCATGCCCAAAAAATGTCATTTAGGGCCTCAAAAAAACTCCGGAAGTTCAGGACCCGAAGAACTGCTAAAAATAGTAAATTGTGCTACAATTAAGGAAATTGAAAAAATTAAAGAAACAATGGTGTGGGTCCAGGTGGAATAGGCAGGTGGCCACCAATATCCACCTAGATCAGTCCTCCCCCCTTAGGAAGCAATGGTCCCCATTGCGTTGAGTTCCTCCATGAGATGAGGAAACTTCTACTGAACTTGGTCCCTGGTGAGCCACTTGCCCTGGTGAAGGAGTTGGCCTACTTTGACAACTCGATATAGTTGGATCCTCTGTTGGTGGGTGTTCTTGATCTGTGTGTCCATAATTCAATCAGTTGTGGCTTGTTCCATGCAATCTGGTTTTAACTCTGTTGGTGTGAGTTGTTCTGCCATGGCGGATGTGTCTAGTAGAGGTGGAAAGTAGGGTCGAAGGTGGTCCACATTGAACATTGGGTGCATACCAAGGAATGGTGGAATACTGAGATCAAAGACATTTTCCCCTACAAACTTGGTGATGGTGTATGGCCCATATAAGAGTGAGCGAATCTTGCGGTAGGGTCCAGTGAGGTGCTCCTTTTGTAAATGTAGCCACACTTTGTTGCCCACCTGGAAGTTGTGTGGCACCCGATGTTGATCATGTTGTTTCTTGTACTTAGCATTGGCTCTGTCCAAGATATCATGATCTTGTTGGCGGATGTGCCGAATGCACTCAATGAATTTGTTTTCCTTGTCAGCCTCAGACTAGACATGGGCTGAATTTGCTCGAGTAGCCACAAATGGCATGGCTACATCAATGGGACATAGTGGCTGGAATCCCAAGCCCACTTGAAAGGGGCTGTGGCTGGTTGAGCTAGGAGAGTCTGGTTGTAGCTGTGTTGTACATAGGGGAGGCTCTTATCCCATGTGCATGGATGATTTGAGTTGCACATGTGCGGAATGTGTACAATCATTCGGTTGACGACCTCTGTCTAGCCATCAGTTTGTGGATGGAAAGTTGTGGACTTGGTGATCTTGGTGTCCAACATCGACCAAAGGCTGAACCAAAATGTACGGAGGAACCTGCTATCCCAATCTAAGATGATAGATTGTGGGATCCCAAAGTGTACCCACACTCATTCAAAGAAGCGTTTAGTAGTGGTTTCTACTGTGATATTCTTCTTGTAGGCCATCATAATGGACATCTTCAAAAATCGGTCGATGACCACAAAAACACAGTCATTGCCATGCTTAGTAGAAGGAAGGCCCGACATGTAATCCATTGAGATGGATTCCCAAGGTCGAATGGGGGTAGGAAGTAGAGTATAGAGGCCTTGCTTCTTGATGGTCAGTTTGGTAATGGTGCAAGCAGTGCAAGACTTGATGTACTTCCCGACATCCTATCGAAGGTTCGGCCAATAGAAATACTTTTGCAGTACTGCCATGGTTTTCTCGACCCTAAAATGCCCAGTGACCTGACTATAGTGCGCCTCCCAAATCATATTGGCATGCTCGCTTGAAGGAACACAAAGGTGTCCCATGTGACAAAGCATGGAATCTTAGAGGTGAAAATTGGGAACTTGCTTACCCTCCAAGAGTGTATTGTGTGTGTGGCCAAATTCTGGATCACTTGTGTAGAGAAGTGGCCAATCGGAAGTCTCGTGCCCACAAGAGTTGAGCACAGTGGTTAGTGCCATGATGGGTGGTTGACTGAGGCAGTCTGCAACATTATTGGTGCTGCCTTTCTTATACTTAATGTTCAAATGAAACTATTGCAGGTATGTGGACCACTTCTGATGGCGATCGTTCTTCAACTTCCCTTGTGTCTGTATGAAATGCAGGGGTCAGTGGTCTATGTGGATGACCATTTCCTTTCCCAAAATGTAATGCTTCCATTGTCGAAAATCCTATACAATGGAATACATTTATTTGTCATAAGTGGGATACTTCCAGACTGTGTCAGAAAGTGTCTCACTGTGATATGCCATTGGATTCCCATGTTGAGTAAGGATTTCCCCAATGGTATAGTCAGAGGCATCTGTCTCGATCTCAAATGGTTGTTAAAAGTCTGGTAATGTGAGCACTGGTGCAGAGCAAGGGCGATGCTTCAACTCCCCGAATGCCTTTTGTTGAGATTCGTACCAAAATAATTTTACTTTAGCTCCTCCCTTGGTGACTTGACTCAAGGGCCAAGTGATATGATAGAATCCCAACACAAACCTACGGTAGAAATTGGCAAGACCTAAAACGCTATGGAGCTCTGTTAGAGTGGTTAGGGTTGGCCAATCCCGAATGACTTGGATCTTTGTTGGATCCACATGCACCCCCCACTCATCAATAATGTATCCCAGATGCTAAACTTGGGTCATGCCAAAAGTGCATTTCTCCAAATTGGCACACAACTTGTGTTGTTGCAGTGTTTGGAGGACCTGTTGGATGTGGTGGAGGTGCTCTTCCTAAGTCTGACTGAAGATCAGAATGTCATCCAAGTACACCACTACAAATGAGTTGGTGAATGGCCATAGGATGTCATCCATTAGCCTCATGAAGGTTGCAGGGGCATTCGTCAACCCGAATGGCATGACCAACCATTCAAAAAGGCCCTCCTTGGATTTGATGACAGTCTTCCACACATCAGAGGGTCTGATTGGTACCTGGTGATACCCCGACTTCAAGTCGATCTTGCTGAAATATTTCATCCCCTTGAGTTGGTCCATAAGGTCATCAATCCGTGGGATCGAGTACCTATTCTAAACAGTGATCTTGTTCAGTGCCCGATAGTTATTGCAAAGTCTCCAAGTCCCATCCTTCTTCTGCACCAACACGATCGGGCTCCCATAGGGTGATGAACTCGACCAGATGTGACCTTTCTACAATAGCTCCTAAATCTACCTCTTGATTTCACCATTCTATAGAAAAGAGCACCGATAGATGGGTCCATTGGGAAGTGGTGCACCTGGGGTTAGATCGATGGGGTGCTTAACCTGGCAGTGTAGGGGCACCCCTACAGGGGAGGTGAATATGTCCTCGTACTCCTCCACGACCTTATCCATCTATTGTTTTTGTGCAGCGGGGACCTGTCTAGAGGTCATGGTCACAATATTCCTCTTTCCCCGAGGGTGGATCATCAGGAAAACAAATTTCCTTGTTTTGGAAATGAGCTTACTACATTGTTTTGCAGTAACCAAAGAGATGGTGGTAGGCGGTGCTATCTCTGGTATCCTATACAAATTATTGCCCAAGGTGATAATAATAGCATGAGGCCTGGACTCATACACAATATGTCACTTTCACAAGTACGATTGGCCTAATAATACATTAGAAACATCAAGAGGAGTATTGTCACATAATACCTCATCCATGAAGGGCTTGATGTTGTAGGGAAGGTGACATTGTTGGCTGACGCGGAGGTCCCATCCTTGGTGCAACCACCCGATGGTGTATGGTTGTGGGTGTGTTGTGGTCGGCAAGCCCAGCCGCTTCATGAAATCTACCAATATGAGGTTCTTCTGGCTCCCGCTGTCAACAATGAACTACAACGGGGAACCCTTTACCCACATCTTGGAATGGAAGAGATGCTCTGCCTCCTCTGGATCTTCTGGTTCCTCCTTCTGGATCTTCATGGTGGCAACGGTGGTGTTGGGCTACGCATCGATAATATGCTTCCCCCTATCATTCCCCTTGTCAGGTTTTGATTCAGAGTCGGAGCATGCATCTGATTCAGAAGCCTTCAACTCAACTACCAGTGACTGCTTGGCCTGGCACTCACTTGTGTTGTGAGTGGAGCTCTTATGGAACTCACACCACTTCCCCGTGTCCTTTTTTGGCTTCGTGGTGTTGTTCTTTGCTTGTGGATTTGGAAGGTTATCTTAGGCCACTCTGCCTTGGCTTGGTCCTTTGTTCTGTGGTTTGGGGGTACCTTTCCCTTTCTTATGATTCACAAACCCAAAGTCTCACTTTTTCTATTTGAACTTTTGCTCAATCTTTGCAGCATATTGGTACACCACACCAAGAGAGGAGATGCCGGGGACTCCATTTCCTTCTAAATGTATCTGTGCAGACAATTGTGTTACTTTAACACCAAATTTTTCTCTGAATCTTTGATACCCAACTTTGTGCGTAGGGTATGAAACGGATTCGTCATCTCATGCACATCTTGGTCCCTATGCTGCCGCAGCGTAGTCGATTGTATGTATTTGTCCTCATAGCTCCCCATGGGATAATATTGTTCCTTGATGGCATCTTGGAAAGAATTCCAAGTGGGTGTGGCCAAGAACAGAGAGGGTTCCCCCTCGCCATGTTGCTCTGAGTAAATTTCCCACCAGTCCTTGACATGGGGGCCGACTTTGAGGAGTGCGAAAATAATCCTTTCCCGGTCGGAAAATTCATGAACCGAGAAATATCCTTCTAACAAATTCAACCATCTATCTACAACATATGCATCTATTTGTCCCTCAAATATGGGAATGTCAAATTTTACTTGTACCTTAAAAGGAGTGGCACCTCCAGAGTGGTTGTTGGATGTCGATGCACCGCTAGTGGGAATCCGTTGAAGAATCTAGGCAAAGTTGTCCATCATCGTGTTCCTTTGTTTCTCGAGGGCCTCCTTGAGCAACATTTTGATATGATCTCCTACTCCCTCATATTTATTTTCTACCCCCATGGGCGATCGTCGGGGTTTGCGAGACTGATCTTGCAAAGGTTCAACCAGATCAAGCCCCAACTCCTTATACCCCGAACTCATTGGGGACATGCAAAGAAAGATCGAGAATGAGCAGACCGCTCTGATACCACTAATCCAGATTTATGTAGGAACACAATGAAATACAAAAATACAAATAAACGCAGAGATGCAGTGGAAATAAGACTTCATTTTATTAATAACAAATGACTGAAAGATGCTTACAGACAAAATGGAAATAAACTAGCTAGGGCACTGGTAGCTTATCTCTGAGAAGATATGTGGCTGCTATTGGCCTCTGAAATGCCTGTTACAATGAGGCTCGAAGGCCTATATATTACTGAGAAATAATGGAAAACCCTAAACATCCAAAAACCTAAACCTAGGAGATGAAATGCCAGAATATGGGCCCCGTTGGGGTAAATTGGTACATCAATTTCCAGGGGTCGTAACTTTGGCATACTATCTCTGTTTGACACACATGATACATCATTAGAAATATCTATCCGAGGACTACACTTCTGATAGAAAATATAGATTTCAAAACAAAGTCATATTTGTCGGAGCATTCATACCCAAAAAACTTCATTTAAGGCCTCAAAACAGCTCTGGAAGTTCAGGACCCGAAGAACTACTAAAAATAGTAAATTGTGCTACAATTAAGGAAAATGAAAAAATGAAAGAAACAATGGTGTGGGTCCAAGTGGAATAGGTGGGTAGCCACCAATATCCACCTGGATCACCCTATTCAATCTTGCAGAGAGGGCCTTATTCCATTCCCCCATGCAGACTTACTTTCCCTGATTGATAAATCCAGAGACACAAAAAAAAATATTTTTTAACTTGTATGGACCTTGAAAGCTATACAACACGTGTATACATTGGTTGCTCCACTACAACATGCATACATTAGGATTTGTGCCAGAAAATAAAAATTAAATGTCAGGTTTCCATGTCATGATAGGATATCTCTGATCCTTGGCCTTCCATATACTGGAAACATTCTCACTCAACCCTTCAGTTGCATTTTGAAGGCTATAAATAAGCCAATTCCAAGCTATGGAAAAGAAGAGAGAATTCAACTTTGAGAGCAGATTTACTTTGGAGAAATTATTACTTCATTATTGAGTCTGCATCCCTTTGTCCTTTAAGTTTGAACACAGTGTTCAACCCCCAAGCTCTTCCCTTCTTGATGGAGAACCTCTTTGTCTCCCTTATATGAGATTTCCTTTGGTGGAGGATTGTGTTAGCACTTGGTAAATTTCCTAGAGGTTGAAAAAGAAGAAATTTATAAGGGTAACCTTAACCAACCTCTTTTAAAGCTGGGATCTATCCCTTCCAGCTTCAGAGAGGGATCTCTCTATGTGATTTGGCTTTGTTTTTAATTTCAGATATCAGGATAGGTATAAAGATTGTTGGTTTTGTTGTAAAAGAGTTTTTTGAGAGTGGTTGAGACAGTCTACACATCCATTGGGCTATGGTGTCTGTGTTTAATCAAATAACAGATACAACCAAAATTGTTGAAAAAGAATTTCACAAGGCGAGATAATACATTCACTGGATCTTTTAGTAATAAAATGATGGAGAGAGGAAAAGATAAGAAGAATAACTTCAAGTAACAAGCAGTTAAGAATTTCTTAATTGAAGGTATTAGAAGAGAAACATTGAAATCCCTAGAATCGGAAACAGGGTATCTAAGATAAATCCTGCAACTTAACGTTATTCATAAAGATTAGTCCCAGCAAACAAAATGATTACAGAGAAAGAAAAACATTTGACTTAAGAAATCACATCACCAGTGAACATACTCAAGAATCCTGTAAAATGTCTCTTCTTTATTAATGGTGGATCTCCTAAAAAATGATATAGTTTGATAGCAATAGGGTGTGCGAATCAACAACCCTCAATACTTCGGAAACTGAAGTATTTATAATATAAAATACAAACGTTCATGTCATAACTGATCAGGACATGCTCATGTTATTTTTAGACTAACTAACTTAACTAATCAAAACTGTTTTGATGACTCAATACAACAGTATGCTGAATTTCAGGGGTAGGCCATTGGCGAGGTGCCTCCACAGCCTCTTCTGACAGGACAGGTGACTGGATGTGACAACTCATCTGCTAATCTAGTAGATCACACAGCTCCTCCCATCTGATATGACTTGGCACTGTGACTTTAAGCAATCTCCCGTACACTTCATCCATGTCTGTGTACTTAGCAAATGTAGGCTTGATGATGAATATGTGTTTAATCTCATGTTGGATACTAATATCCAACTGCAAGGCGTCCATGAATTTTTTTCCTGTGATGCTTCCCTGTATACCTGCAAACTTAGAATTGTCCTTAGACACTTCAGCCAACCTTTTCTTATAATTAGGGAGCGTCATTAATTTCTCATTAATGATCTTCATACCAGGCATGCCCTTCCTTTGCAGAGCATCTATCTTGTTGAAAAACTTATGCACTCCTTGATCCATAACTTGAATTTTCTCCTCAAGCTGAAGCATGAGGCCCCTTTTGGTTAGAACCCTTTTGACTTCAAGTATGGTTTCTGTCGTGTCCTCGATCTTCAATTCTTCGAGTTCCTCCTGGGTCTTGGAATTTAGGAACCTTATGATCTCATTCGCTTGGGCTGGCATGTCTCCTAGCTCCATTCTGATTTTCTCCACAGCCTATTTGCTCCTCTCGAGCAACTCATTTTGTTCAAACATGATTTGAACCATAGGCTAGATTTCATTTATGGACTTGGAAATATCTGTCCACACAATCTCTTTGACCTCAGCCAAAGTCTTTCCTGCCATTGTCTGTTTTTGGAGCTATTGTAACTCTTTCTTGATTTGCTCATTCACCTGTTTCTCTTTGTATAAACTAGCCTGGAAAGAAGTCTTTAGCTCTTGGAGATTCTCTACTTCTTTCTTAAGCCTGCCGATTTCTGATTCTTGCAGGTTCATTCTCTCCATAGACTTGGCCAGGTCTGTTGTTCCCTATGGTAGTGGCACCGCTGCAGCAAATGGAATGGTTGTCACTGTCGCTGTGCTCAATCCTGCAATTGGGATAGCACTCAATGGGATGCCTTCCATTGTCTTTGCTTTCTCTTTCTCTTTCAATAGTCTTTCCATCTCTGCTTCCATCTCTTTTAACTGAGCATTCTGCTCCATGAGTAATTTCAGCATCTCATCCTTTTCAGCTTCCTTTTCAGCTATCTCCTTTGCCTGTGGGTCTTCCGTTGGAGGGAGCTTTAGCTATTTTCTTAAAGACGCGATGTCAGTGTTTTTCCTTTTAATCATCTCTTCAGCTGCTTTGACATTCGTAGGGTCATAACCAATCTTGAGGACCAACTCCTCCAATGTTTTGATTTTTTTGTCCTTTGTGAAGGACGAAATTTTCTCCAGCTTCAGTTGGGTCTGGGCATTGCTCAAAGCTACTCGAAATTTTGATGTAGAAGCTGTAGCATGGGCCAAAGTGTGGAAAACCATCTCCCCGGTTTGCTTATGTAGATCCATCTGATCTACTGGATGCACGTCTTTAGCCTGAAACTCAAATGTGGCCCTTTTATAATCTGATATAACCTTTGGATCTGGCACTTGTGCTTGGAGGTAAGCCATCTGCATCCTACCTTTCTCTGTATCAAATGCTGAAAGAAGCCTCTGTTGAGCTGTGGACGACTACTTCTGGAACTGGGCATAAGTGCTGGTAGTAAGAGTCTGGTTTTTCTTCTTGATCAAATCATATTTTTCAAAAATGCCCAACTTGGGCCCGGTCTTGCTTGGTGGAGCATCTGTGGGAGAGTCTGTGGATTTTATAGCTGATGTTAATGCCTTGTGCTGACTAGAGCCGAAAGGTAGACTGGCGGGCTTGACCCCTGGGGTGGCCACTGTGGTGGTTGTGATCTCTTGCTCCACTGTCGTGCCTGTCGTTGGAACTGTCCTTGGCTTTTTGGCGTGCATCTTAAATTCCTCCGAAGACACCTCAGTTACAGGAGAAGACGATTCTTGTCGGGGCCTCTTTTCCTTGGGATTCTGAGGTGTGGCAGTGAGTGATGTGCTTGTTGAGGGTACCTGCCTTTCCATCCCGACAGCTGGTTCCACGTCCACCAACGTATGAATCTCCCATTCTGTCTAATTGGAAAATCTCTCGATTTCCAGCTTGGGCTCATTCGCATATGGGGCATTCTTATTTTTGACTCTCATCTCAGAAATGATCCCGTAGGGATCATAATGCCAGGTGAAACTTGTAAGGAATTTCATTTCCCTTAACATTTTGTCTGCTTCATCACCTGCGCCTCTACTATTGCATATGAAAGAGCCTATCTTCCCTTTAATCCGCAATTGTTGCTTCTTTTTAAGGGAAACAAAGTGAATATCATCAGAATTCATAATTTGTCTAATATATTCCAGTGAAAAAATTTGTACCGGTATATATCTCGGAAGCTTGTACAGTGCCAACTCGCACCCATAAACTCGGATCTCGGAGTGATTCTGATACAAGTACCAGTCTCCTGTCTTCGCATTATCCGAGAGATGTAGAATTCTCCAGACTTCATCATTTATTCGTGGCTCAGGCATGCCATTCAGCATACTTACCACAGGGTGGTAAAACTGATCAATGAACGCTGTGAAGTCATATTCGACAGAATTGTGTTTCAGAAGAGAAGTCCACGTTGTGACTGGATGTGGCTTCCCGTCGACGTCCATCTTCTGCATGGAGAAATTGAACCTGTATGCTTGGAAATAGAAGAACATGTAAGCCAGAATGGATGAATACCTGAACATGCCTTCTATGGCGAAATTAACAAATTGTTCATGGATATTATTGGCCAAGAAGGTACTGTAGTTGAACTGAGTGGTCGGTTGTTCATTGTTTGAGAAGATAGATAGAAAGCCCAGGATGGGCTCATCTACCCATTGATCCGAATAGTACCCAAGCAGGGCACACAGGGAAGAAATAATTTGAGTTCCTTTGGTGGAAAAAAAGGAAGAAGGGTACGAGGGATTTGTGGATGAGAGCGGAGAGGAAGTGGGGAGGAAAAGCTCGAAGATCTGAGCTCTTTGTGGGAAATTCATTTTCTGGTATAGTTCAGTGAGGATTTCTAAGATGAACGGGGACGTAGATTCAACACGGGTTATCTGCATCATCTGGTCAATATCCTCTGGGGTGATGAAGAAGAGGACGTCCCCAGACAAAGAAACAATGGCTCTCTGGTCGGGGACATAATGGGCTTGGCATTTGAGGGAAAATTCTGGAAAATGGTGAATTTGGGGGAAAAGATACAGGGGAAAATTGGACTCCCGGAGCCCAATTTCATCACTCTGGTCCAGGAAGACTTCCCGGAGCCATGACTGCAGATCAAAGAAGTCAAAACTGCATATAGTGTCCACTATCAAGCGATCTTTGTCGACCAGAGGGATTTTATCCAGGTCAACCAGAGGAGGAATGAACAGATTCTCTTCCTCTTCAGTTTTCTTTGTCTTAGACACCATTTCGACAACTGTACCTACAACAAACAATATGTTAGTGGGGTCGACTGACTATAGGCGAAAATGATGTGAGAGCAATGGAGGAAAAGGAGGTTTCTGGTGCGATGGATGAATAATGAATACAAAGGAGAACGGTAGTTTTATTCAAAAATGGGTCGGTCGGATGCGGGAAAATGATCAGCATGACAACGGGTATATTATCCAGTTATTAATGGACAACGGGCCACTTGGGGTGATATGGCAGGTGACGATGACCAAAGTATACGGACGACTAACATGGAGGTTTTTGATTGGGGGTAAAAGTCGCTAAAGGAGGTTGTCCATGAGTGAAGGGGGTTATGGTACTGACAATGGGGACTGACAACAATTATGGGATGGGACTTCGACCCGGGAGCAAGTGGGACAAGTGGACTTAGTGGAGGATGACACCCCAGAGTGACGAAGGTTGTTAGATGGTATGAGGTGAAAATAATTTCGGATCAATAGGAAAATACCAACTGTGAAATGGGCCTGCTACAAAGAATATTCCTTTCGGACCCCCCCCTTTGATTAAAAGCAAAACACCAAGGGGGGTCCAGAATCCATCGTGATCCATTTATTCGTGTGCTGGATTTCTGACCGTAGATCTTGGCGCGTTCTTTAATACCAATTTCGCCCCCCCC
>JZKD02S0361677.1:47318-59724 GCA_000966675.3 Picea glauca | reverse complement strand
CCGTTAAAGGTAGAACGGGTGGGGGGGTCCGGAATCCAATGTAGGCCATGGATTTATGCACTCTGTTCTGGACCATCCAGATATGCACCCAAGTTATTATCAATTCCGACCCCCCCGCCCCTCCGTTAAAGTTAGAATGGGTGGGGGGGTCTGGAATCCAATGTAGGCCGTGGATTTATGCACTCTATTCTGGACCGTCCAGATTTCCGTGAATATTATCGCCGATTCCGGATCCCCCCCCTTTGATTAAAAGAAGAACACCAAGGGGGGTCCGGAATGCTATGTGAGCCGTTGATCCAAGCGCTGTGATCTGGACCATTTAAGGGTGAATGAAGCATAGGTCGGGAGCGACCAATATCATGTGTAGGAAAAACTTAAGATTAGCACTTTCTCAAGGGTTTTATCCAATTTAGTCATAGACACCATCAAGGGGACATTATTGCAACTATCCTAAGGCAAGGAAAGACTTGATGCAGCATTTTCTTCAAGTGGGTTTTATTTGGGCAAGGTAAGCAAAGAAATTAATCTACATTCTAAGATACTTTCACAAAGCAAATGACCCATATGAAAATGTTGGGTTAAGGTATTATTCTTCCTAAGGGCTACCTGGCCAGGATTAGATGGTATGATCAGATGTATTCACTAATTTTAACCTAGGGGCTATCTGACTAGGATTAGATGGTCTGATCAGATGTATTCACTAGTTCAAACCTAGGGGCTATCTGACCAGGATTAGATGGTCTGATCAGATGTATTCACTAGTTCAAACCTATCAACATTGAAAATTTAAAAGAACTTGGTCATGCTTGAAAGGTATGACCAAGTTACTATTATTGCATGGGGCTTTTGTTTCAATTCTTTTTTCCCTCTTTTCTTTTCCTTTCTCTTTTTCTTTTTCTTTTCTTTTCTTTTTTGCAAAATGAAAAATAAATTTCCAATAAGAACACTAGATACAGATAATATCAATAATATCCAAGTCATAAGTTGATTTCCATATTTTATGGGGTGATGACAATAGCTCCACCTGGGGATGGTACTTTCCCTGTTAAGTGCCAAGAATCCAGTTTCCTGCCATTCCGAGCATATCTGTCTAGTAGCCTTAGTTGGTCTTCATCTCAGGAAAATTTTGAAAAATAGTGATCAACAACTTAGGACCTTCTCTTCGGGCTTCAACAAACTAACCGATGTTCTTCACTCACAGATTGCCTGTAAAGACTAAAAATTAAAATGGTATGTACAATCGAGAGTGATTTCTTCAATTCTCTTACTGAGGAGGGACATAATGTTTCAGCATTCTGCCATTCACAGGTGCTCCTGGCATATTTGACCCATCGACATTGTTTAACAAAAAGGCGTTGTTTCCTCTGAAAGCTTGGATCATGTAGGGCCCTATCCATAGATGATCAAATTTCCCGTGCTTTCCCTTGTCCTCGTACCTGGCATCCCATCTCAACACCATGTCTCCCAACTCAAAATCATCCTCCTTGGTTCGTTTGTCAAAGATATTCTTAATGTTCTCTTGGATGACCAGTGTTTTGTTGAAAACATCCTCTCTAGTCTGTTGCAAATGAATCATCTGATTGATTCATCTCTGGGATTCATTTGGCTCAGCTTGCATTTCTTGAAGTAACTTCATGACAGGAACTCCCAAAGAAGTTGGGAAAACAACCTCAGTACCATAGACCAGCTGGTATGGTGACATACCAATTGACCTCTTGGTGGTCAGTCTATCTACCCATAAAGAAAATACCAGCTTATCATGCCATGATTTTTTATTCTCCTGCAGCGTTTTCTTGATGATATTTACCAACGTCTTGTTTGATGATTCCACCAACCCATTCCCCTGAGGGTAGTAGGCTGTGGAATGGCCCAAGCCAATGTGGTAACGACCGCAGAAGTCAATGAGTTTCTTCGACCAAAAGGCAGCTGCATTGTCAGTAATGATCTTTCTAGGACAACCAAAACGGGATAAAATATTATTTTCAAGAAACTTGATAATAACAGAGTCAGTGGCTTGCTTCCTTGGTACAGCCTCGATCCATTTGGTAAAATAATCGGTTGCAGTAAGGATCCACCTATGTTGGCCTGAAGACGAAGGGTGTATTTCTCCAATGAAATCGAGTCCCCATTGCTGAAACGGAGCCTCCACTGAAATTGGTTTAAGAGGTAGAGGAAGAAGTTTCCTTTTACCCTCAAATAGTTGGCATTGGTGACAGGCTGTTACTTTCTGATGTACATCTGCAAACAGGGTGGGCCAGTAAAATCTAGCTCTGAGTATTTTGTTGGCTGTAACCTTCCAGTTTAAATGGCCACCACATTCACCTGCATGAAACTCCTGCAACACTTTGTCAGCTTCATATTTGAGTAAGCAATTTAAAAGAATACCTGCCGGGTCTTTCCAATACAGATTTCCTTCTAGAATACAGAATTTCAAAGCTTTCAACTTTAAAAATCTAGCTTTAGTTTTAGTTAAACCAGGGGGAGCTTGTAAATTTTGTAAAACAAAAATAAGGTCTGCATACCATGGAGAGTTTAGAAAAACCTCTTTAACGTTTAGAGTCGCCATCTCACCGTGCTCATCTGTCGCGTCTAGAAAATTAATGTCAGGAGCTTGAAAATTAGATTCAGCCATCAATTTGGCAAGGCCTTGGCCTTTGATCAGTTTTGTGGGCTTAATTTCTATGTCATATTCTAGAATAAATACAATCCACTTTCCCCTTCTCCCATCAGGGTTGACTTGCATCAAGATATCTTTCACTACCGCGTTTGGAACATACGCTATGACGTGTGAATGAAGAATATAGACCCTGAAGTCTTTTATAGCCTTTACCAAAGCAAAAGCCTGCTTCTCCATAATATTGTAGTTCAGGGAAGCATCTCTTAGAGCTTTGTTGAAGAAAGCGATGGGTTGTTCATACCCTTCACTGTTCTTCTACAGTAATACAACTGCTATAGTATGTTCTGAGGCGAAAGAAAAAAGATAGAAATCTTTAGTGAAATCGGGACTAATCAAAACTGGGGCTTCAGTAAGTGCTCGTTTTACCTGTTCGAAAGATTGCCTGGACTCAGAGTCCTTTACGTCCTTTTTTATCATGTTTGTAATGTTTCGGAGGAGCTTGGCTAGATTAGGGATGAATCTTCGAAGAAAGTTAATTTTCCCTATAAAAGATTGTAGTTATTTGAGGTTTCTTGGGTGTTCTAACTTTAGTATGGCCTCAATTCTACTTGGGTCGATTCTGATTCCCTCTTTAGAGATGATATGTCCCAACAGTTTACCCTCTTCTAACCCAAAAAGACATTTCTTGGGATTTAATGAAATCCCAAACCTTCTACACTTTTCAAAAACTCGCTTAAGGTGTCGCAGGTGTTCATCATCAGATTGGGGAAACACTGTCACATCATCTATGTAAACGACAATAAACTTACCTGACTCTTCTATGAAGGCGATGTCCATTTCCCTCTGGAAAGTTGCTCCTGTGTTCATCAGACCAAAAGGCATCTTCACATACATGAAAGTGCCCCATGGGGTGGTGAAAGTGGTTTTTTCCTGATCGTCGAGGTGAACTAGGACCTGGTTGTAGCCTAAGAAACCATCTAACAGAGAAATTCTACTGGACCCGACCACTCTTTGCAGGAGGTGATCCATTTTGGGCAAGGGGTAATTATCCTTCAGGGATGCTTTGTTCAAATTTTAGAAATCTATATAGAGTCGGATTTCCCTAGTTTTCTTGCGTGTAGGGACTAAATTAGAAACCCACTTAGAGAAACGTAGTGGGACTATGATCTTGGCATCATACATTTTCTTAATCTCTTTTTCTATCAAGGGAAGCAACTTGGGATTTATCCTCCTAAGTTTCTACCTAAACGGTTTAGGGCCTTCCTTTATGGGAATCCTGTGTTGTATAATGCTGGTATCATAGGCTTTCAAATCTTCATAGCTCTAGGCAAAAACATCTGAATATTCCTTGAATAGATCAACGTGCTTAAGCTTTTGTTCTGGGGGTAAAGATATTGACAGTTTAACCATCTTAGGTTTCTCTTCAGTTCCTATATTGCAGTCTTCTACCTCTTTCCCATGGGCTTCTATTTTTGGTTTCTTAGCTACATCATCATTGTCAAACAGATCTTCTAACGGGACAAGACCTCTAGGTAAAACATTTCTTTTTAATTGTAAAACATCGGCATCCATTTCGTCATCTCCAATCTTTCCTGAATCTGCTGTATCTACCGTATTTACATTATTCACACTATCTATTTCAAATTTAGAATTATTTACATTCTCGCTTTCATTTTCTACATCTATGTTTGTACATTCAAAATTGTTCTTGCATTGCAGAAAGTCCTCTATCTGATCGTCATTTCCAAACACTTGCCAGTACCTGATATTATCGGGCATTGTCGGTCTGCATTTGACTTCAACCGTGTATGAGCGAGTTTGGAGAAAGGGAATCTTGCATGACGCAGCTGACGTAGCTAATCCGTCAGCCAGGATATTCTGTCCCCTTGGCATTACCTGCAAGTCAACCTCATTAAAACACTTCAAAGCGTCGAGAACAACATTCCTGTAGGCTCTAAGGCATGGGTGTTTAGCATCATATTCAACTTTAATTTGTTTAATTATTAATTCAGAGTCACCCCTTACCATTATTTGCTTGGCACCAACTTTCTTCAATAGCTTCAGACCGAGCATTAAAGCTTCATACTCGGCAACGTTGTTAGTGCARTGGAAATTTAAMTTATAGGAATGAYTTTCTGAATACCTTTTTYGATGATTATGCAACCAGACTYYARCTCCTGCTCCTTCTTTACTCACAGCACCATCGAAATCCATACTCCAGAAATCAGCAGGGAAATCTTCAGTGATTACATTTTCCATCTTTGCTGCCTCACCACTTTCTGGACCTTCATCTTGACTAGCTACATCTTCTATCAGCTGAGTATATTGCTCTCCAGTATCCCCATCATTGTACAAGATGAACGAATCTAAATCAGAATGGGCAGAGTAAAGGGGGTAATTATGAGGTTTCTCTTGACTACTGACCATATATTTCATCAGTGTTTCTCTGTATAACCTCCTCTGTTGTCCAAACACTGGGATAGTGGCGTAAGACATATCTAGCTGCAGGGTTCCTTTCAACTTAGCCCCCGAAGACCAGGACAACAACATACCATACTTTGGCGGGATGTCTGCAACAACCACATCCATTACCATGCTTTTTGAAGGGATCCGAACCAGGGAGATGCAGAGGTCCTTAATCAGACCAATACATTTGACTTTGCTGGAGTCAAACGAATGCAGATCCTTGTAAGGCCTAGTAACCTCCAATCCCAATTTTTCCATTACCGCTTTAGGCATCAGATTATGTGAGGCACCTGAATCCAACATGGCGTTATGCAAGATCAAATCGTGTATGTTCAAACTGATGTAAAAGGGGGCTACATCACCGGTATCGTATCGACCATTTACTTCTGGTCCGAAAAGGAGTTCAGGATGATCATCAGTGAGGTTCACAGTGTCTGAATGAGTCACTGATCCAATAGTCAAGGCCTTGGTGCCTATGTCAGGTTCAATGGCTAACGCTTTTAGTACCTGTGAACGATAACCGCCTCTGCTTATCAACTCTGTTAGTGGGACGGGAATTTTAATTTTGGCCAATTCTGCCTCCAGGATAAAAGGTGCGGGAGTTCGGATCTGACTTGTTGATTCTGGTTGGTCCACTAGATCCTTCCTCTCAGAAGTACTGCGCAGATTAATAGGTGAAACTTCGGGTTGTGCCTGTCTTTTCAGTATGGTGATGTTTTTCTTCATCGAAGCATCAACTTTATTCTTCTCAGGGACCTTATCAGGAGTCTTTTCGGTAGGAGGTTCAGGGGTTTTCTTGGATTCGACTGTTTTATGTGTTTCGGTCACCTTCTTGGGTGGGGCCTCTACTGTCTTCCTGCCGCGAAGATTATACTGCTTGTGTGCCTTTAGAATAGCATTCTCAAGGACCTGTTGTGCCTCATCTCCAATTTCCTCACTTACCTTTGTTTGATTTAGCAGAAAAAGTTCCTCGTCTTCTCGAGTAAGGAAAATGGCCTCATTATTGTGAATGCCCATAAGGTTAATGTGAGTGTCCTCCAAATATTCAATCATGTCTCCCCCTCCATCAACATAGTTTTCTTGTAGAGATGGCCTGATCAGTTGATCGGGGCCTCTCTGTTCCCTTTGATCTCTGGGATCTCTTTGTCTGATTTGAGGAGGGTTTCTCCTGAAATTGGGGTTTCGAATTTGAGGAGCCAGTGTGTCGTCTCTCAGAGGATTTATGTATGAAATACTCGTTCTTTCTAAAAATAATGCCAATGATCTGACTACGGTATCTAATTTGGAATAGTTGTTAGACGTGGAAGGTTCTTCCTTGATCGTGACTCTCCGTTCCGTCTGTTGACGTGCCCGTTTTGCCAACAGATTGGATTCAACTGAAATAGCACTTTTCTACATCTCTTCAAGGGTGGCGGCATTTCTTTCTCTTAATTGGTAAGAGATGTTAGCATCGAATCCATTAGGGAATTTAATCAATGCCAAACCTTGGGGAGGTTTGATCTTAGTTGGGATTGCATTATAAAAATTGTTAAAACGTGTGCAATAATCTTGGATAGTTTCACCTTGATTTCTTTTTATATTCTCGTATTCTGACAGTATCTGGAGAGGGTTTTTCTTTACCTCCCATCTGTCAAGAAAACTTCTTTGGAATGTGACAAGATTAGGGATTGATGCGGCGGGTAAGGCTTTGAACCACTTCTTGACGTCCCCTGTGAGACTCTGGGCGAACAGTCTCATCTGAACGTCAACTTCGTCGACTTCTTGTAAATCTAAGTAGTCATTCATTTTATCTACATGTTGTTGTGCATTTAAAGTTTCGGTTGCAT
Source organism: Picea glauca (assembly GCA_000966675.3). Lineage (NCBI taxonomy): Eukaryota > Viridiplantae > Streptophyta > Pinopsida > Pinales > Pinaceae > Picea > Picea glauca. The sequence goes on along the minus strand of JZKD02S0361677.1, from coordinate 52,815 downwards.
CGAACTGTGGAAGTCTAGTCTGGTAATCTTGGGGCATGGCATGTAGTGGTGTAGCCAGCACCAAAGGAGAATATCGAGCTGCCATGATGGGCAAAGGAGGTGGGACAACAACCTGGGTGGTTGGAGAGGTAGCGGCGGAAGACGAAGTCGATGAAGGACTGGGCGGTGCTGAGGTAGTGATTTGTAGTTTAGTCGTAGGAGACAAGACTTTGGGGGTTCGGGGTTGCAACACAGTTGGGTCAAAGATGATCTTAGACACAAAAGTTTCAGACCATGTTCTAACAAGGTTTCGTGATGGAAAAAAATCAAGATCGAGTTTTTGAAAGATATTTGGTTCTCTGGAAAAGGAAGGAGACTTGTGAAGAGGAGTATAACTCGGTGAACTGGTAGCTAAGGTCTTTCGTCTCAGCAACTGTTCGGGATTATCTATCACTGTGGAGGGTTCTGGGTCTGGATGAGATCGAGTGTGAACTTTCTTGGGAGCCAAAACTCTTTTTTGGTTTATATATATATATATATATATATATATATATTATTTTAAGGTGAAGGAAACTAGGGGAGATTTCTACGTTGACGTCATCTAGCTTCCAATTGTTCCTGAGTAGCTATGTCTCGTTCAATGGCTTCCCATGAACGTTCGAGTTCTTCCCAGTTATTGGTAGTTTTGAGGATTATGTCAAAAAGGTTTGACGCAATATGCGTTTGATTCGCTAGTCCAGGCTCAATATTAGGTTGTACTGCTACAGGAACAGTCATAGAGGAACATTAAAAAGGGGAAAAGCTTTAAAGGGAGATTCTGAAAATAATATGTATAGAGTTAACCAACCTCTAATCGTTACTTTCTTCTCAGAGTCAAACTTTCTTTAGGGGAAGAAAAGTGAGGTATTCAGTTTTAGTTCTTCCCCAGTCGAGTCGCCATTTATGTTAGAACTTGGTAAATTTCCTAGAGGTTGAAAAAGAAGAAATTTACAAGGGTAACCTTAACCAACTGCTTTTAAAGCTGGGATCTATCCCTTCCATCTTCAGAGAGGGATCTCTCTATGTGATTTGGATTTGTTTTTAATTTTAGATATCAGGCTAGGTATAAAGATTGTTGGTTTTGTTGTAAAAGATTTTTTTGAGAGTGGTTGAGACAGTCTACACATCCATTGGGCTATGGGGTCTATGTTTAATCAAATAAAAGATACAACCAAAAATGCCGAAAAAAAAATTCACAAGGTGAGATAATACATTCACTGGATCTTTTAGTAATAAAATGATGGAGAGAGGAAAAGATAAGAAGAATAACTTCAACTAACAAGCAGTTAAGAATTTCTTAATTGAAGGTATTAGAAGAGAAACATTGAAATCCCTAGAATCGGAAACAGGGTATCTGAGATAAATCCTGCAACTTAACGTTATTCATAAAGATTAGTCCCAACAAACAAAATGATTACAAAGAAAGAAAAACATTTGACTTAAGAAATCACATCACCAGTGAACATATGCAAGAATCCTGTAAAATGCCTCTTCTTTATTAATGGTGGATCTCCTAAAAAATGATACAGTTTGATAGCAATAGGGTGTGCGAATCAACAACCCTCAATACTTCGGAAACTGAAGTATTTATAATATAAAATACAAACGTTCCTGTCATAACTGATCAGGACATGCTCATGTTATTTTTAGACTAACTAACTTAACTAATCAAAACTGTTTTGATGACTCAATACAACAGTATGCTGAATTTCAGGGGTAGGCCGTTGGCGAGGTGCCTCCACAGCCTCTTCTGACAGGACAGGTGACTGGATGTGACAACTCATCTGCTAATCTAGTAGATCACACAGCTCCTCCCATATGATATGACCTAGAACTGTGACTTTAAGCAATCTCCTGTACACTTCATCCATGTCTATGTACTTAGCAAATACAGGCTTGATGATGAATATGTGTTTAATCTCATGTTGGATACTAATATCCAACTGCAAGGCGTCCATGAATGCTTTTCCTGTGATGCTTCCCTGTATACCTGGAAACTTAGAATTGTCCTTAGACACTTCATCCAACCTTTTCTTATAATCAGGGAGCGTCATTAATTTTTCATTAATGACCTTCATACCAGGTAGGCCCTTCCTTTGCAGAGCATCTATCTTGTTGAAAAACTTATGCACTCCTTGATCCATAACTTGAATTTTCTCCTCAAGCTGAAGCATGAGGCCCCTTTTGGTTAGAACCCTTTTGAATTCAAGTATGGTTGATGTCTTGTCCTCTATCTTCAATTCTTCGAGTTCCTCCCGAGTCTTGGAATTTAGGAACCTTATGATTTCATTCACTTGGGCTGGCATGTCTCCTAGCTCCATTCTGATTTTCTCCACAGCCTGTTTGCTCCTCTCGAGCAACTCATTTTGTTCAAACATGATTTGAACCATAGGCCAGATTTCATTTACGGACTTGGAAATATCTGTCCACACAATCTCTTTGACCTCAGCCAAAGTCTTTCCTACCATTGTCTGTTTCTGGAGCTGCTATAACTCTTTCTTGATTTTCTCATTCACCTGTTTCTCTTTGAATAGACTAGCCTGGAAAGAAGTCTTTAGCACTTGGAGATTCTCCACTTCTTTCTTAAGCCTGTCGATTTCTGATTCTTGTAGGTTCATTCTCTGCATAGACTTGGCCAGGTCTGTTGTTCCCTCTGGTAGTGGCACCATTGCAGCAGATGGAATGGATGTCACTGTCCCTGTGCTCAATCCTGCAATTGGGATAACACTCAATGGGATGCCTTCCATTGTCTTTTCTTGCTCTTTATCTTTCAGTAGTCTTTCCATCTCTGTTTCCATCTCTTTTAACTGAGCATTCTTCTCCATGAGTAATTTTAGAATCTCATCCTTTTCACCTTCCTTTTCAGCTATCTCCTTTGCCTGTGGGTCTTCCGTTGGAGGGAGCTTTAGCTGTTTTATTAAAGACGCGATGTCAGCGTTTTTCTTTTTAATCATCTCTTCAGCTGCTTTGACATTCGCAGGGTCATAACCAATCTTGAGGTCCAGCTCCTCCAATGTTTTTATTTTGTTGTCCTTTGTGAAGGACGAAATTTTCTCCAGCTTCAGTTGGGTCTGGGCATTGCTCAAAGCTACCCAAAATTTTGATGCAGAAGTTGTAGCGTGGGACAAAGTGTGGAAAACCATCTCGCCAGTTTTCTTGTGCAGATCCATCTGATCTACTGGATGCACGTCTTTAGCCTGAAAATCAAATGTGGCCCTTTTATAATCTGATATAACCTTGGGATCTGGCACTTGTGCTTGGAGGTAAGCCATATGCATCCTACCTTTCTCTATATCAAACGCTGAAAGAAGCCTATGTTGAGCTGTGGATGACTTCTTCTGGAACTGGGCATAAGTGCTGGTAGTAAGAGTCTAGTTTTTCTTCTTGATCAAATCATATTTTTCAAAAATGCCCAAATTGGGCCCGGTATTGCTTGCTGGAGCATCTGTGCGAGAGTCTGTGGATTTTATAGCTGATGTTAATGCCTTGTGCTAACTCGAGCCGAAAGGTAGACCAACGGGCTTGACCTCTGGGGTGGCCACTGTGGTGGTTGTGATCTCTTGCTCCACTGTCATGCCTGTAGTTGGAATTGTCCTTGGCTTTTTCGCGTGCATCTTAAATTCCTCCGAAGACACCTTAGTTACAGGAGAAGATGATTCTTGTCGGGGCCTCTTTTCCTTGGGATTTTGAGGTGTGGCAGTGGGTGGTGCACTTGTTGAGGGTACCTTCCTTTCCATCCTGACAGCTGGTTCCACGTCCACCAACGTATCAGGCTCCCATTCTGTCTGATTGGAAAATCTCTCGATTTTCGGCTTGGGCTCATGCGCATATGGGGCATTCTTATTTTTGTCTCTCATCTCAGAAATGATCCCACAGGGATCATAATGCTAGGTGAAACTTGTAAGGAATTTCATTTCCCTTAACATTTTGTCTGCTTCATCACCCACGCCTCTACTATTGCAGATGAAAGAGCCTATCTGCCCTTTAATCTGCAATTGTTGTTTCTTTTTAAGGGAAACAAAGTGAATATCATCAGAATTCATAATTTGTCTAATATATTCCAGTGCGGAAATTCTTACCGGTATATATCTCGGAAGCTTGTATGGTGCCAACTCGCACCCATAAACTTGGATCTCGGAGTGATTCTGATACAAGTACCAGTCTCATGTATTCGCATTGTCCGAGAGATGTAGAATTCTTTGGACTTCGTCATTTATTCGTGGCTCAAGCATGCCACTCAACATACTTACCACAGGGTGGTAAAACTGATCAATGAACGTTGTGAAGTCATATTTGACAGAATTGTGTTTCAGAAGAGAAGTCCACGCTGTGACTAGATGTGGCTTCCCGTCGGCGTCCATCTTCTGCATGGAGAAATTGAACCTGTCTGCTTGGAAATAGACGAAAATGTAAGCCAGAATGGATGAATACCTGAAAATGCCTTCTGTGGCGAAATTAACAAATTGTTCATGGATATTATTGGCCAAGAAGGTACTGTAGTCGAACTGAGTGGTCGGTTGTTCATCGTTTGAGAAGATAGATAGAAAACCCAGGATGGGCTCATCTACCCATTGATCTGAATAGTACCCAAGCAGGGCACACAGGGAAGAAATAATTTTATTTCCTTTGGTGGAAAACATGGAAGAAGGGTACGGGGTATTTGTGGATGGGAGCGGAGCGGAAGTGGGGAGGAAAATCTCCAAGATCTGAGCTCTCTACGGGAAAGTCATTTTCTAGTATAGTTCAGTGAGGATTTCTAAGCTAAATGGGGACGCAGATTCAACACGGGTTATCTACATCATCTGGTCAATATCCTCTGGGGTGATGAAGAAGAGGACCTCCCCAGATGAAGAAACAATGGCTCTCAGGTTGGGGACGTAATGGGCTTGGCATTTGAGGGAAAATTCTGGGAAATGGTGAATTTGAGGGAAAAGATACAGGGGAAAATTGGACTCCCAGAGCCCAATTTCATCACTCTGGTCCAGGAAGACTTCCCGGAGCCATGACTGTAGATCAGAGAAGTCAAAACTTCATATAGTGTCCACTATCACGCGATCTTTGTCGACCAGAGGGATTTTATCCAGGTCAACCGGAGGAGGAATGAATAGATTCTCTTCCTCTTCAGTTTGCTTTGTCTTAGACACCATTTCGGCAACTGTACCTACAAAAAAAAATATGTTAGTGGGGTCGACTGACTATAGGCAAAAACAATGTGAGAGAAATGGAGGAAAAGGAGGTTTCTGGCGCGATGGCTGAATAATGACTACAAAGGAGAACGGTAGTTTTATTCAAAAATGGGTCGGTCGGACGCGGGAAAACGGTCAGCATGACAACGGGTATATTATCCAGTTATTAATGGACAATGGGCCACTTGGGGTGATATGGCAGGTGACGGTGACCAAAGTATACAGACGACTGACGTGGAGGTTTGTGATTGGGGGTAAAAGTCACCAAAGGAGGCTGTCCATGAGTGAAGGGG
>JZKD02S0361676.1:916195-950737 GCA_000966675.3 Picea glauca | reverse complement strand
GCAATATTTATGGGACATTATTAGCTCTTTATGTTGTGGCCCAAGTGTGAGGTTTTGATGGGCAGAGATAATTTATTACTTTGAGCTACCCAATTTTTGTGAACGTGCTAAATTCCGATAACTCTATTGTTGTTTGGTGATGAGGGTGTCTTATAGCTTCTCATTTTTGCTTCAGTATTTTTCTGCTTGTACTCCTTACTCAGAATTCTCGTTCATGACTATAGAGATACTTAATTCCACCCATATTTACCATCATTTTATGGTATCTTGCTTGTTTGGATATAGCCAAAGTCTATCTTGGAATTGAAGGTGATGTTGGGCCCTGCATTTGTCTTTATTGTGTAGAGCAATTATGGAGATGGATTCCTCACAAGTATTCCGAGGAGGATAGGGAAATTCAAATTTTGTTAATGACAGAGGAAAATTTGTTGATTCCCCCATTGGTCTTAATTAGATTCAGACCATGGGTGGAGTAAATTTAAGAAATGACAATCAAGGAATGAGCCTGTTGGGTATAAAGTTAGTAGGAAATCCCAAATGGTTTCAGCTCCCTCTTTGTGGATAACATACTAATCTTCTGTGATGGGTCGAAGAGGGATGCAGACATATTAACGGAGGGGATCACACTCTTCAAATTAGCAACGAGTAGGATCATAATTATAAGAAGAATTACTCCAGGCAAAAATCAACAATTAAACATCTTCAGACCCTCTAGTTTGTCACTAGTTCCTTGCCTAGAGTTGTTTGTTTGCTTCATAGGTCTTGATATTGATATTGTATTTTTTTTTTAAATACCTACAAAACCGTCGCTATTGCGATGTCTTGGACTCTCTTCACGTCGCTCTTGCCACCTCCAGGACGTCACTCTTGCCACATCCAAGAGTGTCGCTCCCATAGCAACCACATCAAAGCTGATACCTCATCTCATCGGTCTTTCCACCTCCACAACGTCGCTCTTTCCACCTTTGAAACGTCTCTCTTGCCACCTTCAAAATGTCTCTCTTGCCACCTTAAGGACGTCTCTCTTTCCACCTTTGAAATGTCTCTCTTTCCACGTTTATAACGTCTCTCTTGCCACCTTTGAAACGTCTCTCTTGCCACCTTCAAAATGTCTCTCTTACCACCTTCAGGACGTCTCTCTTGCCACCTTTGAAACACCACTCTTGCCACATTTAAAACGTCTCTCTTGCCACCTTCAGGATGTCTCTCTTGCCACGTCCAAGATGTCGGTCTTGCCATGACCTAGACGTCGTTCTTATGACGTCTATATGGGGGTTGAACAATCGAATTCATGGTGACATGTGGCATCATAGAACGTCGCAATATAGACAAACACTTTGTCGTCGAAAAAGCGACGTCCTGTGAAACGAGGTTTGAGGGGGTCTGATGTTTGTCGCTCTTCCGACAATATAAAGTGGCAATTATGTCGAACACACTGTCGGAATTTGACCCAGATGCACTAGTGAAACCTTTGTGCTACCAGAATTTTGTACCAAACTTTCTTCAAGGGTTGACATCAATGAAAACCAGCCCAATTAATCAACAATCTCCCTCTTTGTAATTGATGGAAACACTCTGATGGGATACTAAAATCATAGCACTCATGCTCCCCTTGGAACCATGCCTTCATCTTTGTTACCAATGCTCCCCTGGAACCATGCCTTTGTCCTTTGCATCTGAAAAATATCTCCCCCTTTGTCATCAATGGAAAAGGTATCTTTCCATTCAGGTCTGCTCCCCCTAAATGACTTGTCTGATCTCCCAACTTGAACTGTCTTCTTTATGGTGTTTCCTCATGTATGTCTAAGACATATAAGATAAGCATTCAAAAGTATTCATTTTGGAGTAGAAATAACTCTAATTCTCTAGTGAAGATACTCAAAGGATTAACGTGGAAGCGGTCTTGTAAATATGTATGCCACTTATTCTTTTGTGCCCACATATTCAACTATAATGTTCTTTTATGCAACTTGTTCCCGTAGAAAGTGATACTTGATTAGAATGTGCTTCGTCTTGGAGTGCATCACTGGGTTCTTTGAGATATTGATGGTTCTTGTATTATCACAATAGATTGGAATGGGCTCATCATACTCAACATGTATATCTATCAAAGTTTGTTTCATCCATAGAACCTATGTACAACATGTTTCTACAATATACTCGACCTCTACTGTAGATAAAGATATTGATGATTGTTTCTTTCTTAGCCATGCTACTAAACACTCACCTAAGTAGAACGTTGTTTCATTGGTGCTTCGTCATTCATCAATGTAGACTACCCAATCTGCATCTGTGTAAGAAACAAGTGATAGATCCTTTCCTTTTGGATACCATAATCCAAACTCTTATGTTCCTTTGAGATATCTGAAAATCATCTTCACTGTTAATACATGTGATTCCTTTGGTGCTACTTCAAATCATGCCACCTATCCAAATGCCCGCATTACATCTGGTCTAGATGTTGTCAGATATAGTAGGCTACCAATCATTGACCTATATCACCTCTGATTTGTAGACTTTGAATCATCATCTTTGCTCAACTTGCAACTGGTTTTCATGGGAGTGATAACTGGTTTGCAATATTCCATTCTGAACCTCTTTATCATTTCTCTGATATACTTGGTTTGAGAAATAAAAATTCCTTGGTTGCTTTGACGTATCTGAAGACCCAGAAAGAAGGACAGTTCTCCAAGTAATGACATTTCAAATTCATTATGCATGTCCTTTGGAAATTTCTGGCTTAACCTGTCATCAGTACTTCCAAAAATAATATCATCAACATAAACTTCAATTAATAAAATACTATCTTGAGTTACCTTGATGTAGAGGTTGTTGTCTACACTTCCTTTTATGAACCCTACCTATTGTAGATATTTATCCAGTCTAGAGTACCATGCTCTAGGATCCTGTTTTGGACCATACAAAGCATTCTTTAATTTACACACATAATCTGCGTTCTTTGACAACTGAAATCCTTCTGGTTGTTCAATGTAGACTTCTTCTTCAAATTCCCTATTCAGAAAAGTTGATTTTATGTCCATCTGATACACTTTAATATTTTTGGAGCATGCATAAGCTAAAAGCAATCAGATTGCTTCCATTCTGGTAACTAGGGAAAATGTCTCTTCAAAGTTGATTTCTTCAACCTAGGCATATCCTTTACATACCAATCTAGCTTTGTTCCTTGTAACCTGTCCATCTTCATTCAATTTTTTCCTGTATACCCACTTTGTGTCAATCACATTCTTATCCTTTGGTATTGGAACCAATTATCAGGTGTCATTTTTCTCTATTTGATCCAATTCTTCATCCATGGCCTTATTCCAAAATCCATCCTTGCTGGCCTCTTCAAAACAGGTTGGTTCAATCGTAGATGAAAGTGCTAGGTGCGTTTGTTCTGGTGAATGGATTCTCCTTCTAGTCTCAACTCCAGCATCTTTGTTTCTGATAATCTGATCTGAAGGATGATTCTTCTATACTCGTCTACTAGGTGTCTTTGGAGGCACTTTTTGAACTTGCTCTTATTCTTCTGTTAGATCCTCTTCATATTTCCCTTCTACTTCTTTTTCATCTTCTACTTCTTATTCGTAAATATATTTCATTGATTCATTTTCTTCTTCCTTTAATTCTTGTCTACCTTTTTCATAAATTGTTACATTGATGCTTTCCACATATAACATGTGAATCCATCATGGATCGACTAGGAGGGATCAAATACAACATAACTTACCAGTGTATTAATCACATACATTAACTTACACACCTGATGAAGACCAACTATTGGTGAAAACCAGTCCTCCAATGCAAAACCATAAATGTGGAGGAAATCACACCTAAGGATCAATTTTCAACCCAACCAATGCATCACCTGAGATCAAGCACTTCCCCCAAGAAGGGTTTAAGCTCAATGAAATTATAGGGAAACACTCCCTATGTAATGTTACCCAACCTAGTTGAGGTCCATTATGTGTGGAAAACTCATAGATTAAAAATGTATGCTAACTAACTAATTTCTTGTAGCTTATCAGCTACGAATTACATAAAAATTTAACTATTATATGATACCATTTAGTAAATGAATCTATAGAATTTTAAACAAGCATTAATGCAACTAATAATTCATGCAACAACATATAATTTTTTATTAAACATAGAGTTCATGCACAACAATTTAACTCATAAATATAACACATAAACGGATAAAACACTAAACTTTTAATCCAGTTGTGCAACCAGCTGCTTGGGATGGACGTTTTAGCCAATCATAGGATTTTTTTTCCAAATCTCAACAGTCAATCACCCCCAAGTGGGGACTAGAAATCCACAAAAGAGGGTGGTCTCTCACTGTCCACTAACAGCTCAGAAATATCCCAACCTATTGGTATTCTCTTGCAGCTATCCTAATTTTCCACCATCTCTCTTCCTCTCGACCATACTAACCCAAGGAATGTACCCCTTCATTGCTTTCAGTCCCTCGAGTGTCCCATTTGTTTATTAGGGTATTTATGGAACAGGTAACCAAGAGTCTCTCTGCTAGGAACTCATTGTTGGGAAAACTACTAGCAACAATAGAAAAGATTGGTTGTTACAGTGAAAATCACACATGAGTTCACTCTTCAGGCCTCACAACCTGGATCTTTAGTCTTCAGCTCCAAAACACTCCAAAATTATCCCTCCATGGTTGTTCTAGCTCCAAGCTCCTATTTTCATCTCTCTACTTGTTTTTCATGCCCCCTTAGTAGCTGGCATTACATTTTATTATCAAAATTTAGAAATAAAATCCATATATACATCACTTTGGTCATACCACACATTATATCTACATTAAGCATGAATTAAACTGGGGATTATAGAAGGGATGTTACATTATCCCTCCCCTATAATTGTGTATCGTCCTCGGTGCACACTATGTCGATATACATATACAAATTTACATCACAATACTTTAAGAAATAAAATTCTGCAAATTTACAACTCCAACAGCAGTTCCAACCAAAATATCATGTTCCTATCAACCCGTTGACCTAAGGAATGCACCATTTGTTTATCATGGATAACCCAAGGAATGTGTCATTCTTTTATTAAGGCTCCCAATGCAGGTTGGCTAGGAATCTGAGATATGGTTCCAAAACTCTAGCTGCTCAAAATGGAGTCTTGCATTCTTATATTCTGGTTTCTTCAAACTTGTCAAAAATTTGTGGGTATTCCTCCCGCATGTTTTTTTCATGCTCCCATGTAGCATATCCAGGATTGTAGCAGTTCCATAAACCTTTACCACCCCTATGGATTTGTTTCTAAGCACTTGATTTTCTCGTCCAAGATGTGTATTGGTTCCACAAAAAAATCTCTTTCGTGTTCGACCTAGATCACAATCCAATCAATTATGTGGTTAGGGTCAAGGACATATTTCTTTAATAATGACACATGAAATACATTATGCACTCTCATTGATGCAGGTAATCTTATCATGTATGAAACTAACCCTATGTTTTCTAAGATTTCAAAAGTTCCACAATATCTTGTTGCCAACTTAGTGAAGCTTCCTAATCTTAGTGAACTTCTTTTCTCTTTCACTTTTAAAAACACATGTTTTCCCACTTTAAAATATCTAAAAACTCTAATTTTGTATGCATTATTTTTCTACCTATCATGGGCAGCCTTTTAAATTATTCTTGATCTTTACCATTTTCTCTTCCTTTTCCTTCAACAAATATGGCCCAATAATTTCTTTGTTTGTTGGATTATCCCAACTTACAGGTGTGTTACATTTCCTAACATACAATAATTAAAATGGACTCATTTTTAATGAGGATTGATACTCATTATTCTAAGAAAATTCAATTAAATTAATATAATATTCCCATTTGACGCTCCATCACACACATTCTAAGCATGTCCTCAACTATTTTGTTAGTCCTTTCTATATGCCCATCTTACTCTGGGTGATACGATGTACTGAAATTTATATTTGACCCAAATCCTTTGAACAACCATTTCCAAAAATTGGATGTGAACTTTGGATATTTGTTTGAAACTATTTCCTTAGGCACTCCATGTATCTTGACAACTTCTTTCATATATATTTATGCAATATTTGATGTCTTGTGTGTATTCTTCATTGGAATAAAATGTTTTTCCTTAGTTAACTTACCACCACCACCATGATGGAATCATGCAGCTTCATTGTTCTAGGTAGTTTTGTAATAAAATCCACTATGACAACTTCCCACTTCCACTCTGGAATGGGAAATGGTTGTAACATCCCTACTAAATGTTTATGTTTGGTCTTCACCTTCTAACATTCTAGACATCTGGATATGTAATTAGCCACTTCTTTCTTCATTCCTAGCCAAAAATATTGGCTTCTTGCAGTTGCAATTGTCTTCTAATATCTTGGGTGCCTTACATATGGCACATTGTACATTTCCCTCGTCACTACATTTTTCAGTTCACTGGAATTCGGCACATATACTTTTCCTTTGTACATGAGAATTATATCTTCTTTCAGCTCATAATAATTGATTTTTTGTTGAAAATTACCTTGTTGTAATGTTTCTTTTATTTTCAAATATTGTTGATCTAAATTTATTATGTAAATAATTTTATCTTTCGGATGAGTCATTTACATGCTAATAGTTGCAATATTCCTTTCATGAACTCTCATGTTGAGTGCATCAACCACTTGATTTTATTTGTTTTTAATGTGCTTAATATCAAAGTTATACTCACTAAGAAATCCAAGCCATCTAGTTTTCCTGGTATTTAATGTTGGTTGTCCAAACAAATGTTTTAGGCCACAGTGGTCTATTCTTAGCTCAAATTTCCTCCCCATGAGTTACTTTCTCCACATTTTTAATACATGTACAATCGTTGCTAATTTCAAGTAATGTGTATCATAATTCCTCTCATTCTCTTTGATTTTTTTAGACTCATAGCATACCACGTAATCTTTTAGTGAGGAATACACCAAGCCCTTCCTTGCATGCATTAGTGCACACCACAAAACCTTTATCCGAATCCGCAATATTCAATATTGGTGCACTTGTCAAGATGTATTTTAGTTGTTGAAATCTCTCTTCACACTTCGGAGTCCATTCAAATTTCACTCCCTTATTTTGCAAAGAAGTGATTGGGATTGCAATCTTGTTTCCTCAATGGCCTCCCAATTTCATGGTCTGAGCCATTCTAGAAAAAACGTTATTGTGAAAATGGTGAGATGACCTATAAATAACATACCTTAGAAAGCATCATGAAAATAATTTATCCTCCTTTGAATTTTAGCCTTCTTTACTTCACCTTCTATCTTAAATTTGGCTTATATATTCTTTGGTTACCTCATTCACCTGTAGATATTCAATATGCTCAAGTGTGATTAAAATGAGAGAGACTTGCCTCTTATTTATACTTTCATGTGGCTTCTGTAGAATCATCTTCTAGACCACTTTGTCCACATAGCCACTTTGTACACATAGTCACCTATGCCCAACTTTGCCCAAATTTTCACTTGTCCATATATCTAATAGCCACTTGACTACTTAACCCATTTTCCTCATTTTAGGGTTAACCTTCTTATAAGCACTTTCCACAATTAGAAAGTTCTCCATTTACTTTATTATTTAAATAATCCTCCTTGACTTTGTCAATTCACTTTATTATTTAAATAATTTCTTCTTTGCAAGCACTGACTTATTTGACATTTTGGGGCTTCAAGCCAACATATGAGGGTCCTCCAACTTCGTAAGGCCATAACTCTCAAACCGTGAGGAGTTATGTGGCGTTCCACATACCACCAGAAATGGCATGACATTTACTATCCATCTAGAATAGTCTTACCTTAAAATATATCAAAACTCATACCATTATACATCAAACAAACTTGGGTCCATTACCCAAACCTTTGTGCTACCAGAATTATCTACCGGACTTTCTTCAAGGGTTGACATCAATGAAAACCAACCCAATTAATTAACAATATCCCCCTTTGGAATTGATGGAAACATTCTGATGAAATACTGAAATCATATCATTCATGCTCCCCCTGGAACCATGCCTTCATCTCTGTTACCAATGCTCCTCTGGAACCATGCCTCTGTCCTCTGCATCTGATAAATATCTGCCACTTTGTCATCAATGGAAAAGGTATCTTTCCATTCAGGTATGCTCCCCCTAACTGACTCGTCTGATCTCCCAACCTGAATTGTCTTCTTTATAGTTTTTCCTCATGTATGTCTAAGACATATAAGATAATCATTCAAAAGTATTCATTTTGGAGTAGAAATAACTCTGAGTCTCTAGCGAATATACTCAAAGGATTCATGTGGAAGAGGTTTTGTAAATATGTATGCCACTTGTTCTTTTTTTCCCACATATTCAACTCTGATGTTCTTTTATGCAACTTGTTCCCGTAGAAAGTGATACTTGATTAGAATGTGATTTGTCTCGGAGTGCATTACTGGGTTATTTGAGATACTGATGGTGCTTGTATTATCACAACAGATTGGAATGGGCTCATCATACTCAACCTATATATCTATCAGAGTTTGTTTCATCCATAGAACCTTTGTACAACATGTTGCTGCAATATACTTTGCATCGGTTGTAGATAAAGATTTTGATGATTGTTTCTTTCTTATCCATGATACTAAACACTCACCTAACTAGAACATTGCTTCATTGGTTCTTCACCAGTCATCAATGCAGCCTACCCAATCTGCTTCTGTCTAGGCAATAAGTGACAGATCCTTTCCTTTTGGATACCATAATCCAAACTCCTATGTTCCTTTGAGATATCTAAAAATCATCTTCACTATTAATACATGTGATTCCTTTGGTGTTGCTTGAAATCGTGCCACCTGTCCAACTGCCTGCATTACATCTGGTCTAGATGTGTCACATATAGTAGGCTACCAATCATTGACCTGTATCGCCTCTGATTTTTAGACTTTGAATCATCATCGTTTCTCAACTTGCAACTGGTTTTCATGGTAGTGATAACTGGTTTGCAATCTTCCATTCCGAACCTCTTTATCATTTCTATGATATACTTGGTTTGAGAAATAAAAATTCCTTGGTTTCTTTGATGTATCTAAAGACCCAGAAAGAAGGATAGTTCTCCAAGTAATGAGATTTCAAATTCAATATGCATGTCCTTTGGAAATTTATGTCTTAACCTGTCATCAGTACTTCCAAAGATAATATCATCAACATAAATTTCAATTAATAAAATACTATCTTGAGTTACCTTGATGTAGAGGTTGTTGTCTGCACTTCCTTTTATGAACCCTACATGTTGTAGATATTTATCCAGTCTAGAGTACCATGCTCCAGGAGCCTGTTTTAGACCATACAAGGCATTCTTTAATTTACACACATAATCTGCATTCTTTGGCAACTGAAATCCTTCTGGTTGTTCAATGTAGATTTCTTCTTCAAGTTCCCTATTCAGAAAAGTTGATTTTACGTCCATCTGATACACTTTAATATTTTTGGAGCATGCATAAGCTAAAAGCAATCAGATTGCTTCCATTCTGGAAACTGGGGAAAATGCCTCTTCAAAGTTGATTCCTTCAACCTGGGCATATCCTTTACATATCAATCTAGCTTTGTTCCTTGTAACATGTCCATCTTCATTCAATTTTTTCCTGTATACCCACTTTGTGTCAATCACATTCGTATCCTTTGGTATTGGAACCAATTATCAAGTGTCATTTTTCTCTATTTGATCCAATTCTTCATCCATGGCCTGATTCCAAAATTCATCCTTGTTGGCCTCTTCAAAACAGGTTGGTTCAATCGTAGATGAGAGTGCTAGGTGTGTTTGTTCTGGTGAACAGATTCTTCTTCTAGTCTCAACTCCTGCATCTTTGTTTCTGATAATTTGATCTGAAGGATGATTCTTCTGTACTCATTTTCTAGGTTTCTTTGGAGGCACTTGTTGAAATTTCTCTTATTCTTCTGTCGGATCCTCTTCATCTTCCCCTTCTACTTATTTTTCATATTATACTTCTTCTTCGTAAATATATTCCATTGATTCATTTTCTTCTTCCTTTAATTCTTGTCTACCTATTTCATCAATTGTTACATTGATGTTTTCCATAACTTTTTTCAATCTCAAGTTGTAACACTTGTATGATTTCCTTGTACTTGAGTAACCAACAAGTACTCATTTTTCCACACGAGAGTCAAACTTTCCCAATCTTCCATCTTCTCTTTTGATGTAGCATTTGTTTCCAAAAACCCTGAAGTGTTTCACATTTGTTGGTCTTCATTTCCATAGCTCGTAGGGAGTTTTGTCATTGTTGTTTATGAGAATTACTATGTTTTGAATGTGAACTTTTGTATGTATTGCCTCTATCCAAAAGATATATGTCAATTTGGAATTCATTAGCATTGTTCAATCCATTTCCTGTATTGTCATGTTCTTTCTTTCAACAACTCCATTCCGATGAGATGTCCTAGCAACAGAGAATTGCCTTTTTATTCCATGTATGTTGTAGTAGTCCATAAATTCATTTGAAGTGAACTCTCCTCCATTATCAGATCTCAAGCATTTGATTTTTGAATCCATTTCATTTTCAACCATTTCCTTATAGACCTTGAAGTTTTCAAAGGCTTCTGACTTATTCCTGAGAAAGAAAAATGTAGTCATTCTTGTATAATCATCAACTAATAACATAAAGTATTTCTCACCTTTTAAATCCTTTGTTGTAGTTGGTCCAACTAGATCAATATGCACAATTTCTAGTGGCCTTGTCGTTGAATATTCTTTTGATTTAAACATGGTCTTTGTTTGCTTTCCTTGTTGACAATGCTTGCATAAAGTGTTGGTTGGTTTTGTGATCTGGGGCATTTCTCTAACTTATTCCCTTTTGTTGAATTTGACAATGTTATCAAATTGTATGTGACTCATTCTTCTATCCCATATCCAAGTTTCATCTTCCTTTCCTAGGCAACACTTTTCATTTTCAATTTCACTTAATACATATGTGTTGCTTGAAGTTCTCGCAGCTGTTGCAATCGATTTTCCTAAACCTTCTTTTCTTATCTCACACTTTTGTGAATCGAAAGTAACTTTATGACCTTGGTCAAACATTTGACTCACACTTAGAAGATTATGTTTCATACATCTACTAGTAGAACATTTTCTGCCTTAGTATTCTTGTTCCCAATTCTAACTATGCATTTTCCAATGATTTTAGTTGAATCATCATTTCTGAAGGAGACTAATCCATCTCTTTCCTTTCTTAATGTAAGAAACCTGTCTCTATCACCTGTCATGTGTTTTGAACAACCATTGTCAACATACCAACCATGTTTCTTATGCTTATCTTGTAGAGCGAGTGTGCATTCTTCATTTCTATACTGCTTATGCTTTCTTATCCATGTCCTTTTATGAGGTTCATGTCTGTGACTGTTGTTGTTCTATTGTGGTTCTCTATGAGGGACTATCATTCTACAATCTTTGGCCATGTGTCCAAAGTTGTTACATTTGTAGCATTCCACTTCAGTGCTCAAATATTCAAACTTGTTGTAACTTATTCTCTGTGTTTCACTAAGCCTTCTTGGATAACCCTTTTGTGTATGACTTTCAAATTTGTTTATGTTCACGTTGTTAGCTCTACAATTCATAGCTTTATGTCCAAAATTATTACATGCATAACATAAACCAAAAAATATAGTTTGATACCTAGGAGTTGAAGATCTTCTGAAAGGAGGTACTCTTATGAATCATTCTTCTTCCTGAGGCCTATATGTTTCTGTTGGTTGTTGATTCTGAAACCTGAATATTCTTGGTGGAGGAGTGTCCCTGTAATTTCATTTGTAGACATTCATATTCCCTTTGATTCTTTCTTCATATCTTTTTGGATATGTTTCTTGTTCTATTTTTTTGGAGCTTGATCCCTTTTTTGTCTGATTGTATCCAAGTCTGGACTTGTCATGATGAGGTTTTTGACTATTGATAATGTCATTCAAAAATTTTGAGTTGTTCTGCATATTTTTCTTTTGAAGATCCTTTCTTAATGTGACAATTTATGCTTCCAAATTTCCAATGATCATGTCTCTTCTTTCTAGTTGTTCTTTGAGTGTTTCTTCAATTATTTTATCTTCTTCAATTTGAACCTTCAAATTTGTGATCATTCATTCTAGTTCCTGAGTGTCTTCTTTCTTGTCTAGTTCTACTTGTATTTTCTTGTTTTTATTATTTTCTCTTCCGATAACTTATATGGCACACAACAATTCTTCTCGGTAGTCAACTTCTTCTCTTTACATTCTTCTTCGGCCTCTTCATATTCTTCTTCGGAATCTTATTTATCAGAGTCTTCTACTGCGATGAATAGAACTCTTTATGTCTCACTGTCACTGACTTCATCTTTATCTGATGATGAGATGTCTTCTTTGGTGCATAAGTTTTTCTTGAAAACTTTCTTTGTGGTTCTTTTGCCTTTATTGTTTGTTTTTTTCTTTGAGTAACCTTCATCATTTCTATTTTTCTTATGAGGACATTTGTTAGCAAAATGACCAATATCATCACAATTAAAACAAATCAAAGGAAGCTTACCTCTATACCTATCGTTGGTTCCGTTCTTCAATATTCTGACAAAGTTGGTCGCTTCTTCATCATCTTCCGAGACATCACTATTGTTGTTATGTTATTTTTATTTTTTCTTTTCCTTTTGCTTTGACCTTTTGGATGCTTTGAAGGTTGCTTCTTTTATATCTTTATTTTCCTATTCAGTTCTCATTTCATATGCTGTGAAGATTCCATGTAGTTCGTCCATGCTTTTTTAGTTTAGATCTGCTCTTTCTTCTAGTGCGGATATCTTAGGGTCAAATCTCATAGGAAAAGATCTTAGTACCTTTTGAACAATTACAGATTCTTTGATTTCTTCTCCCAATCCTAAGATTGCATTTACTGTTTCATCGACTCGTAAAAAGTTAGCTGCAATATTATCATCTTCCTTCATCTTTACTTGATCGAACAGACCTCTGTAATTTTGAAGATTTGTTGCTTTGACTTTTGAATCTCCTTCATAAATATTTTGAAGTTTGTCCCAAATCTCTTTAGTGTATTTAGAATGTGAAACTTTGGTGAATATCGATTCTCCAAGACCATTCAGAAGTGCATTTGTGGCTTCAGAATTATTTTGACCATGTTTCATTGCTTTGTCATTTGTCGGCGGAATTGATGGTGTTGTGTATCCATCTACAATTGATCACCAAATTTCAAATCTGTGTGCTTGTATATATGTCTTCATCCTTATGCTCCAAAATGCATATGTTTGTCCATCAAACTATGGTATTCTATTTTTATATATGTTGTTTCTCTCCATGATCTACCTTTCAATGGTTAAATTGATTTCTGGAGGAACCTGTTCTGATACCAATTGTCGGATTACTGAGAGGGGGGGGTGAATAAGTAATAGAGCAATATAATCATTTTTAACCATATAATGCAAGTGTTACATCAATGTAGCATTATCATCCAATATTTGCAGAGTAAATAAATAATGAACAATCATACACATACACAGTACACCAGTGTTTTTACATGGAAACTCAAAGTGGGAGAAAACCACAGAATGTTTTTTCTTATATGTCTTGAATAATTACATTCATTGGAAGAACCAACTTCCATTTTTTTCCAGCTGCAACTGGAAGGAGAATCCAACCCCCTAGTTTCTCAGGCTACAACCTGAGGGAAGCTCCAACTCCCCAATTCTCTGGCTACAACCAGAAGGAGGCTACAACCCCCTATGTTCTCCAGCTACAACCAGAAGGTGGCTACAACCACATGTCCTTTCCCCGTCCAACCGCCCTGACGTATAAGCTTCAAGTTGATGGATAAGTAGAATGATGGAACCACTGTCACACTATCACTGTGAGATATATTGTTATAAACATGTACCAATCAACCTACACCAAACAACCTATACCAATAACTTGAACCATGCATCAACCTGTACCTCAACCTGTAATCAACCTGTATCATAAACAAGTGCATCAACCATGCACCAACCTGTACCTCAACCTCAACCAAAATCCCTCATCAATTTCATCATCCAAATCTGATTTGTAACTCTGTAATAGACCTAGTGTATATGATCACATACCTGCAAACCTTCCTTAACTTTAAAAATAAGAGACTATCATTTTCATCAAACTTTACTTTAGTCTCACATGACTAGTTTTGGATTAGTCAACAACCCTAACTTGAAATAATCATAACTATGTACCTGTAATGAATAAAGATCTGAAAATAGTACACAATGTTCTTCAGTGTGTTTTATGCAATTCCTCCAGGTTTCACTACTTGGAACCTCTCAGAAAAGGAGTTATAGAAAAAATGGCATACCTTGTTGAATTATGGCTTATTCTAGAGAGAGAACTTGTAGAGTGTGCCCCGCACGGAATATTTTTTGTATCGTTCTGAAAATTGTACACATAATAATACATACTATACTCTAACCAACACATTTGGTCTTACTGAATTTGGATCTTTTATGAAGAATTTATGACGTTTTTACTTGAAACACATGTTTTAGACTAGTTTCAGGACTAGCCACAAACCCTATTTTCCACAGAGTGTAACTCCAAAAATACAACGACCCACAAGATGAAATTCGTAACACATCTACTTGGATATGTTTCCTCGATGGAATCGCAATTTCATGGTTTGAATCATTCTAGAAAGAAATTTATTGTGAAAATGGTGAGATGACATGTAAATAACATACCTTAGAAAGCATCATCAAAAGAATTTATCCTCCTTTGAATTTCGGCCTTCTTTACTTCACCTTCCCTTTGAAATTTGGCTTAGATATCCTTTGGTTACCTTAGTCACCTGTAGATATTCAATATTCTAAAGTGTGATTAAAATGAGAGAGCCTTGCCTCTTATTTATACTTTCATGTAGCTTCCTTGGAAGCATCTTCTAGACCACTTTGTCCGCATAGTCACCTATGCCCAACTTTGCCCAAATTGCCACTTGTCCATATATCCAATATCCACTTGACTACTTAACCCATTTTCTTCATTTTAGGGTTAACCTTCTTATAACCACTTTCCATAATTAGAAAGTTCTCCATTTACTTTATTATTTAAATAGTCATCCTTGACTTTGTCACTTCACTTTATTATTTAAATAATTTATTATTTGCAAGAACCTTGACTTCTTTGACCTTTTGGGGCTTCAAGCCAACGTATCAGGGTCCTCCAACTTCGGAAGGCCATAAATCTCAAACTGTGAGGAGTTATGTGACGTTCCACATACCACCAGAATGACATGACATGTACTATCCATCTAGAATAGTCTTACATGCAAATATATCAACACACATACCATTATACATCAAACAAACTTAGGTCCATTACCCAAACCTTTGTGCTACAGGAATTCGCTACCAGACTTTATTCAAGGGTTGACATCAATGACAACCAACCTAATTAATCAACAATTGTAAGTCTAGAATAACTGCAATATTTCTATGATCCACTATTACACCTTGTTTGCATACCATGTGTCCCAATAATATTCCAAACAGTGCGCAAAAAATACACTTCTTTAAGTTAAAGGATATTTGATGTTGTCTACACTTATCCAACATTAGTCTTATCAATTCAACATGATCCTGTAACAAGATGAATAATTCCAGACATCCAAGTAGACTTCGAGAAACTTATGAATAAACTCCTTAAACATTGTGACAACTACGCTTGAAAATACCGCATGTGTGTTCTTTAGTCCAAACGACATCACTATGTATTGTAAAGTTCCTCATTTTGTCGTGAATGTGGTCTTGTGTCTATCTTCCTACACAATTATTATATGATGGTATCCTAAGAAACCATATGTGAACGAATAGGATTCTTGTCCTCCTACGTTTTCCATTACTTCATCTATAAATGGAATTGGGAATGGATCATGCAGGCATGCATCATTCAGTTTCCTCAAGTCAACATAGATTCTTATACCCCATGTTTTATTGTCCTACACCACCACGGGACTTATCGATTATGATTCTTCAACTAGTTCGATGACTCCTGCCTTTAGCATGTGGTCAATTTCATCCTTTATGTTTTCTTTGTATCTTGGGTTCGGTCTTTAGGGCGTATGTTTCACTAGTTTATCATCTGGTTTCAATGGGATTTTAATCTCCCCTAGCTCACCCACTGTCCCTTTCATCTCTGAGAATGTAGTTGGGAATAGGTATTGATATTCGCAAAGTAGATCTATTATCTTTTCTACGGTTTCCTCATCCCAATATTCTCCTATCTATGCAAACTTAGGGATTTCCTCTATCCCGATATTAACTTTTCATGTTTTTACTGGTTGTGCATATGTTGTGGATTCCATTTGTGGGTCATTTACTGTTCATTCCCCCTCTATTTCTAGTACTTGGATATTGCGGGGATCTTCGTCATCCTGATCCTCCTGTGTCACATTGTAACATTCAAATAAGTCATGAACCATCATAGAAGCTTAATGTCTGTCGCATACAAATATTACTTCCATTGATTCTTCTTCAGTGAATATTTTCTGTTTAATCCCCTATAGCGTTGTACTTATTAGAGGCGACTCATTTTGAAAGGTGAATTTTACTTGGAATATTTGAGTTATGTAATCTTAGTCTGTTGTATATCTATGCATTTCCAGTTCTAGGTACCAGTTCCTTGGGATAGTGTCAAGGTTATGTATGAACCAGTGTGTCCATTCCTTCCTTGGTATTGAGTTCCATGATTTTTCACACTACGCAACATGATCTATTAGGTTTCCTTCCCCGGTATACTTCTACATCATGTCTCCCACCTGAGTATTGAATCTCTCTTGTATTAGTATTCTACAATGTTTCCAGTCTTCTATGTTTTCTTTCTGTGTCACCCACCATCTAGCTGGGGTGGCTTTGAGTACAATGTCTAGTGCTAATAGCCTTTGTTGTTCTGGTACTTATGCCTCAAATGTATGTACAAATTTTGTTATATATGTCAATCTTTCATACTTAGGTGGGTTGCATAGTTCTATTACAATACAACGTACTGATTTGGTCATGTGTGCACATCATCATGTTGAGACTTCATGCATCCTCTGCTGCCAATTTTCCAGATATGCTTATGAGTCTAATGTACAACAACTAATGCTTCTCCAAATTAATGCACCATCTACAGTGGGGTTCACATAGTCATCCATCTTCCCAGTCATGTTATACAAGTTGTCAATTTCATCTCCCTTCATTGGTTCTATGTACATCCTTCCTTCTTTTGGTTCTAATGGCACAGTAAATTTTAGTTCTCCTACTTCAAATATCATCTCTCTCCTTTTCAGATTCATAATGGCTTGGTTATTTAAGGACCATTCTAGTCCTATTAACGTTGGGTCTGGTTGGTTTTCATCCATAATCTCAATAAATTCAAAATATGTGACAATGTGCACTCCATCTATATTCACGAGTATTCTTCTTAATCTTCCAATAGGTATTATTTTGTACTGGTTTGATAATCTCAATTGAATGGGTAACCAAACTTACTTGGGTTTTGTTGGCAGCCACCCATTATTTTTTATTTTTATCACAATCAAAGTTCCCACAAAGAGATTATACATTTCTGTAGTTGCCATCACCTTCCATTTGTAAATATTTATGTTTCTGAGTTTCGAGGCGATGATTTGGTTAAACTTATCCTATTGAGTTTTTTCATTTGCAATTTCATTTGTTTTGTTTTAAATTCATGACTGTAAGAATGAATTTAAATATAAAACTTGAGCTTGGTTTCATATCTTTTACCTTAGAAATGTCACGTTGAAGGCACCCATATATGGTTAAAACTCAAGTCTTATGAACTTATTGATTAATCCACTATCAAAATATTTGTAGTATTATGGGTATCGCAACTTCATTGGTTCTATAGTTAATCGTTGAATTAATTTGTGAACTGATCGAATGCATTAAAACGTTGGCTTAACACTTGACATGGTTTTCATAAACTCAACAGTCATATCAGCATTTATGTAAATTGGTACAGGCGTGTTGTACATACATTTTCATTCTATATTGTTGGCCTAATTATTAATGAGATCATTAATTATGTGAATGGGGTTTTGTACTATGAAGGGTTTGGCACTCATCATGAGAAATGGTCTGTATTTTTACGAGCCCTCTGGTTTTCATTTTCCCCAACAAATTATTCGCCCAAATTCTATAGGATAAAATTATTTTACCTTAAAAATCGCCAAAAGTTTATAAAAACTATATAAAATACTTATAAATTTGAATATTTTTAAAAAAATATCACCAAACATTTATAGTTGACATATGAAGGATTAGTAATATTCACCAAGGTTTCTATATTTTAAAATAAATTTCCATCCTTAAAATCATCCTTGTTTATGAGTTATGATGGTCCCCAAAATTTTCATTTTTCATGCCATTACAGTCTGCTTAGACCTCTCTCTGTTGCTCGTTTGTTGGAAACCTAAACCTATCCCTTGTGATATTTGTTGTATCATTTTCACAGTGGAAATGGCACCCATGGTTCGAATCGTGCCAAACAGATTCCAATCTCTTTTATCCCATGATGATGCCATAGATGACCTGAAATCCCATGGGTGGGATGTGTTCCTCAAGAATTTTGAAGGCTACAATATCCATGTCGCAAAAGACTTTGCACATACTTTTGACGGTTTTAGGGCCAAGGTCGGGGATGTACAGTTAGAAATAACAAAGGATTTCATAAGCAAGGCGACAGGACTTCCATTGAAAGGTGAAAAGTGGTTTAAGAATGCTAAAATAGAGGATGTCCCATGGATTTTATTCATGGCTTCCTGCAAATCCACTTGTTGTACAAAAGGTATTCCCATTGCTTTTCTAAAACCTAGATGGCACAATCTGGTTTTAATTTTGAAATAGTTTGTGACTTGTGAAGGTTGGTATGGGTTGG
Organism: Picea glauca; assembly: GCA_000966675.3. Classification (NCBI taxonomy): domain Eukaryota; kingdom Viridiplantae; phylum Streptophyta; class Pinopsida; order Pinales; family Pinaceae; genus Picea; species Picea glauca. The sequence goes on along the minus strand of JZKD02S0361676.1, from coordinate 931,807 downwards.
TTTTTCTATATCACATTCGGTTGCTTATGGTTTTCATAGGTTTTGAGTTGAATATGTCGTTCTACCTACAAATGAGCCTTCACAAAATGTCTAAGTGCTATAAGTGATACAACACAAATGCTTTGTCGAGTCTATTTTATTACGGGCTCGTTAAGATACTATTGGTTTCTCACCTGTCACAAATCGGTGATAGTTGGGAGGGTTTTCTGAGCCGAAATGGATTCACCGAGGTCGACGATACAGTCAGCCCTAATTTGATTGCAAACCCCAATTTGGATAGACCAGTGACTGAAAGCCAGATCTTCAATTCACTAGATGACTCTGAATTAAATGAGCCAGCTTCTGTTGTTTATGAAACCCCTATGGATAAGGAATTACCATGTAGGTTTTCACGTAGAAGATCTTTGGAACAGGTAATTACCAAATTAAAAGAAAAGGATCACCTTGTGCTTATGAACGAATCTAATTTAAATGATAATGATAAACCTGTTGTGAAGATCCATAAGGGAATGAAATCACAAAGCACGGATTTAAATTTTAGGAATAAGAATGTTGGTCGTCTGATTTCTAGAAAAATAAGAAATCGAAAGAGTAATCATCTGATCTCAATCAACATGATCAAGATCGATGATCTATTTTCAGATCCAGAAATAAACGATTTCTTGGCTCATGAAGACCCAGAAAATCAATGTCCCAGGAAAGAGGATGTTACCCAGGTTGAAAAGTAGGACTTCGTGTCTAATTTACCCCCATGTATCAAGGGAAAAGAAGGTTTTTCAGGTATCAATCATGACCTGGAACAAGCCACAAGTTAAAATGAAGTACCTATTGTCGAATGTATTCCACGTCGGTCTACCATCACCCCAGTGCCCTGTGACAGTTGCCTCGACTAGATAGAGTGTTATTATAGAGATATTCCTCTCTTACAGGCTCAAGTTAAACTCTTGGCTGCTCAAAATGCTCTATTGGAGCGAGAGAAATTTGACTTGAAGACACACACATAGAGGGAAAACAAAAGATTCAAGAATTATGGGAACATTATAATAAAAAACACAACCAGTTTCAAAGCCATTATAAATTATGAACTCTCGGATCCTTCTTTTGCTAATTTCTAATGGTAAAACGATTTTGTTTTAATTTTATTCTATTCTGTTATAAAAAAATAAAAATAGGCAGATTTAATTTGATTTATTTTGCTAATAATAAGACTAACTACAGAATATATGATTATGTAGCCAGTCTCTTTTGAATAATAATTAGTATTGTTATCTGAATATCAAATCGGTTTTTCTATCAATAGGAAATGGAGGATTATGATGTTGATTGCATGGAGAAAACACCTTGAATCATATGCTCAATTATTCAATAGTCTCAGTCTCTTTGTGTTTATAAAACTTTGGTTTATTTTTGACAAACCAACTCATTCTTGAGTGGTTTCTAGTTTCACTATTTTTGTAATATGATATGATTTTTGTGGATTTAACTCTACCTTGTATGATAAGAGCATTTGAATCCTGAACTAGTTTAAATACTGGCCACTCTTAGGAGTGAAACAATATTTGTTTTGGACATGTTATGGACATATGACTTTCAAGACTGATATGGAGAAGTTGTTCACTCCTTGGCTTTAGACCAGCGTGGCGCTTACCCATTATGTTTTGCCTTTCTCTTATGAAATATTAATATGTATTATACATCTTTAGTCTTATGATCGTATGATATTTCATATTTTTGTTTCAGCTCTTTAATTATGTCCATAATTTACTTTCCAATACTACATCTGTGATCAATATTTCATTTAAATATCGTGGATTTATGATGGATATTGGATGATGTATTACATGAATGTTTTGTATTAAAGTTTCTTTTATTATAAGTGTTCATCATTATAAGATCATCAGATCTGTATATTTATGTGTTTATTGCTATATTCTTGTTCCAAAACACCTTTGAGTTGGTTTTGGGAATGTTGGCACCATTCTATTATAGGTTTTCCTCATAGGAAGGACAGCTAGGAGCTTGAATTGCGCAGGGACATAAACTCATTTTGATTGACTAATCACAGGTCAGTTTACTCGTATTTTCTTTAGTTAGATTATTTATCAATGAAATAGAAATAGTTCAAATTAGCTTTGACTGTTTATCTGTTCTTATTTCAATTGTGTTTGATTAGTATTCTTTAGTTCTTTAGATTTTAAATATTAAACAGAAAACATAAAATGTATGTGCTTTCTTTATCTACTTCATAAGCATTTTCAAAACATCTATTTCGCAAGATATCTCGTAAACCTTGCAAATTGTATATACCATGTTCATAATCACATGCCCATGTTCACGCTTCTGTTTTAACACTTGTAAATTATTAAATTTATATTCATAGTATCGTATATTTTTAGATTACTTTCCTTTCTTTTGTTATTTTCTAGGACTTTAGTTGGCCAATGGAGCCATTAAACACATCAAATCATTTCACTCCAAACGTCTTGGGTTATTTAGAAAACCCTGGTCTGGATTTGACCTTCCAGTTGACGGTGTGCCACTTACACCCGTCAACAAATGGTGCTAGAAGGAGGGTCGAGATAATTTTAATGATTAAATGTTTTACCCCTCAGCGTGTCATAATTCCATATTTATAAAGTCTTTTTCTGTGTCACCTTGAAATTCACTAGAAGGTAGGCCAGACTGACAAGTTGGCTTTGTGGGAGTCTTTATTTCGAATGTATTTAATTCCCCGTGGCTCCCCAAATCATTGTGTTGGAACATGCTTTCCACTTCTCATTATCTAATATTACCAACGAGACAGTCTCTCGCTTTTCCAAACTCACCTTTGATGGTGGGGGGGATATATCTGTTGAAGACCATATTAACAAGTTTTGGTGTAAATGCATCAAGCATGATATTTATGATTTAAAGGTTTTATGCATATTGTTTGCTTTTACTTTTAGGGGTCGGATTAAATATTGGTTTGAGTCTTTTCTAGCATATCACATTTTTTATTGGTTTCAATTTGTAGAGGAATTTTTAGATGTTTTTGAAATCTATGATTACAATCAATTATGTGAAGAATTTCATACTTTACTAATCAATGACAATTCATCTCTAGAAGGCTTTTCAACAAGAATCCATCATGTTCTCTGTAAATTTAATCTTGATGACATGTCATTTGTACTAAATCTCCTCTATGATGCTTGCATCCCTTTCATCCATTCATATTCAATCGTGAATGATGAATCAGTTACAAATCCTATCACTCAATTACGAGAAGAATTTTGTTCGCATGATGAGAGGAATCCATCCAAAAATTTTGAACAAGCAAGGGAGGTAGAATCTATTGAAAAGGTTCTTACTGACCATGAAACTAGTTTTTCCTCTGAAGCATTTTATATTCAATCCTCAACCATCATATAAGAAGATTTGATGTTGGGTCAAGATGAATGTCCATATTCTTCTAACTCTTGCTCTAATCAGTACTTAAATTCAGTTATTGAAGAACACTTAGGTGATGAAAACAATCGTAAGCATTCTAACATTCCAATGAAACTGATTAGAGATGTAGATCTGCAATTGGAAGAAGAAACCTTAAACCCTTATCTACAAATCATACCTTATCCACAGGAAATATCAGATGTTTGTCATGAAAGTTTTGAATTGTCTATAATACATGAGGCAAATTTAGATGATCATATTATGTTGAAGAATTTATCACCAAAACATAGTGAAAGTTTTAGGGAAAGTGAAGAAGAATGTCATGAGAATACCATTGCTAAATATCATATCTCAAGAGATTATTTTCATGTGTTCATTTATGATTCCTTTTACTCTTTATATCATGATCTCTTCTTAGATTCTGGTGGACATGGTACTTTACCCATGATATCTTACTGATTTTTTCCGTCACAATCATATCTTTTCGATATGCCAAGATTTGGTGAAATTAATTTCAAACATAACATTTATGAAGTCGTATTTGATGCTCTTTCACTTTCATCACTCACATGGGAAAAATACATGTTGCGAGATGATTTTACACGATTTATTTTGGAAAAAGATAATGCACTCTCTCTTATGGAGATCAAACATTCTACATTGCATATTCTTTCTTTGGTTAGTTCAAATTTTAATGTTTATACTTCACATTTTGAAACGATCAATATCATCAAAGGAAGCATTCAAACCAATGATCTAATTGATGTCATGAATCCTCTTGTGATGTGTTCCCCATTGATATATCCATTTCGTCAAAGTCATAGTTTGCATCCTAATGACACGATCTTAGAATGGCTGGAGGATTCATATATCAAGAAGTTTCAAAAGAATGGTAAGGTCAAGCTCATTTTATTTTTAAATGAATATATAGGAGGTAAGCATGACATATTTCTCTTGTGTCTGCAAATACTACATTATTTTGTTCTGATTTTTTACTTTCTACGCCTTGCAGGATTAAATATGCTCTTGTGGTTGCACTGGAAATACGATTTTACTTAGCATTTTGATATATTTAGTAGTTAGAGTAGGTTTCCTTTAGTTTTATTTCTCACCATTTCTCTTTGTAATAATGAAGTTATGAACACAAGTGGGAACACCAAGGGATCTATAATATGATTGTTGTCAGGGAAGTCCTCTTTAATCCTTTTCTCTCTGCTTTTCGTTGAATATTTATTTTCAAAACCGCAGTATTATCATGAAATTTTTAAATGGAAAGTAAAGAGACGAGTAAATTTGAACTGTCGATTCAACCTCGGCCCAAGGTGCCACTAGTAGGACTGCACTTAATAAGGATTTTTCTATTTTCTTTTAGTCTCTCTTAAAAATCACTTTACCTAAGTAAATCAGGTGTGCCCCTTTGTAAATATTTTTTAATTTTCTTTTCTGTTTTTTATTTTGGTTCTTTTCATTTTGCTTGATTTTGATTTGTTTTCTAAATAATTATGTCTAAGTCACCATCTCATTTGTGGAAGGGAATCAGAATTCTCATTCATTAGAAGTAGTTGATAACTTCCCAAGCATTTGAGAAGTAAATGCTAAAACTCAGATCAGTACAAGTAAATTTTTTGTTTCAATCAGTGTTTTTGGTTTCTACTTGAGATTACAAGTACACACGATTATCATTAATAAACTTCTAACGTTGTCCCTGTTTTAAGGAAAACAACTTAGTTGTACCTTCCCATCCTCAAGCCGGTTTCCTAACAGAAATCTAAGTGTCCAAAGTATGATGAAGGTCATCAAAAGAGAGAATGATTTTTAAATGATCAAGATTTTTGTGCTAAGATTTTCAGTATCACCCCACCCTCTTGAATATTATTAAGTTCTGGAAATTATAAACAAATTCTAGAGGGTTGAAAGCACAGTAATGTGTGGGAAGTGTATGTAAACCCGTCGGGATGCTAAACAGGTCTGTTGGCAACGAGTAAATGCATGCATGATACTAAGGAAACTTCGTCGAGGTACTGAACAGGCATGCTAGCAATGAAGCAATGTCGGTTTTAAACAGATCCTCAAGTCTTTTTTCAATTTGATCAAAGTGAAAATATGCCCCATATCATAATAGATGACTCTTGGACATGATAGAGGTACTAGAGTGTGTTAAATGACATCCTGTCGAGGCTATGAACGCCCGTTGGCAGCAGTGGCCATGTCAACACTATCGAAGTTAACTGGATAAACATCACTACACTCATAATCTAAGTTAGATGATGGATTAAATTTTTTGAACAAAAATATATCTTATGCTAAACTGCGTTATTTTCTGAGTTTATTTTCTGAGTTATGATCAGAATGCTTGACCTGTTGTTAATTGTTTCTAAAAATTCATTTCATCTTATTCACCCTAACATGAATTTTTTGGTGACGCAGAGATAACTACTTCACCCAGTATGTCGCCATAGTTGGCAGCCACCCATTATTTTCGATTCTTATCACAATCAAAGTTCCCAAAAAGAGATTATACCTTTCTGTAGATGCCATCACCTTCCATTTGTAAATATTTATGTTTCTGAGTTTCAAGGTGATGATTTGGTTAAACTTATCTTATTGAGTTTTTTCATTTTCAATTTCATTTGTTTTGTTTTAAATTCATGACTGTAAGCATGAATTTAAATATAAAACTTGGGCTTGGTTTCATATCTTTTACCTTAGAAATGTCACTTTGAAGGCACCCATATATGGTTAAAAATCAATTCTTATGAACTTATTGATTAATCCACTATCAAAATCTTTGTAATATTGTGGGTATAGCAACTTCATTGGTTCTATAGTTAATCATTGAATTAATTTGTGAAATGATCCATTGCATTAAAATGTTGGCTTAACATTTGACATGGTTTTCATAAACTCAACAGTGATATCAACATTTATGTAAATTGGTACAGGAGTGTTGTACATATGTTTTCAATCTATCTTTCTAGCCTAATTATTAATGAGATCATTCATTATGCGAATGGGGTTTTGTACTTTGAAGGGTTTGGCACTCATCGTGAGAAATGGTCTGTAGTTTTACGAGCCCTCTAGTTTTCATTTTCCCCAAATCTTCTTTCTGAGTTATGATGGTCCCCAAACTTTTCATTTTTTGTGCCATTACAGTCCGCTTAGACCTCTCTCTGATGTTCGTCCATTGGAAACCTAAACCTATCCCTTGTGATATATGTTGTATCCTTTTCACAGTGGCAATGGCACTCGTGTTTCACATCGATCCGAATGGATTCCAAGATCTTATGTCCCATGATGATGCCATAGACGACCTGAAATCCCATGGGTGGGATGTGTTCCTCAAGAAGTTTGAAGGCTACAATCTCCAGGCTACAAAATCCTTTGCACAGACTTTTGGTAGTTTTAAGACCAAGGTCAGGGATGTACAGTTAGAAATAACATAGGATTTCATAAGCAGGTCGACAGGACTTCCATTGAAATGAGAAAAGAGGTTTAAGAACGCTAAAATAGAGGATGTACCATGGATTTTATTCATGGCTTCCCGCAAATCCACTTGTTGTACAAAAGGTATTCCCATTGCTTTTCTAAAACCTAGATGGCACAATCTCGTTTTAATTTTAAAATAGTTTGTCACTTGTGAAGGTTAGTATGGGATGGTTTTTCTGTATCAAATTCGGTTTCTTATGATTTTCATAGGGTTTGATTTGAATATGTCATTCTACCTAGAAATGAGCCTTTACAAAATGTCTAAGAGCTATAAGCGATAGAGCATAAATTCTCTGTCGAGTCTGTTTCATTACGAGCTCGTTAAGATACTGTTGGTTTCTCACATATCGCAAATCGATGATAGTTTGGAGGGTTTTCTGAGCTGAAATGGCTTCACCCAGGTCGACAATAGAGTCATCCCTCATTTGATTGCAAACCTCAATTTGGACAGACCAGTGACTGAAAGCCAGATCTTCAATTCACTTGATGGCAAATGAGCCAGCTTATGTTGTTGATGAAACCCCTGTGGATAAGGAATTACCATGTAGGTTTTCACCTAGAAGATCTTTGGAACAGGTAATTAGAAAATTAAAAGAAAAGGATCACCATGTGCCTGTGAATGAATCTAATTTAAACGATAATGATAAACCTGTTGTGAATAATTTCCATAAGGGAAAGAAACCACAGAGCATGGATTTAAATTTTAGAAATAAGAATGCTAGTCGTCTGATTTCTAGAAAACTAAGAAATTGAAAGAGTAAGCATATGAGCTCGATCAACACGATTGAGATCGATGATCGGTGTTCATATCTAGAGATAAATGATTTCTTGGCTCGTGAAGACCTAGAAAATCAATGTCCCAGGAAAGAGGTTGTTACCCAAGTTGAAAAGTATAACTTCATGTCTAATTTACCCCCGTGTATCAAGGGAAAAGAAGGTTTTTCAGGTATCGGTCACATCCTGGAACAAGACATGAGTAAAAATGAAGTATTTGTTGTCGATTTTATTCCACGTTGATCTTCCATCACCCTAGTGCACTATGACAGTTGCCTCGACTGGATAGAGCGTTATTATAGAAATATTTCTCTCTTATAGGCTCAAGTTAAATTCTTGGTTGCTTAGAGTGATCTAATGGAATGAGAGAACTTTGACTTGAAGACACACACACAGAGGGAAAACAAAAGATTCAAGAAGTATGGGAACATTATAATAAAAAACACAACCAATTTCAAAGCCATTATAAATTCCGAACTCTCGGATCCTTATTTTTCTAATTTCTAATGGTAAAATGATTGTGTTTTGATTTTATTCTATTCTATTATAAAAAATCAAAATAGGTAGATTTAATTTGATTTCTTTTTCTAATAATAAGACTAACTACAGAATCTATGATTATGTATCCAAGCTCTTTTGAATAATAATTAGTATTGTTATATGAATATCAAATCGATTTTTATATCAACAGGAAATGCAGGATTATAATGTTGATTGCATGGAGAAAACACCTTGAATCATACGCTCAATTATTCAATAGTCTCTGCCTCTTTATGTTTATAGAACTTTGGTTTATTTTTGATAATCCAACTCATGCTTGAGTGGTTTCTAGTTTCACTATTTTTGTAATATGATCTGATTTTTGTGGATTCAACTCTATCTTGTATGATAAGAGCATTTGAATCTTGAACTAGTTTAAATACTAGTCACTCTTAGTAGTGAAACAATCTTTGTTTTGGACACGTTATGGACATATGACTTTCAAGACTAATATGGAGAAGTTGTTCACTCCTTGGATTTAGACCAATGTGGCACTTACCCATTATGTTTTTCCTTTATCTTAGGAAATGTTAATATGTATTATGCAGCTTTAGTCTTATCATCATATGATATTTCATATTTTTGTTTCGGCACTTTAATTATGTTCATAATTTATTGTCCTATACTACACTTGTGATCAATATTTCATTTAAATATCGTGGATTTATGTTGGATATTGGATGATGTATTACATGAATGCTTTGTATTAAAGTTTCTTTTATTATAAGTGTTCATCATTATAAGATCATCAGATATATATATTTATGTGTTTACTGTTATATTCTTGTTCTAAAACACCTTTGAGTTGGTTCTAGGAATGCTGGCACCATTCTATTATAGGTTTTCCTCATAGGAAGGACAGCTAGGAGCTTGAATTATGCAGGGACATAAACTCATTTTGATTGATTAATCACATGTTAGTTTACTCATATTTTATTTAGTTAGATTATTTATCAATGAAATAGGAACAGTTCGAATTAGCTTTGATTGTTTATCTATTCTTATTTCAATTGTATTTGATTAGTATTCTTTAGTTCTTTAGATTTTAAATATTAAACAGAAAACATAAAATGTATGTGCTTTCTTTATCTACTTCATAAGCATTTTCCAAACCTCTATTTCGCAAGATATCATGTAAACCTTGCAAATTTTATATACCCTATTCATAATCACATGCATGTGTTCACGCTTATGTTTTAACACTTGTAAATTATTAATTTTATATTCATAGTATCGTATCTTTTTAGATTAGTTTCCTTTCTTTTGTTATTTTCTAGGACTTTAGTTAGCCAATGGAGCCATTAAACCCGTCAGGTCATTTCACTCCAAACGTCTTATTTAGACAACCCCGGTCTGGATTTGACCTTCTAGTTGACAGTGTGTCGCTTACGCCTGTCAACAGGTTTCCCCATCATTTCCCATGTCTTCTTAGGTAACACATACACATTGGATCCAAAGTGATCTGAATTCGGGGTGACCTTGATACCAAACTTGATCCGATTCTATGTTCACTTAATGAAAGGAATAGTTATAAGATCACTTTAATTGAACTTGATTGCATTAAAGGTGAATAAATGTGCTTACGAAAGGCTTGTATCCAAGTTGAATATAAACTTGGTGCATGATTTGCTAGTGTCATAATCCACTACAATATCCATTTAATAATCATAATTGAGGAAATAAAGATATGCATAAGAAACATGAGACAATCACATAAGAGGAAGATATCACCGAGTTGTTAATGGAGTTCACCAGAACCTTTTGGCTACATCTCCAGATCTACTTGGAATATGAATCACTTGGCATTGCTTCTCCCAATGCAGTGATGATTCTCCTTTACATAAAAAGGGCTACATATTCTCCCAAATGAAGGGCAACAATGCTCTTCCAATGTGGGGCATAGTTCTCCCAATGTAGGGGCTCTCATACTCTCTCAATAAGGGGCTCAACTCTCCCAATAAAGGGGCTTACAAATTACAAGCATGATTGATTCATTCCCTCCTCAAAGATCTCTCCAAAAGAGCTTCAAAGAGCCTCCAAAAGACTTCCAAAAGATCATTTCAACCTCTCCCAATAAAGGGGTTTAAATAAGTTTTCCTATCTCCATAATACAAAAAGACAAGATCCATGAATTTAGGATCTAGTACCTACCCAAGGAAAAAAATGAGAAAGACCCTTAACTCCCTCCTTGATACTAGGAATCCACTTGTAATAAAGTGAAGAAGAGTCCAAACCAACTCATGAGACCCTTAACTTCCTCCTTAAGACTAAGAAACTAATTTCCTCTTAAAATTAGGAAAATAATTTGTGAGTTGGATTCTCACATAAAACTAATTTCCTATTTTTACAAATAATACGTGAGATTTCCACTCACTCCAAGTATTATACTTTTTTCCCATTAAAATTATGAAACTAATTTGTGAGTTGGATTCTCACAACTAATTTCCCATTTTTACAATTAAATGAATAATACATGAGATTTTCCAACTCACTTCAAGTATTAATCATTTATTACAATGTGCATGACTAATATATGAGTTTCTCATACTCATTTTAAGTATTAATCATTTTTACAAATTAATGCATTCATAAGAATTAATTATTATTTTCTACCTATTATCAAACTTTTTAATGATTTATCCCATGGTGTGCAAAGTAGGAATTTTCCATGTGGAAATCTTTCTGGATAACCAAATCTAAGATCACATTGTCTATGTCGTATTCTCCAATCTGCGTGTTGAACGTAAACTCCCATTGGTTCTTTTCTTGTGCAATAGTTGGTTCACTACTTTGTTTTTAGTAAGGATTTCATTTCCTTGAGCATAGTGATCGATCATAGAGAATAATGTATGCAATGCCTTTTCATCTTCGACTAGGTCTAGGCAGCTCTTCAAAAATTTTCCTAAGGTACTTACCTTCTCTAGCGATCCTTTGGTCATGGCTTGGTCATTAGTGGGAGGCCTCTCTACCATATGTGTCACAGAATATGTTGACATTTTCCACTCTTGTCGTAACAACTCCTCCCTTGTCCTTTAATAAGTCTCTTTTTTTTCTCATGGAACGAATGTTGGCATGGGTATTATTGATTTATTTACCCATTGCTTAGCGTTTTTCCTTTCATGTGTTGCATCTATCCTTGTTTTGGTTCCTTCGTGAGTAACAACAATTATTTTGGGTTCTTCATCCTGTTTCTCGGCTAATATCTTTTGAATTTTTGGGTTCTAGTTTTGATTACCCCTGGCCTGCCATTTTTCCATCAATTGTGGATAGTCCTTTATCGAATGTTCTAACGCTCGACAATAAGTGAATGTCATGTAGGGATTTTGGCAATATCACACCAGTTGTCCTAGTTAGTTATAGTTGTAGCATATTATGGGGCCTCTTCCTCCTCTCGTGAAGTTTGATCTTCCTCGACCCCTATTTAATCCTCCTTGATTGCATTGATTAAATCCTCTTTGATTATTATATTGGCCTCCCCCTTATGTCGCAGCATTCTCCCCCTGAATTTTATACATATTTGATGTGTGCTCCCTCATCAGATCGAATGCATGACAATCCTTGTCTTCATGTCCCACTGATTTTCAAAAGCTACAGAATAAGCTTCTTGGCGTACTCTGATATTTCTGTAATAACTGGCACTCATGGGGGTTATGTCCCCATTTCTTGCATATCTCGTAGTATCCTCCTCCTAGCAGTGGGTTTGTTTCTCCAGTTGTTAAGAATTTTGCAAAGGCTGGACATTCATATTTGTGGTGACCTTCAATCCTACACTTGGTACACCATGTTAGAATTAAAGATATGTGCTTGTTTTACCATAGACAATATTAATATTGTCACCCAACCATAGGCATGCAGCCACCCCCGAGCACCATAACCTTTTATAGATAAAGTGATTCTGGAAGCATCACTAGAACTAATAGATAACCAAGAGAGCCCATATTTCTCCAAATATATTTCACCAAACAAAAAGTCCCAAATCCACGGAAGAAGAACAATACTTAGCTACAATAGTTTCAGTTACAGCAGTTGCTACAACTTCAGTTGTAGTTACACTTACCAAGAATACCACAAAAAACCATCACCAAGAACACCACCAAGAGATACTAAAGGATAGGGTGCACATCTTAGGCTATATGGCGCTAGGGAGAGAGACCAAGAACCATCCTAGAATATCCACTTCCATCCTTGCAGCTAAAGATCCAAACTTGTGCCAAACTTGGCTGAGAGAGTGTGTGAAGTGTGTGTGTACAAATGAGTTAGATCATCTCTTATTTATAGTTGTTCTTTTCACTTGTCTGGGCCAACTTGTCCTTCTAGAATATAATACTTTAATATTAATTATTTTACTGAGCCAACTTGTCTTCTAGGGTTTCTACACATCTGCTTATGGTTTCTCTTTCTTTCGAAATATTATATTCTAGCCAAAGGTTACACATGGATGTTAATACCTCCCGAAGATACAATAATATCAACACTCCATCCTAGATATGGAGGTATTAACAAGTAGCGTCATCATATCCACACATTCTATCTCATGATCATGTATATCAATTCACGAGCAACATCACCACTAACAGTATAATCTGATAGCATCAATTGGATCATGTCTTGAGGAAGTACTCCATCTGAGTAATAGGGCATGATGCTAAATAAATCGCTCACTCAACAAACTGATACAAGGACCATTCTTGTAATCCGTACCTACGTCCTAGAAGAATGATTTTCCCAATAGATGTTGAAAGTACTCCATGGCTCAAAGAACCATCCTCTCCACTACATCTCTAAGTTGTATGATCATATCTAATTTGTACTAGCATGATGTGGAGTACCATATACATCATCTCTAATTCATACTAGCATGGTTTCAATGCACCATCTCTAATGTGTACTTGCATGATGTAGATCAATTCCTCTGCAACATCTCACTATCCATCTAGATGGAAATCATCTCCAACACTATTGGAAGTCTTCATGGAAATCAAAACAATTCCATCCAATAGAACACAATTGTGTCTATCCAAAGTAGTACACAACTACTATATAGTGGCACAGAACCACTCATATTAGCACACAGCTACTAACCAGTGACACACATTCACTACTAGTGGAGCACATCCACCATAGTAGAATACAACTACTGTCCAAAGACATACAGTCTCCACAAAAATCATATCATCTTATACCAAAAATGTCATGATATGAATTGAGTCATCTGGGCCACTCTTCCACTCACATATGTGATATATGGAAGAGCATCTTCCCTTGGAAAGTTAAATTTCATCCATATGGACTATTCTTCCCAAGAATAGAAGAATAATTGTCCTTGATTTCTGAACCTGAACCATTCACCTAACTGGGCCATTCTTCCGGCACTAATCACAGTGCAACCTAGAGAGAATGATTCTTCCATAGGGAATGACTTTCCCTATATGTTGAACCTTGACCATTCAACATAACTAGGCCATTCTTCCAACACTAATCATAGTGCAACCTATAGATAATAATTATTCCCTAGTGAATGAATTTTTGGACCATTTCCTATGTAAATGACTATCCTGCACCAACCTCCTACATCGGACCATTCTTTGAAACCACTCACAATTGTGAAATTCGAAATAATGACTACCTGAAGAGGTGGACCATTATGCTTGATCACTAATCAGAGTGACTTCCAAGGATAATGATTATCCTATACCATTCCCCCACACTAGCCAAGAGGATGAAAATGTTAAGGGAAATATGTTTTCTCTTGTTGTTCTTGTTCTGAGAAGGTCACAGGTAATATCTTTGAGAAGGATCTATAGTGACAGTTGAAAACATGGAGTAGATGAAATCATCAAGTGGTGAGGAAGGTTGTCTCACTAAGTACAAATTCTAATGGAAGGAGGATGAAAATTCTATTGGAAATATTTTTCTCTTGTTGTTCTTGTTCTGGGAAGGTCACAGGTAATAGCTTTGAGAAGGGAGACCGTTCCCCCACACTGGCTTTTCCAAACAGTCTAACATTATTGGATATTGTTTGGAAAATCTAGTCTAACATTAATGGGGTACCTTGGGGGACATGGAATACAATCTCACTCTTTTTATATAGGAGGAAATAACTTGGGTCATAGAGGCTAAGGTATTCTTTGGGAAGCTAGTCAAAATTAGTTACAATTTTGGAATTGTGGAGGTCCCCATTATAAGAGGGAGAGTACCAAGTTTCAAATAAATACAGGTCAAGGATAAGGTAAGGACAAAGAGGATCATCCTTCAAGTCAATATCAAATTCTTGTTGTGACAAATAAGCACCAAGCCAAGCATCGAGCCATGTTATTAGAATCAATGGGTATGATTAAAAATACTCATTGTGTTGGGGATTTTGTTTCATTGGTGAGAAAAACCCTTTGATTTAGCTAGGTTGTAAGCTAAAAGACAAACAATGGTTAGTTTTGGTAAAATCACAAAAGTATTATAACATAAAGTAAGCAATAAACTAGCATACATGTAGTTAGATTATAAATTTAACCACAATAATGCCATTTAAATACAAAAATTGGAGGGAAAAAACAATACTCATATTTTAGTCAAATGGAAAAGAATAAAATGTATAATATCACCTAATAAGAATGATTGGAGGAAAGTGAGATCCAACACTCTTCTTGGGGTGTGTCCTTTTCCTTCTTGAAAGCTCTCTCTAACTATCGTGAATGAAGAAATATTGGTTCCTTAAGGAAAGAACACAAGAAATAATGAGGGAAGTGAATGGTAGAGATGACATAGTGAGATGATTGATCTCCAAGATCATTCCTCTAACACAAACTTGCAATTATTCTTCTTCTTAAATTCTACCCCATGGATTTAATTTATAGGAAAATTATTAGCTTGAATGAAGAACTAGCTCCAATGTGAATGCTCCCCATTCAAATGGGATCTCCAGTGCTCAATAAAGACCCTTGGAAGGCCAAAGTAGTCAACATTGATGAGATGAGGGCTCAAATTCACCTTATACACCATCCTAGAGCCACTTGAGCTAGATATGTTGTCCATTAATGCACTGAAGAGGTCACTCTCACTTTCTTTGAAAAAATTATGTAAGTATCAAAGGATATATCATCTAAGTCTCACAAGTGAAAGAAAGGGATAGATGAAAGAGTGAATAAAAAACAAATTTCTAAGGTTGGTTAAACTCATTAAGGTGTGTCAAGTAGCCATGAGGTAGTGTTGTTATGTTTCATTATTCGCAACTAATGACACTTCAAATAATACTCATTGAAATGTATCTTATGAGAGAAATTGAGACAATAAAAATTGCCCCTTAATGTGTGAGGTTAGGAGCACTTGTATAGTCAAAATACATCATTATTTTTTTCCCATATGCTTGTGAATTCAATATATATATATATA
>JZKD02S0361676.1:885915-912299 GCA_000966675.3 Picea glauca | reverse complement strand
AGTTCACCAACTGCTTTCGGCATGGGGATGGGGAGTTCACATTTGGGTCTCTTATTTTCTACTTATTTTATGATAGGGTCTCCCTACTTTGCCCACATCTAATGATCTGATATGGGGGGCCTCACAAGTTGAGGATGCGGCATGAAGTATATCGGATGGGGACAGATGAGGTATGCCACTACTTCACCCCCATATTATTTGCTTGGTGGAAGTAGGTTCCCCTAGTTATCCTAGATTTTCCTTATGCTAGGATAGAATGGGGATCTTGAGCTACCACAACCTTCAATGGAGAGCTAGGGACTCATGTTTAAGTGTTTTTATTCTTTTTTATTTGATACTAGCATTGTTTAACTTAACTAGAACTTGTTTCTTTATTCATCTTTGATATGCATGACATTGATATTATACATTTTTTTGTATGCAAATATGGGGTTGGATAGACCACTTGGAGACTAAGCCACTCCAATAGTGATGGAAGGAGGATTACACCATAGGAATCACGATGATGAGGCAGAACCTATAGCTTAGTGACCATGTCTATATAATAAGCTAGAGGTGATAGTGGTGCTATATATTCGACTTATGATGCTGGTTGGACTTGGTTTTACATGTTGTGACCATAGAGGGCTAACAAATCCTTGATGATGTGGTTACTAATGCGCGTCCTGGAATCCTACCAAATTGGTTCCCCTTATGAGGAGGACTATTTTTGTTAGTGTTATCATTCGAGATTGGGTTGGATATCGAGCAGGTGGAGCTAGAGGTGATCCTCCTATAGGTGGAGTTGGTGTTGTCCCCTCCCCATTGGGGTTTTATTCAGATAAATCTTTTGTCACTACCATAGTAGTGGTTTTTTGGTGGATTTTCATGGTCATTTGACATGTACTCTTATGGTTATGATGACAAATGTTATGTAATTTTGTATTTGATTTCTTATGTTCATGAATGTTTTAATGTGATAAATTCCAATCTAAAACTTCATTTGCAATTTGATCTACAAATTGATTATGGATTCTAGGAATGTGTATGAATGTAATGGTATCAAAATTCCTTAATAGAAGATTAAATTGTAAATATTTCCTATAAATATATGTATCATGAACACAATAAATATTATTCAACTATGATACACAGAGATGGGAATTGATATGGACATTATGGTGTCAAATCTGAAGGTGTGTTTCATTAGTAACCAATGTGAGTGATAGAAGCATACTTGGCTTGATTGTTAGTGGTAATTCCTATGCATACACCACTTGAATGGAGAAGTGTATAGGAGGGTTAATATATGCTCCATTCTATTGAAATGACTAGCATTATCGAAAAAATTGAAGTGGCATGCCAATAAGTTAATCATTTGGATAAGAAAAGAAATAAAATCATCATGAGTTTAAAAAGTAATAAGAAAATCATAAAAAAAAATTATAAACAATGAAATATATACATGATTTATTATATAGTGAGTGTGAGCTTAATGGGTAAAACATTTTCAAATACAACCCAATCATGTGGCCTTTCAAGAGGTCATCTTCAAGGAAAGAAAGCACATAAACCCCCTATGTCAAGTAATGTTTGATGATAAAGGGGGCCCACAAAATAGATTCGAGTTTTCCTATCCCTAATATTCGTTGGCCACATCATAAGCCAAGACTAAGTCACCTTCACTAAACATGTGAGGGTGCACATATCAGTGATAGTGGGCTTTGGAGAATTTTTTTCATGGATTCATTATTTTGATGTGAGTCGTGATGACCTTTGTTAGTTTGCTCCAATGTATCTAGTCTTTGTACCAACGGCATAGTGTTAGGAAGAAGTTTGAAAACCATCTTGATTGTTGGTATTTCTTACTCAATGGGTAAAAATACTTCGACCCCATGAACGATATGGAAAGGTATAAACCCCATAAAAGTTTCGACGATATTTTGGTAGGCCAATAGTGCTGAGAAAAGCATGTGATCCCAACTGGATTTATGTTTATCTATTGTCCATTCAAGCAAGGTTTTAAGGACCTTGTCAATAGCCTCAACTTGGACATTATATTTTGGTTAGTAAGATGACACAAATTCATGTGTGAAACATAAGTGTAAAGCCAACTCTTGGAATACTTCATTCTTGAACTGTTTTCCATGGTTGGAAACCAATTGCTTAGGGACACCAAAGTGATTGATAATGTCATTAAAAAAGAACAAAGTGGTTTTCTCAACCTTTTTTTTTGTAGGTCGGCATGGCCTCATCCCATTTTCTGATGTAATATATGGCCATAACAGTGTATTTGTGACCGCCACAAGATGTTTATTTATAGGTCATGAATTCAATCCCCCATTTGAAGAAAGGATCATCCATGATGTTTGGGGATATTTCTTACAACAGTGAGCAAAAAATCCCATTTCTATAGCTAGGCTACACCACTATAGACAAAAAAAATGTTAGCTTGATAAACAAATTAGATGAGTATGATTGCAAGATATAAATAAACAAAGAAACATGCTATAACCATAAAACTTGAAAAAAAAAATATTGAGAAGCAATAATACTCTTCTATTACCAATGGATAGGCTTTGGGCTTTGAGATGTACACCTTGGGAGAATGGTTGAGAAAGTGAGATCCAACACTCTCCTTGGGAGAGTCATTTTTGTTTCCAAATAGTCTCACTCTCTCAAATGAAATGTCAATATGAAAGCATAAGACAAGAGATCACGAGATTCATCCCAACAACATAGTTGTGCTAAAAAAATTCTCCTTTGATTGCTCCTCCATGGCTTCTATTTATAGGAGAACTCAAGCTCCATTAAAAATCGTTCAAAATGTGAAATAACCTTTTTTCAAATGTAGATCCATGTGCAAGAAGAGACTTGGAACTACCAAAGGACTCATCATAAATGGTAATGGAGAGTTAGGTCTACTTGTACACCAGCCTAGGATTACCTTTGCTAGGCCTGCTTACCTTAAATGCATTGAAGTGTTAGGTCTATTTCATGTTTACAGGCTTGCATGGCTCTCAAAGAAAAAGCCATGCAATTTTCCCAAACATCCAATGGGCAGGTCATGCAAGTGTATAAAATTTTCTTTTGTAAATTTTTGGTAACTCCTTTTAGGGTTCTGAATTAATGCCATGATGTAGATTTTGTTATCTTGTATTGATAATGTGTTCGATGATCTCCCATATAGGTCTGTGAATGAAATTTGGGTGATAATAGTTTCCCCCTGATGTATGAGACCAGGAGTTTTCATATAGACAAAATACATCATCATTTTATGTGCCATATGATTATAAGATGACACACTAGCAAGAGGGAGAGAGAGGTTGGAAGAAGGGATGACCCTTGGAGAAGTGATGAGAACCCATCTGCAAGAAAAAAAAAAATCCCTAGATATATGATTTCTTTATACAAATGAGACAATCATGTCCCATGCTCATGAAATTATCATAATACATTAAAATAGAAGACAATATGATGGAGGTTATTGTCTGAGCATGAAAAAAAATTTGACAAATCACTAATGATGTTGTAGCTAGAGAATATGGGGAGTAGAAATATTCATCACCTACAAGGGTATCGGTAACAGTAAAGGACTTATCTGAAGAGAGGAACCCATAAAAAAAAAATTGAGAAATTATGATGATTTCTCATACTTGGGGGAATTGGTAGCCAGTCAAGCTTAGGACTCTTCAACTGGAATTGGAAACTACAACTGTCTCAAGGTATGGCATGTCCTAATGTGTAAAGGATACAGTGGTGAACATCGAGTCAACTAAATCAGAGAGAAATAATGACCCTCTTTGTTCCATCCACTCACATAATGGGGAATGAGAGCTTGTTGGTTGGAACTACTACCAAAAATGTGAATTGTAAAATATTTGTGCATGTTTTGGGTCAGAATGCCTATGTATACATGTTTAATTTTAGGCCAGAGTGCCTATGTATATAAGATTTGGTTGGAATGCATGTGTGGATTAAGGCCAGAGGGCCCATATTTGTAATGTTAATAAAATTGGAATGGTGTTGTGCACTAAGGACAGTCCCAAAATAAGGGGAGGGGGATGTAACACCTCGGTTTTAACCCTTATGAACTAGAATGTATTATGTAATTGTGACCTAGGCTGGTGAGTCGATAAAGTTGAAAAGGGTCCAAAGTGCCTAGGAAATGTAATACTTCATATATATTAATAAAATACATCGTCAGCTACAAGACAGACAAGGACAAAAGAGATAGGGGGCTATGATTCCACGAGAGAGGGGGCTTGAGGGGATAAGTATTTTATTATATTTTTGTTTACCCATAATTTATTTTATGGAGAAAAGGGATTACATGATATTCTTGGGAGGAAGGCCATGTGGTTCTTGTTTTCATGTAATCATATAAACCCTACCCGTGGGCTATTTGGGGGTTTCTCTTGGTTAATCATTTTTCATTTCTAGACTTCCTCTTTTTCACTCTTGCTGAATTCATGTGCTCTTAGGAGGAAGCATGGAAACAAATGAATGTAAGAGGAGAGACATTGCTAGATGGTTGTAATAAATTATTGATTATTCCAGGAAGGAATGGATTCCTGTGTGCATGAGATTGATGGTAGTTCTAAAAGAACTGTCCACGACTAAGAATCCTTGGAGTTTCTAGCAGGGAGATTTCCTAACCAATATCATTGGATCCCTGGAGAGAAATGGAATATCCTGAGGGACTGCATCGCAAAGAAAGGTGTTCATTTTGTTTGGTTATGCAGGATGAGGGGGAAAGAGAGATGGAAATTTGGATTTGTTGTGTGGTTGGAAAAACTAAGAGCAAGTTAGCCAATTGTTGTGTGTTTTAGATTTGGCCTAGGACTTGTCCTTGTGGATTCATAGCCCTGGCTCAGGGGTGACCTATTGCTGAGATTAAAATAACAGCAATGTCTATGTTTGGGAGGAACGTCCTTGGTATGTATCCAGTTGGTGAATGTTTACTTGCAAAGATAAGTGCTCTATGTGTTTTGTATATAATGTATATTCTGTTGTGTATTTAATTATCTCTGGGATATGTATTTATAATCTGTCTTTCTGTTGGTTATTTGTTGTGCATGGCACATTGTTTATTTCTTTTATGTTGTAGCATGGATCTTAATTAATGCATTTGTTTCTTTCATGCTTGATTTCGGATTAAATGTTATTATAATTCGAGAGTAGTTCAGAAGTGAGTTTTTGGAGTAGTGTGGCTAGCCTGTGGGTGGCTGGGTATGTTATAAATTAGCGTGGCCAGCCTGAGGGTGGTTGGGTACATTATAGATTGGTATCAGAGGATGACCATACTAATATGTAACGTACCCAGCCACCCATAGGTTGCCCACTCTAATCTATAATGTACCCAGTCACCCATAGGTTGTCCACGCTAATATATAGTGTGGCAGGGGTGTCATGTGGGGACTTGTGTCACATGAATTCAGTGCCTTTTGAACCTCAACCTGTCCATTTCTAGGTGGCACATGGCACACATACTAAGGGTCCACATCACCATAGGTGACATCAACATGCAATGTCATCTATGAGATTATGGCCTCTGGGAATGTCCAACATCTATACCAATGAAAGTGTTGGAGTCTCGGAGTAGAGAATTCACACAGACCGTCGATATAAGATTCCTTCGAGAATTTTTCTCGTGACCGCTAGATCAAGAAGTGGATGGATGGCGTAATCAATTCGACGATTATCATTCTGGGGGACTTGAACTACTCATGATTGTAATATGTTGGATTCCCAAAGTACCAAAGTCCATAAATGAATAAGGATCATCTATCCTGACGCTTGATTAAGTCATGGTTGTTGGATTAAGCGGCGGAAGGTTAGTGTAAGCAGAGGCGTTAACCGACAATAAGCGGTCATCATCACTTTATGATCGCTTTGACATGTATCACTCCAGGGAATTTGAACAACTCGAGAATTGTAATGTCCCAGAGTCTCGGAGTAGTGAATTCACGCAGTCCGTTGATCTAAAATCCTTTGAGAGTTCTTGTGACCATCTGATTTAACAGTAAAAGGATAGGATAAGAGCTTCGGTGGGTATCACTCTGAGGGAGTTGAGTGACTTGGGAGTTTAATGTTCTGGAGTCTCGAAGCACCGAAGTTTCAAATTCATTAATGATTTTCCATCTCAATGTTAGATTAAGTCATGACCATTGATCTAGTTGAAGCCTCCAGATGAGTCTGAAATGTCCAGTCGACGAGAGATTAAATATCAATTGTCTGATATACTAGTGGAGTTAATATAAGTGTTCGGAGAAGTTTACTACATAAGAGTATATTAAAATGGGATATTAAAGGAAGCCTGAAGTCTGAAGGACTTGGTTCCAGCATTGGTCTCATGATAAGGTAAAGGGGTTGAGGTGTGAAGGTCCTAGAACTAACCAAGACTTTGGACATTTTGCAAACAAGATCCTGTGTAGAAGAATAAGGGAAAATCGCTAAAGGAACAACGTTAGAGTGGATAAGCCTGTGGTTTAGAGCCATGTTCATAATGA
Organism: Picea glauca; assembly: GCA_000966675.3. Taxonomy (NCBI): domain Eukaryota; kingdom Viridiplantae; phylum Streptophyta; class Pinopsida; order Pinales; family Pinaceae; genus Picea; species Picea glauca. Next base: position 905,808 of record JZKD02S0361676.1, on the reverse strand, counting down.
AGTGGATTGAAGGAAGCGTCTATGCCAAAACTCGAATTTTGTACCAATTTAAAGGGGTTGTGGAATAATTCGACAAGATCCTGTTGCAAAAAAAAAAAGTGAAAGTGACTTTTCGGGAAGCCATAACTTTCATCTCAAATATCAGATTGGGGCAAGAGTACAATCATTGGAAATATGATTCAGAGGATAATAACATTAGATCATTATAATTTGGAGAATCATGACATATTTCTTCATGAATTAAGCAGAAAAAGTACCTATAGCATTAATTGGGAGATTTCTATAATATGTATAATTCTAACAAAAATGGTTGCTTGCATATTTGGCAGGATTACAGATTTAATTGGATCAATTCCAGTCTAACATTGGATATCATAGTCATGGAAGAATGACAAATCTTGTATAAGTTGATTGAGGAAACAAAGAACTACAAGGAAAGTAATGAAAATTGGATAAAGAACTCAAGAATAGTGGACAAAAAGTATTAGTCAACAACTACAGGATCTGAATAAATTGTAAATACAAAAGCAAGAATCCTCACATAAGAAATGAAACTAGTACGTGAATAATGTATTCAGGAAAATGATATAACATGGTTAAAGATGTGGATGTTGTTGTTGCTTATGATTTCCATCTATGTGAAGACCCATGAGGGTGGTAGGAATGGTGATTAAAATGATGAAGGAGGAATTTTGTAAGCTTATAAAAATACCAGTTGATCAGGTAGCATCAAGTAGGTTGATAAAAACCATCCAGGTATGCATTTGTTTCTTCTATGTTGAAGGGAATTTAGGTAAGAAATTACCTCAGTTATTTTTTCAAGATTTAAATCGATGTGTAATGGCCAAAGACCTAGAGTATGTAATTGTTATTGATGCTAGAATGCATTTAGATAAATTTTCAGTTGTATATTATGTTATGATTGGTTATGGGATCATAACCAGGTTAATTCAGGAAACATACTCCTTCTATAACAATGAATATCCATAGAGCTCGTCATGTGTGAGACCATAATATGGATGGATATGGAAGGGATATAGCACTATATGAGTGATCAATGGTATCTATTGTATATCTGATGTTTGGACTACAACCTCTTTGTCGGCACTGAAGAGCACTTAAGAATTATATTCTTGGTGTTTTGTTTGGGTTGAAAAGAAAGGTATCCAAATAGTCACGTAAGAAGTAGGAAGTGTGTGGATGATGTGTTGAGGCATTGGCCAGACCTTCCAACTCATCGTGATGGAATGCGTGACATAGTTATGTGGTATTATGTAGTCAATGCATTGTGTAGTTGTGGCCATGGGTATTGGCACATCGATTGTTATTTTGTTTAGTAATTAATTGTTGAATTATTAAAAGCATGTGCTGCTGAAAATACATAATGATGGATAGTTGCATTATATTTAATATGAATACTAGTTGAAGGTGATTGGATTGTTGTTTGTTACAATTCTGAAATCACTTTTTGGAACTAGTAAAAATCTTACAAGTGGTATTACAGGAATTATTTAATGCATTCTGGTGAATGCATATATATATATATATATAGAAATGATAATGATAACAGCTGAAATTATGTGAGTATTGCTAACTCATGAAGTTGAAAACACTTCAGGAGATGTTAGATAATGCAACAAGAAAGTTGTAGGTGAGAGTAGTTATATAATCATAAACTATGGAAAATCTGTGTCAAGGGAACAAAGTGATAGAAATATTGGTGGATAGAAGAAAGAAAATATTGGTTGATAATACATGTGTAAAGAATGATGGGTTCATTCCAGTTAATAGTTGGATTAATGGAAGTGATTGAATTGTTGTTGTAAACAATTTTGAGATCACTTTGTGAATTTTTGTAATTGTTTCCATGAATGTGTGTGTGTGTGTGTGTGTGTGTGTGTGTGTGTGTGAATGAGATATTGACAGTTTGTTTGGTTGATTGTAAATTGAGGAAATTGCAGGTAGAATGGTCTTGGATATGGAAGGGATGTAAGCCCATAAGGAAGACTGATATCTACAGTTACAGAGCCAAACATTATGAGCATAAAATTCATGCCTGGGAATTTTTTTTCCTATATAAAACAGATTTGAGAAATTAATAGTTACAAATTGTTACATGATTATGCTAACAATTGGTTTGGTTGGTTGAAGGTTGAGAAAATTACAAGAATAATGGTATTGGGTATGGCATTATTGTAAACCATAATAAATATTAATGTCTGCAGCTGCAAGAAGAAAATGAATTATGAGTTGGAAGCTCATACTTGGAAACTCTATTTTCCTGTAGAAAACATATTTGACATTTATGATTGAAATTGTTATAACAATATCTCATGATGACTATATTTTTATAATACAGATGATATGTCAGCTATTGAATTTGGAAGCTCATGAAAAATAACTCTAGAAGGGAATTGAGCTCAATGATGAAGGCATGGAATGAAAAAAGTCCAGTGGACTTGTTGCAGCTGGAGTTCTGGAAGCCACGACTCTGAAACTTCCTAGTTGAGTCCACTGGAGCCCTGAAGAGAAGTGGAATAGCCTGAGGGAATGCAAGGTGGAGAAAGGGGTTCATTTCTTTCGGTTGTGCAGGCTAAGATGGAAGGAGAGATTCTTGGTTGGAACTGTTGCCAGAAATATAAATTATGAAGATCATTATACATGTTTTGGGTCGGAATTCCTATGTATACATGTTTAATTTTAGGCCAGAGTGCCTATGTATATAAAATTTGGTTGGATTGCCTATGTGGATTAAGGCCAAAGATCCTATATTTGTAATGTTAATAACATTGGAATGGTGTTGTGCATTGAGGACGGTGCCAAAATAATGGGAGGGGGATGTAACACCTCGGTTTTAACCCTTATGAACTAGAATGTATTATGTAATTGTGACTTAGGCTAGTGAGCCGGTAAAGTTGAAAAGGGGCCAGAGTGCCTAGGAAATGTAATACTTCATATACATTAATAAAATACATCGATGGATGCAATATAGACAAGGAAAAAAGAGATAGGGGGATATGATTCCACGAGAGATGGGGCTTGAGGGGCTAAGTCTTTTATTATTTTTTATTTATTGATAATTGATTTTATGGATAAAAGGGGTTACGTGATCTTCTTGGGAGGAAGGACATGTGGTTCTTATTTTCATGTAATCATATAAACTCTACCTGTGGGTTATTTGGGGGTTTCTCTTGGTTAATCATTTTTCATTTCTAGAATTCCTCATTTTCACTCTTGTTGAATTCATGTGCTCTTGGGAGGGAGAAAATAAATGAACGGTTGGAGGAGGAGAGTCATTGTTAGATGGATATAATAGATTATTGATCATTCCATGAGGGAATGGATGCATGTGTGCATGATATTCATGGCAGTTCGGAAAGAACTGTCCACGGCTGAGGATCCTTGGAGTTTACAGCAGGGATATTTCCTGACCAGTAGCACTAGAGCCCTGGAGAGAAATGGAACAGCCCAAGGGACTGCATGGAAGAGAATGGTGTTCATTTCTTTGGGTTGTGCAGGTTGAGGGGGAAAGAGAGCTGGAAATTCCAATTTGTTCTGTGGTTGGGAAACCTAAGATCTAGTTAGCCAACTATTGCATGTTTTAGATTTGGCCAAGGACCTGCCCTTATGGATTCATAGCCCTAGCTCGGGGGTGGCCTGTTGTTGAGAGTAAAAGAACAACAATTTATATGGTTGGGAGGAACAGCCTTGGTCTGCAACCAGTTGGTGAATGTTTACTTGCAAAGATAATTTATCTCTGTGTTTTCGGTATAATGTATATTTCATTGTGTATTTAATTATTTTTGAGATATGTATTTATAATGTGTATGTATTTTGGTTATTTATTGTGCATGGAACATTGTTTATTTATGTTATGTTGTAGCATCGATCTTGATTAATTCATGTGGGTCTTTCATGCTTGATTTCAGATTAAATGTTATTATAATTAGAGATCAATTCAGAAGCGAGTTTTTGGAGTAGCGTGGTCATCCTGTGGGTGGTTGGGTATGTTACAGATTAGTGTGGTCAACCTGTGGGTGGGTGGTTATGTTACAGATTGGTATCAGAGGCTGGCCAAGTGAATATGTAATGTACCCAACCACCCATAGGTTGGCCATGCTAATTTGTAATGTACCCGGCCACCCACAGGCTGGCCATGCTACTCCAAAAACTCACTTTTGAACTAATCTCGAATTCTAATAACATTTAATATGAAATCAAGCATGAAAGACCCACATGCATTAACAAATATCCATGTTATAGAATAAAAAAAATAAAAAACATTCCATGAACAACATAAAATAAATAAACAATCTTCCATGCACAACAAATAACCAACAAACAGGCACATTATAAATACATATCTCAGAGATAATTAAATACATAGCGGAATATACATTATACAGAAAACATAGAGAGCACTTATCTTTGCAAGTAAACATTCACCAACTGGTTGCAGACCAAGGATGTTCCTCCCAACCATATACATTGTTGATATTTTAATCTCAACAGTAGGTCACCCCCGAGCTAGGGCTATGAAACCATAAGGACAGGTCCTAGGCCAAATATAAAATACACAGCAATTGGCTAACTAGCTCTCAGGTTTCACAACCACATATAAAATCTGAATTTCCATCTTGCTTTCCCCCTCAGCCTGCACAGCCCAAAGACATGAACTCTTTTCTCTGCCATGCAGACCCTCGAGCTGTTCCATTTCTCTCCAGGGATCCAGTGCTACTGGTCAGGAAATATCCCTCCTAGAAACTCCAAGGATCCTCAATTGTGGATAGTTATTTCTGAATCGCCATCAATATCATGCAAACATAAATCCATTCCCTCCTGGAATGATCAGTAATATATTACATCCATATGTAAATGGCTCTCCTCCTCGAGGCATTCATTTCCATGCTCCCTCCCAAGAGCACACGAATTCAACAAGAGTGAAAATGAGGAATTCTAGAAATGAAAAATGATTAACCAACAACAACCCCCAAATAGCCCACATGCATGGTTTATATGATTACATGAAAACAAGAACCACATGGCCTTCCTCCCAAGATGATCATGTAACCCATTTTCTCCATAAAATCAATTATGGGTAAATAAAATTATAATAAAATACTTAACCCCTCGAGTCCCCTCTCTCATTGAATCATACCCCCTATCTCTTTTGTCCTTGTCTATCTTGCAGCCAACGGTGTATTTTATTAATGTATATAAAGTATTACATTTCCTAGTCACTATGGCCCCTTTTCAACTTTAGTGGATCACCACCCTAAGTCACAATTACATAATACATTCTAGTTCATAAGGGTTAAAATTGGGGTGTTACAATCTGCAAGAAAACAAAACATCCCTAGATATATGATTTCTTTATACAAATGAGACAATCATGTCCTATGATCATGAAATTATCATAATACGTTAAAATAGAAGGCATTATGATAGAGGTTCTTGTATGAGCATGAGAATGTTTTCGATAAATCATTAATGATGGTGTAGCTAGAGAATATGTGGAGTAGAAATCTTAATCACCTACAAGGGAACCGGTAGCAGTAAAGGACTTATCTTAAGAGAGGGCTCCATAAAAAAATAAATGGAGAAATTATGATGATTTCTCATACTTGGGGGAATTGGTATCCTGTCAAGCTTAGGGGTCTTCAACTCGAATTGGAAACTACAACTATCTCAAGGTATGACATGTCCTAATGTGTAAAGGATATGACATTGAAAATCAAGGAGTCAACTATATTAGAGAGAAATAATGACCCTCTTTTTTCCATCCAGGATTCATTACTATTGATGAAAATGAGAACCAAGATACCTCATCATTTCTAGAAAAACATGCACTAGTTTCGGTAGAAATGAAAGAATGATCACAAAGAATAAGGTTTCCATTGAAATAAATTAAGGATGAACCAGATACCAAACTAGAATAAGGACAAAATTGATAAGTTTGGGTGAGGTGTTCAACATGTGGTCAATGAGGATGACACGAAAATACTCTTGGGTAGAGCATAATGATGGTTGACAAATAGTGATAGTAAAAAAACCAACTAGATAGAATATGATATTATTTCAAGGGGACAATCAAATATACTAAGTGTATGTCAAATTGGGACTGAGGGTTAGTGGATGCAAATGGATAGGTAGTTGATGAAGGCATCTCTGGAGATCATAGTGATGGGTAGTTGGATACATGAGGTGTTGCAAACAACTAGGCCATGTAAGCACATGTGACTTAGTGTAGATGCTCTGACCAACAGTGACTAATACTATCATTAGCTTAAAATAAATTATATTGTACGTGATAGTATGAGTATTAGTGCTTCTCAAGTAAAAAAAATGTGCTCTTTACAATTTCTAATGAATGAAAGAATGTAAAAAATTTGGCTAAGTTACAAACATGGAGATAGGTTCCCCAATCGTATGATCAAACAACTTGGTCATGTGATGTAAGAGTAGTATTAGTGAATGGGGGTGGTGACCCTTTGGTTGGGTCTCCATGGGAGTAAGTAATGATGAATTGGAATGTATATGGTCTAATGATCTTGGGGAGATGAGAGGAAAATGAAAATGTGATAACACATTCAACATAACCAAAAATAAAAAAAAATATGAATTGATGGGAGTATAGGAGAATGAGTCAGCATTATGATGAGAAAGAAGTATGAGATTCATTGTCTAAGATGTAGATTATACAGACTCCCATACTATGGGAAGAAACATCATGAGCATTTATAATGTAAGGGATATAAAATTGTGGCAACCCATGTGGGTGAAGTGTTACAGGATAGTAGCAATTGAATGCATGTGGAATTGGGTGAAGTTGCATGCATAGCTAGGAAAATAAAACTCTAAAGGCATACTCAATGGAAGTGATACTTGAAAATGCAATGATCTTAGAGGGAGTCTATACATGCCAATTTGAAGAAGTATGTACCTAAAGGGGCAAGGTGAATGGACTTGTCATTTTCGTCTAAGAGACAAAGAGGGCCTCCCAACAAACACTTGCACACATGAAACTAAATACCCAACATAAAAGCACTAAAGACAAGAAACCTGATGGCGAAAACAATATAAAAAAATAGAGATAGTGAGATCGTGTACCTATTTGTTTAACTTTGGTGGGAAAAAATGGCCCCAAGGTGAAATTTTGGATAAAATGAATGGAACATGCATCAAAGAAGTTGGCGATGTCACGATTCCAATTACACTTTTTTTTTTTTAAATGGATCTTCTTAGCTCCCACATGATCTTTGGAAACTTTGTGACTAGTCCATACAAAATGGGGTGGAGCCCACAAAGACACCTCAATTGTACTTTTTTTAGTTGTACATAAGTATGTTGAGCCCAAAAACTTCTGTAGTTTGTTGTGCATGCATTTTTGATCATTTTTTAAGTCTACGAGAGCCAGGTAAGGGATCCTGACTGATGTGGACATGTAGTAAATATTGGGGGACCCAAGTTCACTAATCGATGGTGGATGCGATATCAGTCATAGAGGGGAGTTGAATGATGTTGGGAGAGGAATTTGGTCCACTTCAGACAATGTAGCATATAAACGAGAAATATATAGAAAATTGTGAGTGTAATGTCCACATACCGAGCATATGGCGTAAAGGTGATTTGTACACAATGTCTTATTGCTCATTGTGGAAGGTTCCTTTGTGGGGCTTCTAGAAATACCTAGAGAAAAAAGGGATGGGAAACAATGGTGCTACTTGAGGTGTATGAAGAAATTTATTTAGCGAAAGAAGCATTGGGAATAGGTTTGTGGGGTGACCTAGGGTGTCACAAAGAGCACAAAGAGGAGGTACTAGAGGAGTGGTTTGATTGTTTTCCCCTTCTTTATTTTTCTTGCCCCTAGCTACCTTATTATTTCCCCCAGTTGTGTTACCATTTTTTGTGGACTTTGGGTTGATAGGGGGTTGAATTGTTTGTACAATGATGTGAGGTTATGGTTTATGCATTGGTGCTATAGTTGAAGGTTTGATATATCACACATGTATCCCCAAAACAAGGTATGGGAGAGTTAGTGTGGTTATCACTCAATATGTTGTAACTCCTAGTGGCGAGTAGAAAAAGGTAATATGAGTGAGAGGGTGGGGTTTTGTCTACACAAAATGTGGTTACTCACACATGGATGATGGTTCTGGGACATACGAATGGGAATATGGTTCTATCATGATGGATGTTATGTTACAAACTTGATTATAGTCTGGTGTTGAAACCGAAGGTGGGTCACCCTAAGACGTGCTAAGAAGTGTGGATTCTTTGAATATCCTAGAATCCATTTCAACATATGATGGGAACTCTTGGTTTATCCCAGTGAGGGGAAGAAATTTGTCCAATTTGTATGTTCATTGGGGATCATAGTGTGTAAGATGATCGACAATGAAAACCTTCTCGTCACTAGTAAATTTAGGCCATTTTCTGACCGTCATATCGACGCTCTTGTGACATTATGTTGCGGATATTACAATGAATATTGGGTCACTCAAATGTCACATCATATCCCATGGAAATTACGATGAACCTCATATAATTTTACAAGTGTGACGACATAATTTTTTCGTCGCAAGAGAGACGACTTACGGGGGTCGTTGCAAGAACGACAACCAGGAAATCGTCGCAAGAACAACAATGATGGACGATCCTCTTCATCGCAAGAAAAATGACATATACTAGTTTCTGTGACAAACACATCGTCACAAGAGTGACAAATATTTGATAGTTGTGATGAACTTATCATACGATCGATGATCGTGTTCGTTGCAAGACAAACGCCATATCCCAGTTTCTACGACAAAAAATCCATCGCAAGAGAGAATAACATTCGATAGTTGAGATGAACTATTCATATGATCGAAAATCGTGTTCATCACAAGATAAATGTCATATCCCAGTTTCGGTGACCAACAATTCGTCGCAAGAGCGACGACCAGTCGATAGTTGTGATGAACTATTCATACAATCAACAATCATGTTTGTCACAAGAAAAACGCCAAATCCTAGTTTCTACGACCAACAAGTCGTCGCAAGAGCAATGAATGGTCGATAGTTGCAATGAAATATTCATACGATCGAATATTTTTTTCGTCGTAAGACAAACTCCATATCCCATTTTTTGTGACGAACAAGTCGTCGCAACAGCGACAATATCCCAGTTTCAGTGAGGAACAAGTCGTCGCAACAACAAGAATATATATATATATATATATATATATATATATATATATATATATATATATATATATATATATATTAAAGATTAATGCAAGAATGAGGACAACTACAAAGTTGGTAATAAATGGAATATGTGAAATCTTTGGCAGTAAACATGATTGAAAGAGAAATATTTTGATAGGATGATAAATATTTTCATAGGTGTGAAGATGGAAATTAAAATAATTGTCCTAAGACTCTATCAATTCTCACATTAATTTGAAAATTATATCCAAGCCTTCCAAGTGTCGTAAATGATGATGATGTAGTCCACTAAATGAAACAAGTGAAGGTATGATAGAGTTATTTATAGTGAAATTCATATGGGAGTGAGATCCATGGGAGTGGAAATTATTTGTCTCATGTGCCTTCACAATTCCATGAATGGCACTTGATAGTAAACATCAGTTTCATAACTAGGATACATATTCATAGATTAATGTGGAGAATGATTTGAGAGATTCAATTTTTCAAGAGGTGACATGAATTTTGAAAGAGAATGGTAGCTTCATCAAAATACCACTCCTAAGCTAAGAATGGATACTTAAAAAGAGAGTGCATCCCTCTTGTTGGAAAACAAATATGTTATATTTCATGAAGTACCCTAGGAAAACAACTATGTTTTGATGAAAACAAACTATGGAGCATTGTTTGGATACTTATCTCAATCTACACCACAATTTCTTTTGTCCCCGAGGGAGATTTTTGTACATTATATTTAAGTTTCTTTACCTTTTAGAAGTCTTGGTTTGGGGGCATGAACCTAACTTGTTTATTGTTAAGGAGCGTTGATGGAGGGTTTTCACTATCCTAACCTTTATGAATAACATAAACCACTTTTAATGAAGTAAGGTGAAGAACATAATTTTGATATGGGATAGCATTTAGGTCCTTCTATGTGTGCAAAATTGTGGTGATAAATGAAAATGACAACTTAAAGTATATTGTTAGAAATAGAAATGCAATAAGTCACAAGAATAAGAAAGTGATATCTATAAAAGTATATCAAAGTTCATTTTAATGTATACACACTTAAATGAATTAAACTACATGGTTGGAGCAATTAACAAAGAGTGGAAAAATTGTATCTACATACAAAGCTTTATAGAAGTCAGACCCTGAATAAAAGCAATTTTTTTAGGGAATCTCTAAGGTCTTGGACCTGATAGTGGCGTGATATTAGAAAAATATCCTTAAAACTAAGAAGGAGTGAGATTTAATAGAACAAAGTCCCCAATATGGTTTCCATTATACATATGAGGTTATGCATGCGAGTCCCAAAAACTTATCCTAGTTGGTTATCAAAACTAAGAGAAGACAAAAAGGATTTTTGAACAACAATTAAAACAACCTATCTATCCTCTAGCATGTATAGTAACTTATAAACAATCAAAACAATTAATTTCAATTATTCAAAAAACATTTTTGGGGAAAAGAGAATACATTGTTTATTATCCAATTAAAAGACATAATAACATGAAATATATCACCTAAGAATAATCACGCATCTTGTGGACTTCAATATTGTCCATGGGAGGATCCTTTAACCCTCCAATAGGCTCTCTCTATCTATGATGATGAACATGCAAAGTTCCCCTTATGCATGGACAATTTGGAGGGGAGAATGGGAAACATGAAAACAAGACGATACTAGATCAATTGAGAGGATGCAATGGTATTCCTACTCTTTGGATTAATTCCTCTAGCATAACCTTACATTTATAAGTTGTTATGGAATGCATGGCATGGCTTTGTATTTATAGGTATGTGTTGAAGTTTAAAATAACCCATATGACCGAGTTGACTCAAATAGTGTCCCAATGCCCTTCCATTGATGAGGAAGGGACATTTAATGTGATATGATATAGGTATTTTATCACCATCCACACCTTATATCTAACCATAAGCATTTACAAGATGCAAAATTCCTTGATTCACAGAGTAGGTATTACATACGTATTCAATAAAACATATTGCCTATAAACCACACTTGTTAAGTCAATTGTAAATGAAAATAGTGAAGATCTTTCAACTTGTTGAGAGTAATTGGTATTGTCCTTGATAAGGAGCTATAAGAGAGATCCATGTCCATGAGATTTTGTAGATACCCAAGTGAATATGGAATGGAAGCTTCTAAGGAATTGTTAGATAGATTTAATGATTCAAGTGCAGTGCAACTTCCAAGTGTTGGTGGAATGACATTGGTTAATAGATTGGTAGAAATGTCTATAGCTAAAGCATTTTCAAGTTTCTCTTTCTCTAGAGATAAGGGCAGAATAATTTCCTTTGGTTCTAAAGCATTACTCTACAAAAAAATAATAAATATTACAATAAATATCACAGGAGAGTAATAAATCTCATAGGAGTGTATAGAGGTCATTGGTGTAACACACCCAACCACCTATCCACTTTTAGGTTGGTGGGATGTTTTATTTTCATCTTCTTCGAACTCGAGATGAGTATTTAGGTTCATTGGTGCCTATGATTTGTAATTTATACTTGGAAGTGGTATCTATATCTCATTCATTTCAATACTCTATTGCATAATTATGGTTATGCTTATACTATGATATCCATGGGATTACTTATACACAACCACAAAAAACCAAGTTGAAGTATTAGATTAKTTGTGTGAATCATATGATATGATGAACTAAAGGGAATCATATATGCTAAAATATACTTGGGTGTGGTTCAATATATAGAATTATTGGCCCACAAATGATGGTAATGTAAAAATAAATAAATAAAAGGAACCTTAAGAAGTCATAAAAAGAAGAAAAAAGACAAGACATACATGATATTTGATATTCTAATGTGTTGCATTGCATTGATACAACGTCTAGAGCATCTGCAAATGCGCAAATTGCATATTGTAGTAAATAAAAAAAGAATTATATTTACTTTTTAGTAAAAACCAAAAAATACTTTTAAGACATGTCAATAAATCCTAATAGAAATTAAAACCAACAAGATTGAAAATAGTAAACACCATTGATATTCTTTTTTGTAAAATCCATATGAGAGGAGATTAAATAGTCACACACACACACATCTCATATGCGACGATCTGAATAAGCTCCTCTTGGTTTCAAGAATAATTTATTGGATTCGTCTGATCTTGGAGAAAACCTCCCTCGATTTGAAGGAGCAACAACGAAATCAACATTGACTATGTTGTTTCTCCGTTGGATCGAGAGAGGTTTGCTCCAAGAATAAATGGCTCCAATAATTTTTTCTCTACTGAACAGGGCCAACCACATGAAGGTGGAAGCTCCTATGGCCCCTCCCCCCTCACATCACTCTCAATTCCCCAATACCCAATCTATATTCTCATTCAAAGGCATATGTCATAAAAAATATATATATAAATGAGATTTATCATTCAAAATATATTACAAATATACTAGCTATATAATGTACATATATTTGTCTTATAAACTTATTATACATCATCAATTTCTTTTAGTCTTCTTTTGTGTTTTCAAGTTCTTAAGTAATTCATCCATGTCCATGTCTTCGTTTACTAGGTTCTCTTCAACAATTGATGTTTATTTAGTCCTTTCACATCGAGCACCCCTAGTCTCGTACCCACAACATGGAGGTTGTTGTGAGGGGCCATCACCTACAAAAACAAAAAATATTAAATTTATATGGCCAATTTTTAAATATATGTCAAGTAGTTCATTAATATTAAAAAAAACCGTTATGATGTAATTATTTACCTGTTGGTCCACTAGTCGGCACCATTGGAATTGCTTCCATGTTCTCCTTATCATCTTCAGGTCAAGGAGGCTCAACTACAACATTCTTTTCCATTGAAATGACAAAATTTATAAGGACAAAATCGTAAATGTATAAGTAATAAAAATTAGAAGTACAAAATTTATAAGTACAAAATTATTAAGTACATGATTAACATACAGCCATTTAATTACCATCGTGGGCCTTAGTCACATGAACATCTTGGGGTTGTACCCCACTAGGATGGGGTTGTTGGGGAGCACCATGATCTTTTGACCGTGCTGCACTATCAACGCTTTGTTGTCTAGTGCTAATGGTTTCATTGATAGTGATGCTCCCATGATTAAAACAAAGTAAGACATTAAAGTTATGGACAATATCAAACATTTACGTATTTTATAAGTAATGAAAGGTTAATGTAGACTAATTTTTATTTATCTTATCCCACAAACTGGATCTTGGGGTCTACTCCGTGCTTTTCCTACGATCAACCATGGCTTTATAGTCGTACTTGTAACCAAGTTGGAGGTCTTCCTCCATGGTTTCAGTTCCAAAGTTGTCACCCTGCATTGCATAAGAGCATGTTTTTTTAATGTGTTTGGCTACAATAAACTGAAAGTTGTAAGGTGATACAAATAATATTCTTAAGATGATTGGGTACTTACAATTCGTGAATGTAACCTCGAGTAGCCTCCCTAGCCTAGCTTGTGTTGGCCATGTTTATAAATGTTTTCTTTGGTTTCCTTTGAAGTGTTAGGCAACATATCATCAAAATTTTCAAGAATGTTGTATACTACACTTTTATTTAGATCTAAAGAAAATTAAAGGTATTGAAATCAAAATGTTGTAATTTACCTTGGGGTGCCAGTTATTTTTTCTCCTGATTTTGTCAATATATTTTATTTTGCATCATCAATGATCGCATTCCACTCTATCTCTGGAATAGAGGGAGGACGCTCATAGCTAGGGTTGTCTGCCAAAATTCGTCTATAACATTCTGCGTATATTTTAAATATTTTCCTGCTGCAAAGGTGACCATTTTTTTATTGAACGTGTCTACTCCAAAGAGGCCTTCGAGATAATCCATAAGTTCTTTTTTTAGGTTGGAATTCTGGAAATTCCACCTCATGCGTAAGCTTGCCCAAAAAATCAACAAGGCCTTGCTCTCCAAGTGCCTATAAAAATGGTCATTTACTACACACAAAAATATATGATCATTATTTTAAAAATAATAATCTAGATCATTTGTGTATGAGATGGACAAAACTACCTAGGAGTCTTATTTGTTTTAATGGAAGTTTTTTATCATTGACCAAAAATGTGCATGGAAGGGTCCCCATGCTGGTCACATGTCTAGCTCCAAGAAATGCAACCATGTCAACCACATCATCATCCTGATCTTTGTCACCACCTCTAGAGCCTGACCATTGTGTGGATGGATGGCGGTGTGTTTCATGGCTCCTATCTAAAATAGGTGTGGAAGATGGAGAAGTAAACAGTACTCTAGCAGTTGTATGATAGCCTGCATCAATACTCTGTGGAATCTCTACAGTGCCACTACTACCAACACCAGGCTGAACAGACTCCAAAAATATCTTTATAAAAAAGAAAAAACGAATCGTGAGATAATGTAAAAGTTAAAAAAAGAAGACTTTCATAATTGAACATATGAGTACATTAAAAAAGAACACTTTAAATTATGGTTATTACCTTATATGTGTTAAGTTGTGACATAAGGAGATTGATCCTTTCTAGGACGTCAGGAGTTTGATCTAGACGGTCTAACAAGCTATCAAGTTCCTTGTTCGCTTTAATGATATTTATTTTTATTAATACCATTGGATCAAGGGATGAATACAACCCATCCTCATCGACGGAATCATGATCAACATGGACTGTCGACTACATATAATTTCAGCATGAAAATCAATGTTATTTCAGTTATATAAACAAATGAAATAAATGATTGCCACATAAATAAAATTATATAAACAAATAATAAAATTCACGTAAAATGAAAGTCAAATTTGATAATCATTTACATGTTCTATCACTGGCCCTTTTCCACGATCATCCTATCACATTATAATATAATTAGAACCCCCAAATATTTAAAAAATGGTTAACGATAACAAACAAAAAATTGATTGCCACCCAAATAAAATCAACCTCAACAATCAACCTCCCACATTATTATAAAATTGGGACCGTGAAATATTTAAAACATTGTTAAAGATGAAAACAATATAATGAAATAAGTATAAGTTGCTTAAAGAGGTGTTGCATAAGTACCTGCACACTATTAGTCGATTTTTTTATTCAATTCAAATGGTAATCCACTAATAACTCTTCCCGAGGAGCTATATTTTTTATTACACACAGGACTACCCAATTCTCTTGCTTCCCTCATATATGCAATTCTATTTCTTGTTTGTTGTCCCAAGTCATGTGCTATTTATAAACCTGGTGATATTTTTGGAATCTTTAGGCCTTCCATCAATATAGATAGTTGCTCTCTTATTTTTATTGTTGTTTATTAGTTGTAGATAATTTGAGGCAATTGCATATCTCTGCATACTTCACATATACCAGACTAGTCGCATCCAATCGTTATAATTGTAACACGGTCCGACATAGTCCATCAATTCAATTACTGTATTTTATTTTATAGTTATTCCATCTATGGTAAATATCCCTAGGTCATGCTGTAACAACCTACTCGTTACGACAACAACTCTGATAACAGGTGCAATTTTTTTTTTGTTTAAGGTGTGTGCGCGCGTGTAGAAGTAACAAACACACTTGACTCTACATCACCACTCGACAACCAACAAGACGCAACCACGAAGTTCATCACAAGAATATTGAAGGCACACAACGAGTAACTGCAAGCAATATACGACCATAGACATAAGGCGCACAACGCAAACATTTAACGACATACTGGGTTATGCACAGCACGAACACAGAGGGAAGAATCCATAGTAGTAGATCTTACTATTTCTGCACAGGAAAGCAGGGTGTCTAATCTTAGTTCGCTGCTTCGGAGAGAGAGAAGGTCAGATAGGCTCCTGGCCGACTGCTCAGGCAGAAACTAGTAATCTCCGTCAGGTGTGTCGCAAGAGTGGAAACCCTGCCTTTAAAGGGCCCAAGACTCTTGATACGGCACC
The DNA here is from genome assembly GCA_000966675.3 of Picea glauca. Lineage (NCBI taxonomy): Eukaryota > Viridiplantae > Streptophyta > Pinopsida > Pinales > Pinaceae > Picea > Picea glauca. Next base: position 889,666 of record JZKD02S0361676.1, on the reverse strand, counting down.
GGATTCCTTACACGAAATAATCACACACACAAACATATCTCCTAAGGTTACCTGGGGGTTTCTACATCCAACCCGACACACAGTCCCAACACACAGAAGGTTTATCAACCAAGTACAACTTTATCTAAAGGAACAACACCCTCATTATCGACTCAGAAAATCTCTTGTACTTAATCAAGGTTATTACACCGTAAATGTTTATTGATAACAATAAAAGTTACAATAACTCTGCCATGAAATATTAAACACCTTACATTTATATTACGTATCTGGGCCATGATTTACAATTTCAATACCTCTTATATGCTACAACCATAAAGTTACAATGACCTTACATGATAAAAACATTTCAAATAACCATGAGGATCTCACAATTCGAGGATCATAAACTTCAATAATAATGCAATATTAACCATGACATTCTTTTCTGTAAGTTATCTACTCAACACTACCCTCTATAATATGTTGCAAAACAATACTCTTACATATTCCAGAATCAATATGAAACCATCGCATTACCATTACATATCCCCTTAACATTATAAAATACAGTCTCCATACATACCGATTACCGTATCCATTTACATGATTACCGTATCAATTTACATTACTCAAAATAGTATAATGTTAGTAACCTTTCCACCCAAATGACAACACCCTTACCCTATTGTCAAAATATATAACTAACATCATATTTATCATTAACCTCATATTTAAACATAACCATGTAACACCCTATTTAAAAATGACAACATATACAATGACAATATTAAAATGACAATATTTAAAAAGGACCATATATAAAAATAACAATATTAAAAATGGAAATATCTAAAAATAACAACATTTGAGAAGACAATACATAAATAAATAACAGCATATGTATAATTATCGGTGACACTAAACCTACAAAAATACTACCCTATAGTAACGACGACCTGGCATTTATCGCAACATTACATGACCTTAACCTCCCACCACCAAATTGCCTTGAAGAATGGACTTTCTATAAATGATAACGTTAACAATTCTGATGTAACAGAAGCATGAGGATAGGCAGCCATTCCAGTTAGCCCATTAAGGAAGGGAATCGGCAACCACTAAAATTTTATAAATCTGAAGACTGTGAAAAACAATTATATAAGAAAAAGACTTCTGGTTGTCTTTCATTACCAGCCACCAATGCATTAAAGACAAACGTAGGAAGTTAAGGCGCAGAGGTTTTTATTACCAACATGTTAGGGCGCAGAGGTATTACGGCACAGAGGTAATAGCCACATGCCATAAATGTGGACACAGCAACTGAAAATCAACGCAGGTAGGGTTATCCTAGAACGCAGACCCCAAAAAAACGCAGGGATCCTCAAGGGAATCGCCAGAACGATTTTAAGGACAGAAAGCCAATACACTCCATGAAATTACAGCATCAACAAAGCTCAGGGATAAAAACGGAAAGCTCACAGTGATATACAGAATGCCAGCACAAAATGCTCACAGGCAAAGGAAAACGCCCACGAAAATGAATTCGCCTACCGAGGATGAATGTTCCCATAGAGAAAACAAACGCCCACAGAGAGATGGAAACGCCCAATAGAAACAAACGCCCCCGCAGAGATTAGAACGCCCACAGTCACAATAATGCCCACATTAAATCAACGCCGACAGCAACACAATGCCCACAGGAAGATATAACGCCCACAGAATGTAAATGCACCAACAGAAGGTAAAAACACCATGGCTGAAAGGTCAACGCCCAGCCTTCACATTGGCTAAATCACAGAGATTGCAGAGATTCTACGGAGTGCGACTAACAGATTGTGACCGGTTTTAAAAAAAAACAAAAAGGCAAACTCTCCCTTGCACATTCAAGGAGGAACAACAGAACGTAGGAGGACAAAATTCACAACAACAGCCATTGCTAAGCTCACCCGAGGAAGAATTTACACAGCAAGGTCATGGGTTAACGCAGGGAAGGAGTAGAACGAAATCACCCTTTTTTATTTTATCTATTTAAAACAGAGGCAAATAAAACTTTGTTTACAGAGGCATTGAACATCAGTAACCAATTCATTATGTGAGGTTCTCAACAACTATTAGTTGCAATTATTTACCCCCTCCAAAACCCTAGATATAAATATGTACATGATTCCCCCCACAATACTTATCACAAGAGAACTTTTAGATAAAAATAGAAGTTGCAGCAGCTACACTTATAGTTGCCGAGTAGAAAAACATGACAACCATTAAATCTAATCACCACCAATATTTTGATTCAGCATATATCACAGTGCATCCTATTCTACCAATTTAAAAACAAAACCATATCGTTTCCTTAACTCTCGCCTCGAATGATGACCGCGCTCTGTGTCGCTCCTGCTCCATGCCGTTCCCGCTCATCGACCGTAGAGACTACATCGGTACCTCCCAGCCAAACACTAGGGGTACTCTGCTTCCCCCTTAGCCCCCCGAGCCGCAAAGGGGCCACATAAATCCAGAAGGTATGCCTAGCTTCCCAGCTTGCCCTCGCAAGGCTGAGCTACCACTCCAATACAAGCTGAGAGATTCCCAACTCCTCACAAGCAATCAGTCCAGTCACAATTCGGCAGCATAACAATACCTAACAGCCCGATCCCCTTTTCCCCTCATCCCCCTTTCTTTTATAGAGTTTTGAGCCCCGCATTTATTTTTAAGTTTTAAAGAAAACCCTCCAAAAATTCTCTGTTGTACAAGTGTCATTCATCCCCCACGATTCTCCAAAATTAATTTCTTTAACTTATTAATTGTCTATGTTTCCTTTTTTTTACTTAGTTTCCCTATTTTTTTTTTATTAATCCCTTCTTTAAAACCAAAAAGGTAAATGTGCTAAAGCATCTTTTCATTTTATTTTTAAATTCATACTTTTTATACTCCCGCTCGTTAAATAATTTTATTACTATTGGTTCAGTCTGAGTTTATGTCTGAGTTTTAAGGAAAATAGTTTAGTCCCTTAAGCATTCAATTTATTCACTGAAGGTTATGCGTTCTGTCAATCAAAACTATGGCTTTCAGTATTTGTTTATTTATGAATTAGTTTAATTTTTGAAAAACTATTGCGTTCATATGGGAGTTATGCTTTAAAAGTTTTTATAAGGTTATGTAATTGACAGAAGTCGGGTTTTCATAAAAKTTATGCTTCAATTTGAATAACAATTATGAGTTCATTAAAAGTTAAATGGTTGAAAAAGATTATGAAATCTTGTATCCGTTGATATATTGGTTGTATAGTTGGATGAAGTTAACGTTAATAAATCCAAGAACTAGAGCTCAAGTACGTTCTAAAAATTGTATTCTCATTACACTGCATTGAGGTGTGAACTCTAGACTAAAATCTCATAATGATGTTTGCTTAATTATTTTAATGGTTATTAGGGTTAATTGCTATTAATAATGATATTTGGGGTGTAGGATTAGGTCAAGATTCATTGGAGCTATTTCATTTAGAATTAGGGTTAGGCTCTTCTTAGAGTTAGAGTTAGGGCCTTTTTCCTTAATGGTTAAATGAAATTTTTATCTTAGAGAAGTTTTTTTTTTTTACTTAGGTTTAGATTTTGAACTGGGCGACACTGGGTTAGGGAAGTTGTTTAAGGATTTCTTAAGGCGTTATTGTCTTAGGGCTATTTAGGATTATTTCCTTCATCCACATCAATGCGATGTGCCCTTCAGGATGTACCATGTTCTCCAAGGGTGCCACTCACCTCATTCGTTTCCTTTG
>JZKD02S0361676.1:868856-880101 GCA_000966675.3 Picea glauca | reverse complement strand
TGTCCACACCTCTCCCTCAATCTCTCTAGAACTCGTGTGTGGCCCCTTTACTCCATATGTGAGTCTAGTCGGCAAGCTATCGTCAGCCTGCATCATCAACCATCATGTTAGATCATTTCAACAACATATCACAAAATCAATAGCATATCATCAAAACATATCAATATCACCGTAAATGAAACAACTCAAATAGCCCACTCCCTGACTCAATCCGGAGTCCAAGGGAGTTCCATCGATGCCTCTGCATCCTCAAGGTCTGAAACCCTGCACACTCAATGAAACTGAGTCAGCAGCACTTGTCTACACCAAAGTAGTAAAAGCATCATGTCATATAACTTAACGCATCACAATAAAGGAAAAAGTTTCATCATCATAAAAATCCAGATCACTTGCGAGCAAGTGTCCTCAAAGAATAAGTTTGGTAAGTGCGCCAGAGAGGGATGTTACAATTATCATCATAGAGAGGGTTGTTATGAACAAAAACTAGTTCACAAAACTTCATTGGTTTTTATTTTTGAGATTTATCAACTCATCATTCAATAGATGGGATTGTTCTTGAAGAAGTATAACTTTATCTTGCATCACTTGCAAAAAAGTTAGCACTAATTGAAGAGTTTCTTTGTTCAATATTACTGTGTTGTTTTCATAGGTGTTTATTAGAGTGTTCAGTAACTCTAGTAGTTCACAACTTCACTCCATTTGAACACGCTCGCTTGAACTTCTCGTTCACTTGCTCTTCTAGATCGCTTGTACTCGCTCACTTGAAATTGCTTCCAGAAAGTTGAGGATGTCGGTTACCACCGAAAATACATCCAAAAACTTGTGATGTTTTACAATGATTTGAGTTAAACTACTCAACCTTGTCCATTTTGACTCCAAAATTACAAAAGACTCTTGGGTGTCTAGCTCAACCAAGAATGCACCCAATTACAAAGAAATTTAACTTGATTTGATTGGACATTTACAAAATAATTATAGTTGATCTTGATTACTTACAAAAAATACTATTTGCAAGTTTACAATAAATGTCAATTTCAAAGTTGAGTTGATCTTCAAATTTGATGATGCTTTGAGTCCTTGATTATGAGCTCGATGTGTCCAATGTTGATGTGATTTCCAATTTGATATCTTCTTTACTTCTTAATTGAGAGCTTTGATTTTGCTTGAATGTATGTGCTTCACTGGAATTAATTGTGTGCTTATTTCATTAACCTTCTTTGTACTCCATGTATGTGGGATAACGTCAAAACTAGACGTAAACTAGCTCATAAGACAACCATTAAAAAAAAATCACCAGCACACACTACACAAGGTGTACCTAAGATCCCCTTATTCAATTTTGGGCGGATCTAGGAAACTTCAAAACCACAAAAAAAATATCGTTTTATTATAATTATTTTCTTAATACAAGTGACTCTCACACTTAAGAGCATTTGTTGAAGGGCAAAAGATTGATCTAGGAATCCTTTTACAAAATTTTCATTCTTCTCTTAAAAATAAATATTTCTTATTGATAAAAGCTTCAATCTCCTTACACATTAATGCATTTATCAATATCCTTAATATCTCTATCCTTTCAATGAAATGAAACTTGTCAAAATTTGACAATTTCTTTTATACAATATTGCCCCCTGTGCGTTTACATAAATCCATGCTCTTGTGTTTTATGTGAATAGTTGTATACATCACCAAAAAGTTAAAAAGGTGTCTATAAGATAATAAATTCGGCTTATATGTATAGCACCTTTCTAAATTTGGTTTGAATGTAAAAGCAATGAATTCCGAATACTTTTCATAAAGTAAACAAGTTGTTTATTGAGCAAACCAATAAGACATGGAGAGTGGAATTTTAATTGAAGATCACACGAACCTGAACCCACATCTAGACCAAGATTTGAGAAAAAAATCATGGAGCACGTATGTTGGAGGCCTCATTAATTATTTTATCATGAACCAGCCACCAAATTAAAAGTGTCATTTTACCATTCAACCTGATCTTGCGTAGAGAGAGAGATCATAAATCTTTAGCATATTTCGAGCCGATTGTTGAGCAATTTGTGGAAGAAATCGCCAAGGTAGAGATATTGGGAGTCGTTGATCGATTTATGGTTGTATGTTCAAGAATATTGGGAGCAGATCACTGAGTATTTGGTGTCAAGCAGTCATCTATGTCTCTCATTTGGGCATGGGCTGAATTTTCTGTTGTGTATTTTCTTCCTATCTTTTGATGTTGTTGCCTTGCCCAGATGCTAAAAAACAATATGAATTAAGATTGGAACACGATCTGAAGAAAGAGGGTTCCAGCCATGCCTTGGCTCGAACCCAAAAAAATTTAAAACACTCAGTCGGGCGGTTACAATGAGACTTTGACCAATTATGAAGTCGAATGGACTTTATAGTGATTTCTCATCCAATAAAATATGTGCGCAAAATAAAATCCACAACTCCACTTGCACTCTTGGCTCTCGTGGAGATTCAAAGTAGCATGAAACCTCTGCGATTTTTATCTCAGCATGAAACCTCTACAGTTTTTATTTCTGTGATTGTTGTTCTTGCAAATTATGCTTGTCCCAAGTACAAAAAGTGGACCATTTCTCTGGATATGAATAAAGTGACCCACAATCCTTCACAGATAGTCATTCATCGATAACAATCTCCTTTACCAGACAACACCAAACATTGATTTCATAAATCCGTCATTGTCAAAATCTGTCTATGCGGTTTTGTTCTCCAACAAGCAGGAGATTGCTCCAAGTTGATTTTGATGAGATCAATTGCAGATCACTCACAGTGAGGACTTTTTGAAGCAATTAAAACTTGAAAATTTTAGAACTCTGTATTTCTTTGGATACTAGATCCAACAACTGGATAGAAAGGGGAGAAATCAGACTAAATAGTTTTAGATCTATGATTGCAGTGCACACTAGTCAACAGATCAAAGTCACACGTAGAGGGATCTCTTGAATCAAATCTATTAGTATTCAAATTTTAATGATCGTTTGCATGGTTGAAACTTGAAATCAAGGTTTGAATCCATAGAAAAATATGAGATCTGAGATATGGAATGGGAAGGTGGAAATTGGCCTTAACAATGAACAGGAAATAACTGTTCAAATCAATTTAACATCATGTAAAATCAAGACTACACATACACAGTATATGCAGTATACAAGAATTGTCCATAGATTACAATCTACAAATCTAGTGAGCAATGTTATAATATCCCCATGGCTATATTGAACTCATCTCAAACATAAAGTTTTACAATTACCTTAAATTTTCTTGCAACCCCCACATATGCCTCTCACAAACTCACATCCAAATTGGTAGTGCGAGGATAACATTGTTGTGGATATTTAGCTTTATTGAGAAGTGAAGTTTACGCATCTCAAAAATTGTGAATCTGGATTTTGTTGTTGTGAGCAACGTCTACCATTGAGCTTGAATTCTTTGCTATCCATCTTCACACCATTGGTTTCACCTCACCATCCATGGAAAACTAGCACATTTAGGCTATGAAATCACTGAGATCCAGACACGAAATTGCTGAAGATGGCATCATTGCAAAATCATTGCAAATGTCATTGGATTATCGTTGCATATTAAATTATTACTACAAATTAGATCCACTACAAATTAGATCTACTGCATGAATATCATTTTGAAATTAGAATCTACTCTTCACCATTTGAATCACCATTGTTCTGAAATCAGATTTTCCATGGAAAAACTATCATGGAATTACCAGGCCCTAAGAACTATAGAAGGCTCTGACACCCATTGAAGAAATTTACCATAAGAATATTAGGTCAAGAAGATTGGCGGAAAAGGCTTCAAGCCATAATTATCAACATTGTATTTATCTTAATGATACAAATATATAATACAATAATGAAACCACCTTAATTGTTCTCACATTGACACCTCATCGGGAGATAAGGTAGGAAGAGACAATATAGGAATCTAGAAACACACTTAGGATAACAACTATATCCTAGTATGTAAAATATTAAAGGTGGTATACTTAGACTTAATGATTGTATATGAAAAAGAGGCTAACAATAGCCTCAATACTCCGACATACCCTCTCTATAGAGTCATATATTTCCATCCATTATTCATAGAGCTCATTGTTAAAATTATAACCCATAGATATTAAGGACCCTTAATGCACCTCTCCTATGAAATTAGGTTTAATATGCTCATCATATTCATTTAGGGACTGATACAACTCCTTACTTCCATATTATTCTTCCCACTATTTTGACCAAGGTTTACCTTTTTGATCAAGGTATAGAGGTATGATAATTCTCCTTCCATTTCCTTTGAGATTTATCCTATCCTTCTCTATAGATATTGTTTCTTTCATTTTTCTTCCCCAAGATCTTCCCACGAGGTCTTCATACACCATACTTTATTCATCTAGGTTGATGATATCAAAGTTTGTAATGTTTGATACACCCATAATGCTTGATTTGACCCATTTATACAACCCAATAGGTTCTATAAACCTTTGGTCATCTAACTTAGAAACATTTCTAGACTTGACCAAGTGGGGTCTCCCCATCTAAAAATTTCTAGACTTGACTAGTGCTCAAGCCAACACATGAGTCCATTGTATGGGTTGTTTGCAAGACTATGAGTGTGTTATATGAGTTAATAATTAACATTGATGCATGTTGGAGGTAAGGGGTTACAGGGGTTAAGTTATATAGGATATTGGTTATGAATTATAAGGGTATAAAGGTTATACAAGTGATGGGTTATATTAGGGTTTATAGAGGTTAGGTTTGATTGAGTTACAATAGTTGTGATTGAGTGATCGAGTTATAATAGGTGTGATTGAGTTATACACTGAACGAAAAAACAGGTATTTTTCATCACAACTATGACACAGATACATTAATGTATAATATACAATGTAGAACCTGAAAGAAAAATGAAGAAAGGTCAATCCAAACTTAAAACTTGTGTTAACCAATTTGTGCACTAATTTGAAAGAAAAATAGGGTTTATGGTTTACATAATGAATTGATGATGGAAACAAGTGGTGTGTGAGATAAATTTGAGTCTAGAAACTGTCTCATATCTTTAAGGCATGTGAATAGTCTATCCATGTCAAATTTTGGTGCATACAGAAATAGTTTGAAAAAATTTCAACGTTGGCCCCATTCGCAGGTCATTGTTTCCCATGTTTAGTCCTAGTACAATGTATTTTTGTTGTTCCTTTCAAAATTCGTTCGACACTACATGCATTCCCACATCTAGTACTGCAAGGACATATTTTTATTGTGTTGATTAAACAATGAACGAAAAACCATGGATTTTTCATCACAACGATGATACAGATACATTAATGTATAATATACAATGTAGAACCTGAAAGAAAAATGAATAAAGGTTGATGCAAACTTAAAAGTTGTGTCAACCAATTTGTGCACTAATTTGAAAGAAATATAGGGTTTATGGTTTACATGATCAATTGATGATGGAAACAAGTGGGTTTGTGAGTCCAATTTGAGTCCAGAAACCCTCCCATATCGTTAAGGCATGTGAATAGTCTATCCATGTCAAATTTCAATGCATATAGAACTAGTTTGAAAAAATTTCAATGTTGGCCCCATTTGCATCACACATTCCTGCATCTAGTACTACAAGGACATATTTTTATTGTGTTGATTAAACAATGAACAAAAAAAGAGGGATTTTTCATCATAATTATGACACGAATACATTAATGTATAATATACAATGTAGAACCTGAAAGAAAAATAAAGAAAGGTTGATGCAAACTTAAAACTTGTGTCAATCAATTTGTGCACTAATTTGAAAGAAAAATAGAGTTTATGGTTTACATGATGAATTTATGATGGAAACAAGTGGGTGTGTGAGTCAAATTTGAGTCTAGAAACCCCCCCCAGATCGTTAAGGCATGTGAATAGTCTATCCATGTCAAATTTAAGTGCATAGAGAATAGTTTGAAAAAAATTCAACATTGGCCCCATTCGCAGGTCATGGTTGCCCATGTCTAGTCCTAATACAATGTATTTTCGTTGTTCCTTTTCAAATTCATTCAACAGTACACACGTTCCCACATCTAGTATAGAAAGGACATATTTTATTGTGTTGATTAAACAATGAATGAAAAAAGAGGGATTTTTCATCACAACTATGACACAGATACATTAATGTATAATATACAATGTAGAACCTGAAATAAAAATGAAGAAAGGTTGATGCAAACTTAAAACTTATGTCAGTCAATTTGTGCATTAATTTGAAAGAAATATAGGGTTTATGGTTTACATGATGAATTGATTATGGAAACAAGTGGGTGTGTGCGCCAAATTTGAGTCCAAAAACCCCCCCATATCGTTAAGGCATGTGAATAAACTATCCATGTCAAATATCAGTACATACAGAAATAGTTTGAAAAAATTTCAGCGTTGGCCCCATTCGCAGGTCACTGTTGCCCATGTCTAGTCCTAGTACAATTTCTTTTCATTGTTCCTTTTAAAATTTGTTTGACATTACACACGTTCCTGCAACTAGTACTGAAAGGACATATTTTTATTATGTTGATTAAACATAGAATGAAAAAAGAGGGATTTTTCATCACAACTATGACACAAATACATTAATGTATAATATACAATGTAGAACCTGAAAGAAAAATGAAGAAAGGCTGATGCAAACTTAAAACTTGTGTCAACCAATTTGTGCACTAATTTGAAAGAAATATAGGGTTTATGGTTCACATGATGAATTGATGATGGAAACAAGTGGGTGTGTGAGTCAAATTTGAGTCCAAAAACCCTCCCATATCGTTAAGGCATGTGAATATTCTATCCATGTCAAATTTCAGTACATGCAGAAATAGTTTGAAAAAATTTCAACGTTGCCCCCATTCGCAGGTCATTGTTTCCCGTGTCTAGTCCTAGTACAATTTGTTCGCCATTACACATGTTCCCGCATCTAGTACTGCAAGGACATATTTTTATTGTGTTTATTAAACAATAAACAAAAAAAGAGGAATTTTTCATCACAACTATGACACAGATACATTAATGTATAATATACAATGTAGAACTTGAAAGAAAAATGAAGAAAGGTTGATCCAAACTTAAAACTTGTGTCAACCAATTTGTGTACTAATTTGAAAGAAATATAGGGTTGATGGTTTACATGATGAATTGATGATGGAAACAAGTGGGTGTGTGAGCCAAATTTGAGTCCAAAAACCCTCCCATATCATGAAGGCATGTGAATAGTCTATCCATGTCAAATTTCAATGCATACAGAAACAATTTGAAAAAATTTCAATGTTGGCCCCATTCGCAGGTCACTTTTGTTCATGTCTAGTCCTAGTACAATGTCTTTTCGTTGTTCCTTTTAAAATTCGTTCGACAGTATAGACGTTCCCGCATCTAGTACTGCAAGGACATATTTTTATTGTGTTGATTAAAAAATGAATGAAAAAAGAGGGATTTTTCATCACAACTATGACACACATACATTAATGTATAATATGCAATGTAGAACATGGAGGAAAAATGAAGGATGATGCAAACTTAAAACTTGTGTCAACCAATTTGTGTATTAATTTGAAAGAAATATAGTTCTTATGGTTTACATGATGAATGGATGATGGAAACAAGTGGGTGTGTGAGTAAAATTTGAGTCCAGAAACCCTCCCATATCGTTAAGGCATGTAAATAGTCTATCCATGTCAAATTTAGGTGCATGCAGAAACAGTTTGAAAAAATTTCAATGTTGGCCCCATTCACAGGTCATTGTTGCCCATGTCTAGTCCTAGTACAATGTCTTTTTGTTGTTCCTTTTAAAATTCGTTCGACAGTACACACGTTCCTGCATTTAGTACTTCAAGAACATATTTTTATTATGTTGATTAGACAATGAACGAAAAAGGAAGGATTTGTCATCACAACTATGACACACATACATTAATGTATAATATACAATGTAGAACCTAAAAGAAAAATTTGTGTACTGATTTCAAAAAACTGTAGGATTTATGGTTTACATGATGAATTGATGATGGAAACAAGTGGGTGTGTGAGTCAAATTTGAGTCCAAAAACCCTGCCATGTCATTAAGGCAAGTGAATAGTCTATCCGTGTCAAATTTCAATGCATACAGAAATAGTTTGAAAAAATTCAACGTTGGGCCCATTCATAGGTCATTGTTGCCCATGTCTAGTCCTAGTACAATGTCCTTTCGTTGTTCCTTTTAAAATTCGTTCGACAGTACACACGTTCCTGCATCTAGTACAGCAAGGACATATTTTTATTGTGTTGATTAAGTAATGAACTAAAAAAGAGGGATTTTTCATCACAAATATGACACACATACATTAATGTATATTATACATTGTAGAACCTAAAAGAAAAATGAATAAAGGATGATGCAAACATAAAACTTGTGTCAACCAATTTGTGTACCAATTTAAAAGAAATATAGGGTCTATGGTTTACTTGATGAATTGATGATGGAAACAAGTGGTTGTGTGAGTCAAATTTGAGTCTAGATACCCTCACATATCGTTAAGGCATGTGAATAGTCTATCCATGTCAAATTTCAGTGCATACAGAAAACAATTTGAAAACATTTCAACGTTGACTCCGTTGACTCCATTCACAGGTCATTGTTGCCCATGTGAATGACAAAGTCTCATTTTTCATCATGACATAGAGCCCCAAACCATCGGGTCAAGGTCCACACAGGATCATTCAAACAACCTCCTCGAGCCAGATCAACTCCTTTGATTCCCTGTTGGAATCTTCAATATATTATCCATAGGTCCTTCGTGAAACTCCACCTGCACAAGCATGCAACCAGTGTGATCTTCCACCTACACATGGCCTCAGCACAACCGCGACCTTTTCCCGAAATGGAAATTTCGGGTTTCGGGACTTCCTAAGTCCTAATGTTGAGAGTCCTTGACTCTTCGATCTCCCGATCTCCGAAATACCGAAACACCGAAATGGCGCCCATAGTAATTAGCCCCCTGGACCAGATCTTAGTCCATGTGACCACTTCCCATATGACCGCAGTCACCCTTCGGGTTTCCCAACGTAAAGCGCCCGGTTTTTCTATCCTCTGGACTCCCAAAAAGCTGATTTCCAAAATGCTGAAATTCCTTGTTTCCTGGCTTTCTCCTCCTATCGTGATCTCGGGTTTTCCAACACCGAAATGCTTGGCTCTCATGGTCTTCAGGATTCCCGAAATGTCCTTCCCTAGTTCTTCACCTTTCATGCTTTCAAAGTTTCAATCCCCGAAAACCTGAACCCTTCTCTTCGAAACTCTCAAATTTTCGAACTTCAGTACGCCGAAATGACGCCTTCCTCCAAATGCTTTCGGACTTTCGTGTTTCGGTTTCTCCTATTGCAAGGCTTCCTTCCTAGTCCCTTCTCAGTGGTCTCCCGCACTTTCGATATTCGAAATGTCGAAGTGACAATACGGCCCTTTTTTCTCCTGGCTGAGATCAAAGGCTGTGATCCACTCCCAGATCAACAGCCCTGATCCCTTCGGAGTTTTCATCCACAAGAGCATGGATCCTATGTACTCAGGATTTTCGAAATCCCAGTACCCGATATGTCGAAACTTGGCCTACGCCCTCGTGAGTCTGCAATGCTCCTTCCACTTTGCTTTTGGGAATTCGCGTTTTGGAATTTCACAAATCTCGTTGCATTAGAACTTCGTTGTCCTCTATACTTTTGATACCCGAAGTACCGAAGTACCCTCCTGCTTCCACGTGTCCTTTCCCTGGACACTTCCGATCCTCTTTTGGATTTTGGGACTCCACGATCCCTGTGGCACAATTCCTCTATCTTCTCAAATCCCCGGTGTCCAAAAACCTGGTGGACTCTCCGATATCCACCACATGTCCTCCTACAAAGGGACGGTCCAGATCATTTTCGGGACTTTTCCGTTGACGAAGTCAAAAGACTCCCCTCTGTGTTTCCCGGTGTCTGAATCCCCGAAATGGGTGATCTCATGACACGTGTCCTCCTCTAAACGGACAGCTCAGATATCTTCACTTATTTCAAGACTATCATTATGGAGTGTCCCGACCTTTCGTCATCAAGACCTCTGAAATTCCAAAGTCTGAAATCCCGATACGTTCACTATTTCGGGACTTTTCTCCTCTACTCATAAGGTTTTAAACCTTGAGCTTCTCTTGACAAATTCGATGGCTATCGGCTGCCTGAATGAGATCTAATGGCTCAGATCTACTCCCTTCCTATGCGCTCTCTTGTTTCTATCTGGATGTGGAATTCAATGGTCCAAATCTTCCCTTCGGCCCGATCTGATGGCAGCTATGCTATCCTAGTTGAGCATGCACTTTCTTCCGATACTTGCAAGATTTTCCAAAATCCAAGGGCTTCGACCTTTTATTTTCTCCTCTGTGAGTTCTTCCATAGTTTATCTTGACTACGTATTCGAAGACACTGTCCCTCCTGAGCTTTCGGGACTCTAAACTCTCCAAGGATTTCTCCCTTTCGGCCTCTAAAACCTCTTGTGGCCTCTGTGCGTAAAATCACTCTCCCTTCTGAGCTTGGCCTTCTCTTAAACCTTAAAAGGTTTCTGTGACTCCTGCACACCTTACAGAATATTTTCACGCTAGTTCGGTGCTATCTCTTCTGAGCTTCTCCACTACTCAGATCTCTAAGGGGACTTCACCCTTTTCCTTCCTTCTCCTTCAGATGGAGAATTTGATGCCCTCCTGGCACTCCTTTACTCAAGCAAATTTCTTGCTGAGACTATAGGGTGTTCAGCAACCCTATGAAGATCCCTCCTTGGACTCTTCTCTGTCTCTAAACTCAAAGAGTTCTTCCCTTGTGCTCTATCTGCACATCTACTCAATTCCCTCCTGGCAAAGTGTCTTCTCACAGAACATTCAGCAGTTCTATCTTCTCCTGTGCACTCTATGCACCTGCTCAATGCCTTCTTGGCAGAGCTCTACAGAACTCCTCAGAGATTTTGTCTTCTACTATGTCTTCCTCTACACAGTCTTGCCTTTAAGGTGTTCAATAACCTTGAGGTCTTCTCCTTGAGTCAATGACTTCGGGTGGTATTCCCTCCTCGCACGTCTTTGTCAAAATTCCACAGAATTGGAAGTGCTCTCTAAGCACTGGCTATCAGAACCTGCAGTGTTATGTCACGCCCTCTTGGCATGAAGCCTCAAAGATCCCCTAAACCTGAAATCAAACAACTCCTTAGG
>JZKD02S0361676.1:829116-864733 GCA_000966675.3 Picea glauca | reverse complement strand
AATATTTGCTCTTGAGCCTTCATAAAGTCGTTTATTTTCCTTTTCTAACATATTTTCATCATAAATACCATCATTGTCCCCATCCTCATCCGACTGAGCAAACAAATCTTGGATCATTTGATTTGTCCCATCATCTTCTTCCATGGGATTATTAACTTGATGTGTCCCATCATCTTCTTCCATGAGATCCTCATTTTCTTGATCATGTTCCTCAGCTTGTACAACATCATTTCTACTAGTACTACTTGGTGCAATATTCTGCAGAAAGTTAGAGGGGAACTCTAACTTTATAATTACAAATAATCATGCAAAATTAGTTTGTATTATAAAAAATATTCAAACAATATATATACATATATATAATTTTATATAAAATTGACAATATAAAAATAGATAATGAATATATAGTTAATTACCATAGGACGATATTCATTCGATCGCCCATCAATGTGTCCATATTTCCTACAATGTTTTGTAGTTTTTTCTATTAAAATTCTTATGGGAAGTGAAAGACAACATTTTTTGCACGGGAAATAACATCTATCATCACCCTTTTCACCCGCTTTACTTTTTTTCCCACCTCTAATATTCTGCAACATTTTTCCGCACAAAAATACCCTCTCTGAACCATCATTGTTATAGCAAGATTTTCCTGACGTCTCTAATTCACAAAATATTTATAGATATTTTTCTCGTCGCGAGAGTGACGAAAGTTGACCAAATCAATGTTGACTTTGTCAAACAATATAACGGTCAATGTTGACTTTGTCAAATAGTGTAACTGTCAATGGTTACCATCTCTCTTACAACAATAATCAAAGGTCGACGCAAGAGTGACGGAAGTCCACTATCTTCACATGTGTCTCTCTTGCGACGAACTTCTGGCTTCGTCGCAAGAGAGACGAATTCGGGTTGGATTTATAAAAAAAAATTGAAAAATTGAACTATTTCTCTTGAATTTTGCAACGAAAGGGTACTTTCGTCGCAAGTAGTCATCACAAATTTTTCAATATGTAGTAGTGCATTCTGAGGAAAATTCATCGTTCAAAACACTAAAGAGGAAACTACTTTCATATAATACATGTAACTATGTCCTAAAATGATGTTATATGTGAAATGGTGCATCTATGACCTCGATGTTGATCAAAATAGTTTTTCCCACTAGATCGATGGGGACATTTTGGTAAAGACCCTCAAGTTTAGATGGATGGCCATTATAATCCCAAAGGGTGATAGCAGATGGGGTAATCTCATGAGAGCCTAGCTTCTTCCTTAAATTCTTGGACATGATGCAAGTACATGCTCCCTCATCTATAATGCATTAGTGAATGGTGATATTTATGATTGTCACCAGGATTTCGAACATGACCAGAGATGGGAGTCTAGGTTATGAGTTGTCTAAATTGAACATAATGAAGCATGAATCAGAGGAGTCAGCTACCCCCAATGTTTATAACAAATATTTCCTTTATGAAGGACACATTTGCAAGACTTCTAGTGCTAACATAGTTGTAGGAGACTGAGCCAGGTTGTCGACTATGTTGTAGCTATGAGAGACCCTTGCATGAGGGTTATGAAAAGTATGCCTAAGAGGTGAATTTGGAACTTGAGAAGTAGGGTCACCACTGGGACGTGGGATCATCAAAGGCATTCTAGTTAGTAGTTGTGTGGCATCTGAGGTGGTCACACAAAATTTAGGAGGCATACCATATTTGCAGTTGTGCATTTCCTAATGAATATATGTTGAGTTGATGAAGATATTCTGGAAATAAATATCTCCAAGTTGACCTTGATCAGGAGGTTGATATTTTCCTACTGACTGGGAGGGGTTACCATTTTCCTATTGAATGGATGAAACTCCTTACTAGGGGAAGGGTTTGTGTAACAAGGTTGGTTGTGGTTGGGTAGGAAATGGTTGTTGCATGTTTTCTATGATTGTGGGTTGGTAGGACCTTGATTGAACATGGCTTCCTTCATGTGTTTATATTCCTCAATTTGGGGGCAACGGTGAGTGTAATGGAAAAACTTGTCACATAATGCGCAAGGGAAGTTGATCTGAAGATTATTGTTACTACCTTGTTTTTGTTAGTTGTTGTTGTTGTTACCAATGTTTTAGTTCTAGTTTCCAACATTATCATTTCCCTCGGTATTATTGTTCTAGTTTGGGAGATTTCCCCCCTGTCCCTAGTTGGATTTCTATTTTTTATTCCCTTTCATCTTCCCATTTTTTTTGGTGTGATAGGATTAACCAAATTCAGTTGTTCAAACGCTTGAATCTACTAATTTGATGAAGGTTTAATGAAATCAATGCTAACATGATGTTGATCCTATGGGGATGAAACATTGGCTTGTGGGGGACCAGGGAATGGGTAGTACAAGTTTTTCTTGGAGGATTCTCATGTTGGTTGTATGATGTAGATGACCCTCCACTACAATTTTAATTGTTGCAGAAGGGCCCATGTATATATGGTACAACATGAATTCATTGAGGGTGCATGTCGGTCCCTAGACAGACTAGATTGTTCCCACCCTACATTTGGGAAGGAGGGGTGTGTGACATACTACGGGATGCATATGATTTTCCATAATTATGTTGATATGTGGGGTCTCCACCATAATGGCTAGTCCCATATGAGGGTGGGGATTCGTAAGGTTGGTTGAAGTGAGTGATGGACCCAATTTAATATGTGTCTACAAAATGGGATGTCCCTACCTTTGCTTGATAAAATGGTTGAGCACGAGGGGAATATGTTAGGTTCCTAACCTGCACATAGGTAGATCAATATATTTGGATGTAATAAAGGTCAATATTAATAAGGCCTTTCAATAAAATGGAATAAGGTGGACGTAAGAAGTCCTAATAGAAGCTTTTGCTTCTAGAAGGATCTTCCTCTAGATGTTTCTCTTGATAGACACATTTAGTATAAATAAGGGTTGAGGGTATGAAAACCCTAGCTTGGATATTATTTTAACAAAGCGTTGCTCGATTGGAGGTTGTTGCCCCCTCGAAGAGGCCTGCGAACATTGCTTTCTGAATCAAAGTGTTATTTCTATTGTTATTCTTATATCATTTATGTGTTATTGTGGAGATTATGCTGGATATATTACTGTTATTCTACCATTTCTAGCATTTTATTTTTGTTCTGCATATTTATTATATTTGGTATCTTGCAAGTGGTATCAGAGCACTTTCCTTGGCAGAAATTGTGGGAATTTTTTTTCAGGGTAGAGACGTATTCCGGCATCTTTAAACCATAGAGATCTGTTTTTACATGCATAAACCTGCGGTTGAGGGATTCATATACGCAGGAAATACAAGTGGCTCTTAAGTGCACATCTGTTGGCCACCCTTGTAACCCCCATTGGTACCCCTTCGAGTGGTAGCGCATCAAACATCACCTGTGTACGAATCAGCCTAGATTTTCTGAATCCCTCTTTAGATAAACCTATCAGTCGCCGAACTGCTATAGTGTCACCGAGAACAACACTTGGGAAGATACTCTCTAGTACCTAGGTAGTCAAGTAGTACGGATAAGGGTACAATCTATCCTCCTTAGTTAGTGCCCTGAGATATTGGGCCGAGTAATACTGTTGGACCCTGCACGTATATCAAAGAGCTATAGCACAAGGAAAACCCTTGAATATCTAACCCTTGGGGGACAGAAACATAATCAAATTAAAACAAACTAGATCTATTGTCGTGCAACTGTGTTCGGGTTGCCAAGTAAATACACATCTCTTTTTGGTTAAGCATTTGGGGATTTCATCACTACAATATTCTTCAGACTGGAGTATAACTCCGCAGGTGTAAAAAAAAAAAATCACCATTATTTGAGACCTATTCCATTGGATTCATCTCTCTGCCCTTATCACATTCATCCATATCATTTTTTCGGTAAAAAATTTTACCCTGCCCGCCCCTTTTCAGTTCACCCATCCTCATGGCCCATACCCGTAGCCAAGACCTGGAAGCTCGCTTCAACACCATGAAATCTAGTTTCCTCAAAACACAAAAAGAAGTGAAACAACTCAGTGCTATTGTTGCCTCCATCCATTCGTCCATCAATTCTACCATAAATAAAATCATGCAATCCTCAATGGAGGAAGTCAAACAATAACTGACCACCCAGCTTGAATCTGTCTTTTCATCACTCTGCGCCAATTTGAAGATCCCTACAGATGACCATTTCTCTGAAGCACCTCCAAAGAATGAAGGTGAAATTTCCTCCCATTCCCATACCTTTCAGTCCCATCACTTTCAATGCGACATACGCCTTCTACGGGTGGACATGACCAAATTTGATGGCTCGGACCCCACTGGTTGGGTAACCCAAATGGAACATTATTTCTCTTTATACGGCATTACAGATGACTTGGCCAAACTCCAGTATGGTGTTCTCCATCTAGATCAAGAACGTTGGCAATGGTGGCAATGGAGAAAAAATTCCCGTCAAGGGTATATTGCTTGGACCCAATTTGTGACTGAGCTTTATGAACGCTTTGACATGGACACCAACCATTTGGGTCGTTTGACAAAGTTGAAACAATCTGGAATAGTAGAAGACTTCATAGCTTCCTTTGAGCACCTAGATTTTTGAACAGAGGGCATGATTGATGCTTTCTTTCGAGATTTTTTTATTAGTGGCCTCAAGGAGGAGATTCGGGCCCATGTCCTCATGGCTCAACCCTCAACTTGGGTGGATTCTACTAAAAGAGATAAAGAAGAACAATAGGTTGTATCATCTCAAAACCGAAAACCCTCCTTTATCCCTCGCCCTAAACCCGTCACTCCCACTACTCCCTCTGCCCCAGTAAAAATCCAAAAATTGACCAGGGCTGAAATGGTTGAACGCTAACTCAAAGGATTTTGTTATAATTGTGATGACAAATATTTCTCAAGCCACAAGTGTAAGGAACAAAATATTTTTATGGCCATCTCTAAGGATATTTCAAAAGAGGATGTTGAAACTCCCCTTGTGTCTGAGTCACCTGAAATCACTGACATAACCCCTCCCTCGGACCCTCCCGAAGTAGAACCCGTCATTTCCCTCAATACTCTCACTGGATTTTCCACTCCCCAAACCCTCAAGTTAATCGATTACATCAAACATCGGAAGGTCATCATTCTGGTTGATAGTGGCAGCACCCATAATTTTATTCATCGCCGCATTGCCCAAGAAAATCATTGCTACATCTATGTTGTCAACAATTCCAAATCATGATTTCCAATGGTGGTTCCATGAAATGTGGCGGGCGTTGTGAAAATGTGTGTCTCCAAATCGGTGACTACCACCTAAAATCCCATATGTTTGCTATCGACATGGGTGGTTGTGACATTGTGTTGGTTACAAACTGGCTAAGCACTTTGGATCCCATTCTCATGGATTTTAAGGCATTAACCATGCAATTCAACCAGGAATCCCACCAATATAAATTCCAAGGCATCATTGTTGGTTCACCTGAGGTCATTAGTTTCCATCGCATGGAAAATCTACTCAAAAAGGGTCATTCTAGTGTCATTGACCAACTCCATGCCATTCAAGAACCAGAGACACCCCCGGTGTCGCATGACCTCCAAGCTATCCTTTCTAAACATCAAATGGTATTTTCCACTCCCCAAGGCCTCCCTCTTTCCCATGGTGTTCATTATCATTCCATTCCCCTTGTACCCGGAAGCCTTCCTCCCAATATCCGTCCATATCGCCACCCCTTCTCACAAAAAAATGAAATTGAAAATATGGTCCAGGAACTCTTTAATGCAGGCGTTATCTTCCCTAGTACGAGCCCTTAATCTTCTCCTGTAGTCATGGTCCTAAAGAAAGAAGGTTCTTGGAGAATGTGACCTGACTTCTGTGCCCTCAACAAACTGACCATTAAAGACAAATTTCTCATTCCTGTCATTGATGACCTCCTGGATGAATTGAGTGGCACCCAATTCTTTACTAAACTTGATCTTCACTCGGGTTATCACCAGATACGTATGAAAGAGGAAGACATTCCCAAGACGGTCTTTCGCACTCATGAGAGCCACTATGAGTTTTTGGTCATGCCCTTTGGCTTGTGTAATGCCCCCTCCACCTTCCAAAGCCTCATGAATCATGTCTTCTGTCCCTTTMTCCGTCATTTTGTCTTAGTTTTCTTTGATGATATCCTCATCTATAGCAAAACTTCGATAGACCATCTTACTCATGTGGATCAAGTTCTCCATCTCCTCTCCCAGCACCAACTTTTCCTAAAACATTCTAAATGTGATTTTGGTGCCTCAGAAGTAGAATACTTGGGTCATCTGGTTGGCAAAGATGGCGTCAAGGTGGATCCGAAAAAGATTGAAGCTATGCAAGATTGACCACACCCAAATACTCTCAAAAGCTTGCGTGGATTTCTGGGCTTAACAGGGTATTATCGCAAGTTTTTTCAAAACTATGGAAAGATTGCAGCACCTCTCACTGCTCTCCTCAAAAAKAACTCTTTCACTTGGACTCCAGCCGCTGCTCAAGCTTTTCAAACCTTGAAGACGGCCATGTGCACCACTCCGGTTCTAGCCCTTCCTGATTTCACAAAGACCTTTGTGTTGGAATGTGATGCCTCAGGGAAAGGCATCAGCGTTGTCCTTATGCAAGAGGGTTGACCTTTAGCCTTCACCAGCAATAAATTGTCTGAAAGAAATCTGGGCAAACCCATTTATGAAAAGGAAATGTTGTCTATTATGCATGTCGTTGATCTATGGCACCCTTATCTCTTGGGGCAACGCTTCCAAATCAAGATCGACCATCAAAGCCTCGAGTACTCTCTGGAACAACGCATTTCCTCCCAGGAGCAACAAAAATGGGTGACCAAGATCTTTGGTTATGATTATGAGATCATTTACAAGAAGGGAAAAGACAATGTAGTGGTGGATGCACTATCCCAAAAATATGAAGAAGAAGGATCCATTTTTTCTCTTTCCTTCATTGTACCCGATTGGCTCCAAGCTGTGTGCCAGGAATGGCTTCAAGATCCCAAAAGTTTGCATCTGATCCAGCAATTGCAGACCAAGGATCCGGCTCCCCCAGGGTACTCTTGGCTCTAGGATGAGCTTTGATACAAAGGTCAATTGTATTTAAGTAAACAATCAAAGCTTAAATCCATGGTACTTTCTGAGCTTCATGCTACACCCACAGTGGGGCACTCAGGGTTCACCAAAACATATGACAGAGTCAAGCCTTCTTTTTTCTAGGATGGTATGAAACAGGACATCTGTAATTTTGTCGTTGAATGTGAGGTGTGTCAATGCAACAAGGGAGAAACAGTCAAATCTACATGCACACTACAACCGCTTCTGATTCCACTGGCTATTTGGAAGGATATCTCTATGGACTTTATTACCGGCTTACCCAAATCAGGGAATAAATTAGTCATAATGGTGGTTGTGGATCACCTTTCCAAGTATTCTCATTTTTGTGCTCTTCAACACCCATTTACTACATCCATGATGGCTCAACTTTTCATGGACCAGGTCTTCAAGATTCATGGCATGCCGCACTCTATTGTTTTTTATCGTGACCCAACTTTCACAAGCAATTTTTTGCAAGAACAGTTTAAGCTCCAGAGCACCCAATTGCATCTCATCACAGCTTATCATCCCCAGTCTGATGGTAAAATGGAAGTTGTCAAAAAGTGTTTGGAAACATATCTGAGGTGTTTTGCCTCTGAAAAAAAACATCAGTGGTCTCAATGGCTACCCCTAGCTGCATGGTGGTACAACACTTCCTACCATACAGCTACTCGCATGACTCCTTTTGAAGCGGTATATGGACAGAAGCCACCTTCAGTTCTCTCATACTTACCGAGTACCTCGAAGGTCCAGGTGGTTGACCAAACACTTACAGTTCGATATGATATTCTTCATACCCTTAAAGAGAACTTGGTCATGGCACAAAATTGCATGAAGCATCAAGCAGATCAAGGTCACTCTGAACGTCAATTTGCAGAAGGGGATCAAGTGTTTCTGTGACTGCAACCATACAAGCAAACTTCCCTCAAGGTCGAGCATTGTCAGAAGCTAGTGCCCAAATTTTATGGTCCTTATACAATTTTCAAGCGTGTGGGACAAGTCACATATCAGCTAGCTCTGCCCAGTCAGTCAAAGTTACATCCAATTTTTTATGTTTCATGCTTAAAGAAGGTGATTGGAACTAGGTGCCAAATTCAAACCAACCTTCCTGAGTTAGCTAAAGAAGGATCCATTTGGCTACATCCCGAAGCAGTTTTCGACCAACGTGAGCGTCGCCTGCGTCAGAGAACCATCAAGGAAGTGCTACTCTAGTGGAAAGATACGAATTCAGCAGATGCCACTTGGGAACCAGCTACCATTCTGCAGTAGTTTCCACATCTCAAGCCTTGAGGACAAGGTTTTTTTTAAGGGGGCGGACATGTTAGGGTCCTAACCCACACATAGGTAGATGAATATATTCATATGTAATAAAGGTCAATATTAATAAGGCCTTTCAACAAAATAGAATAAGGCGGATGTAATAAGACCTAATAGAAGCTTCCGCTTCTAGAAGGATCTTCCTCTAGATGCTTCTCTTGATAGACATATTTAGTATAAATCAGGGTCAAGGGTATGAAAACCCTAGCTTGGAGATTATTGTAACAGAGTGTTTCTTGATTGGAAGTTGCCCCCTCGAAGAGGCCTGTGAACATTGCTTTCTGAATCAAAGTGTTATTTATGTTGTTGTTATTATATCATTTCTTTGTTATTGTGGAGATTATGCTGGATATATTATTGTTATTCTTCCATTTCTAGCATTTTATTTATGTTCTGCATATTTATTATATCTTGTATCTTGTAGAATATAGGATGATTGTGTAAATGTACCCAGATTGGTCATATATCAAATTAAAGTGTTTAGCCTTGATTATGGCCTAATCTTTAGCCTAGGGCATGGTGGTGGCCATGTATTTAGTGATCAAGGGAAAAATGGATTTTAGGAACCAATCCAAAAGGATTTTGTACTTAAATTTGATTTTTCACAAGTTGTGCCTCTGAAATAACTTGTGGATGTGGTCAACAAAGTAGTTTGTTAGAAAACAGTGATAATTTTCGGACCCGTGTCATGATGAACTGGAAATTGGAAAAACATTGTTATTGGGTAAATCGTTAAGTGTGGACACGAATCGATCCCACTAGATCCACCTAGATCTAGAACAAAATAGGAGAGGACATTACTCTTTCCCTAAGTTATAATCATTGATCTAACTATCAAAGAAGGAGTTGATGAATTACTTTTGATATCGCTTCCTTATATATTTGTTGTTCCCGCTTTGCTCCAATGCTTCTATGAAACAAGATCTGCAACAACACAAGCCAACCAAAGTGAAAGCAACTATGATAGATTTAATAAAAACTCAACCATGTGATCAAGGAGTCATGTAATAAAATGAGAATAATTTTATGGGAAAGAAACATGCCACTGTATTATATTGAATAAAAGTGGAAGATACAACTGAAACGCCTTGATGTCGCAAGTTCCCTTTTAGTGGTCCTTTGTTCTGACACATACGTATACTTGTTCCAGAATTTTCATAAAGATGATATCTGAAAATTCAATGGACAATAGTAGACCTCAAGCATCCACTGATATAATTTTATTCACACAATCTCCAGCCTATTCTTCCAGCAATCCTTTGCTCAACTTTGCTCAAATATGCTTAACCTTTTCCATGAGAAGTCCATTATTATATAGGAGAAGTTGAAGTGGTTAAAGGGATAAGGATGATCCCACCATATCAGAGAAGTCAGTAGGATTGTAACCATACGGACACCACCTAACATTCCAGAAGATTCCCCTTATAGAAACTTCTTGAACCTCTTTCCTC
This sequence comes from Picea glauca, assembly GCA_000966675.3. NCBI lineage: Eukaryota > Viridiplantae > Streptophyta > Pinopsida > Pinales > Pinaceae > Picea > Picea glauca. The sequence goes on along the minus strand of JZKD02S0361676.1, from coordinate 854,872 downwards.
TTTTGTCTTTCATACATCATTGCAGCCTGCATATACAGCATCCTATGAAAATCTCATAGGCTAGCTATAGAGCAGCATGTAGAAATCCTTGATTTCCACACTGTACACTATGCGCAGCCTGCGGTGTAATACCCCTAGGACGTTCCCCACTTGTATTATGAATTGTAATTTTTTTTTATAGGCTGGTGAGCCAAGTTTATATAAGCTAGTGGGCTATGTGTTATTTAGGCCAAGGAGCCTAAGTGTTGAGGGCCAGGGGCCTGATTTTTGTACATGTAATTATGCACATTATTAATAAGAGATAAACATCTCTGCATGTGGAGCTACCATGATGAATGAGTGATGGGGAACTAAGCTACCAAAAATCCTGGGTAAGGGAGAGAGGGTTGAAAGGTGGGAGAAGGGATAATATTAAGAGCTTAAGTCCTTGGGAATAGTAATATAATATTATTATTCCAAAACTGTGCAAATGTATATGTTTTATACTAATTCCTTTGGAAGGTCAGGTGACTTCCAAATGGGAAGGAACGTGCTTCATGGGTGACTTGTGTCAACCCAGGCACATTCAATTAACCCAGGAAATGAGTCGTGTTGGGGGTTGGCTCCCCATTCTTCCAATCTTCATGTGAGTTGTGGGGATTCCTCCATCCTCCGTCTAAATGCATTATTGTCCTCTGTGATTGAACTTCTGTACACCGTATGCATATTTGAAACCATAGGGGGAGGATTATGTTCTTTATTACTGGTGGGAGAACCGAATGTTCAGTAATTATTTATCCATGCATCTTGTGTTTCTTGTTGGAAAGCCCGACACATCCTGTAATTGTCGAGACGCGCTATGCCTTAGCACTGACTGTTGTCATTTCAGATGTCTATAATCATTTTTCCTAGTTGAATGTTATGGCCACAAAGTGCTAGACTGCGTGTGGTTTGTTGGCCAGTGTAGGTTCGTGTTGAGCCTCGTGGTTGCTTGACTGTGTTTGAAACCGACATTAAGGAAACATGTTGTTTGGACTGTCTATAATCTCTCTCCAGGTGAGAGAGTGCACAGAGGAAGACAGAACTCCTGGAAGGAGTCTCGTAGCTTCCACAGAGCTCAAAGACTTCTGGTCCGGCTTGTTGTTGAAGCCCAAGGCAAGGGAGGTTAGTAGATGAAGGACTGTCTAGGTGACAATGAAGGTGTATACTCTTGCGATGGGACAGGCATGTGGGGAATGAGAGTCTGTGAGCAGTGGGCGTAAGTGAATCCTGGGAGAGAATCCATCCTCTATGACTTTGTTTTCCCATTACCTTTCCTAGCCTAGGATTCCCTGCCCGGTGGAGCTTAGTCCCAGCTTGAGGGTGACCTACTGCTGAGAGTGATGAGCAGTGTGGTCTAAGGCTGGGAGGTTCATGGAATGTGTACACGCAGTTGGTGAATTACCTCCAGTTTAAGAGATAATTATATGCATGCCTATAATCTCAAATTAAAGATGCATGTCTGTGATTCTTGAAATGTTACCATGTATTATGTGGTGTATATGAATTATTTAATTTCCATCAATTTTAAAATGTTAGTAGTAATTCTATGTTTAATTGTAATTAAGTGTTCTAAATTCATTAGAATGCATATTATGTTACAGTAGTGTTTTTCCATGTAGTAATGTTGGCCCGGTCATGGGGTTGATGGTTGGGGAAGTTATAGTATGGTATCAAAGCCATAGTTACAATGTTGAGCCTGAATGGGTCGGATAAGTGATCTTTGCACCAAGGTTTTGAGAATAAAATTTTGTCTGGAGGACTAATTTCGGACCCCAAAATGTTTCTGAGTGTCAATGGGCTACTTGATCATGTTACAAAGTTCAAGATGTGTAGCGGTATTATAAAACCCACAGTCGGTGTGGCATATGGCCATAGGGAGAGAGAGAGAGCTCAACACCAGAAGTGTTGGAATCATAGGATCTGTTCAAGAGGAAAGGAAAACCCTCACGACCGTCAGATCTGGAGAATGTGCACAAGGTTTAAAAACCCTTTGGAGTTGCACAAGAGTGTGGAAATTGCGATACGCAAAGTCCCGACTTCATCAGAACCATCCATCGGAAGGGATGTGTGGAGACTGATCATCCTTTCACTGACTCGTGACTTGAATTCGTCAAAGGGAGAGTCTATGAGAATTCAAAAAATGTGAATTAACGATTGAATCACAACCATTGATCCAAGAGAGATCTGGATCATTAGTTGTCCAGGAAGAAATCGGCATTTCGGGAATAGGGAGGACGAAGGTGGAAAAATATTTTGACCTCGTGACACACGAAATCCCGATACAAGAAATGTCGATGAGATATAAGTCATCAGATCGTGGGGAATTAGGATCGTTAGATAGAGCAGAAGAGAAGAGGGTAATTTCAGGAGTTTGTCTATCGAGATAAATGGGAGGTGTTGAGGCACAAACTCCCAAGGCCTGAAACCTGAAACCCTAAAATGACAAATAGATCTGCATTGTACATATGAGAGAGGATCTAACCATTGGATTTCACTTGGAATGGACATGGACACATGGGTGTGTACCACGTGCCAGTGGGTCGAGAAGAAAAGCGAGAGTGGTGGGACCCGATGGCATCGCCGAAGGTGACGTGGACCCTCCTGAGTGTGTCACTTGCTACTGTGGATGTGGGAGACAGTTGTGCTCTGTGGGCCAGGAGGTTAAAGTAAATCGAGATTTCGGAAGTCGAGGGTTGGAGATGGAAGCGATTATGAGAGCCTCGAGGACCAAAATCCTGAAACCTGAAGTCCCGAAGTCCCAAAAACTTCAAATATGGAAAAATCAAAGCGGATTCTAACCGTTGGATGTTGGGTAAATGTGGACCATTGATCCACCCGATTTCATGAATTTGGTAATCGAAAATCCGAGAGATAGTTGTGTGTGCCTTAAAACTCTTTGAATACCGAAAACCCGAGTAGTGCCTAGTAGATTTAGCACTTGGTCATGACCCTTGGTCACGTGGGGTAGGGACAAAGAAAGAGGGGGCTAGCACCCAAAAGTTACAGAGCCAAACAAGAGCTCGGAAAATGCATGAACTCTAAGCATTTTAGAGTTGTTTGGAAATGCGAACGTTTTAAAATTGTTTATGAATGATGAGGGATTTGTTAAGAAACGAAGGCCTGACAATTTTGGTTGTCTGCACGTTGTGATTGCAGAAGTTTGGTGAGTGTCAGGGCCAGTTAGAATTAACACTAAGTGAAAAGAAATGGAAGAGGTGTGTATTGCCTCCGGTTCAAAGAACAAAAGAGAAGGAATGGATGTCCACTTGGGAGTCGAAGGATTGAACTCCAATGGAAATGGAAAAGATATGGATAAGGAGGGGCATATAATGAAAATCGTTGAAAATTTACAGAAGGATGCCTAGGCTCGTCAAGCTGATAATCAAAAGCTCATGAGACTCAGGGATAAGCAAGGTGAATTCAACTTAAATATGTTGAAGAGTCTGGAAAGAATAGAAAATAAATTGGAAAAGGATAGTGACTCAAGCAAGATAGAGAGTCGCAGGACCCTTGAGAGGAAAATAAGATCAACGAGTTTCAGTAGACATCATCCTCTCTTCCCAAATCATTCCAATAAGGAAGCACATAGTATTTCCAGCTCATACCCTACCCGAAATCACAGGAGATCTGGAATGGATGAATTGAAGGGGGAAATGAACAAGATCAAGCCTCCAACGTTTTATGGAGAGCATAAGAAGGAGGAAGATTTTGAAACTTGGTTACTTGGTATGAGGAAATACTTTCAACTGCAGAATTATTACTCTCATGGAGAGGGTAGGATTTCCATGTATCCACTAAAGGGAAAGGAATCCATGTGGTGGGATCAAATTGTGTAGGTGAAGCACATCAGAGAAAAAGAAATCACATGGAAACAATTCAAGAGGTATTTCAAGAGGAAATACTTAACTAAAAGATATTATGACAGAAAGATGAAAGAGTTCTTTAAACTCAAGTTGGAAAATAGGACCATTGATGAATATGAATGAAAGTTTTTGGAATTACTAAAGTATGTTATGTTCATCAAAGACGAGTCTGTCAAGATTCAGAGGTACCTGAGTGGATTGCCACCTTCTATCGGTGACAAGATCCAGTATGATGACCCTAAGACTATGGAAGAAATGATAAGGAGGGAGAAATGCTTGTATGAGAAGCAAAGAGAAAAGCCTACTTTTAGGAAGGCTTGGGATGATCAGAAGAAGTTCAAGAAAGAGTAGAGGTAGAAGGGAAAAAATCCTCCCTTTTTTAGAAATAGTCCTCAGGGAAAGCCATCTTTTAGAGAGCCCAGGAATGCTAAAGTGGGTGGGCAAATGCCAAGACTGCCACCTATGGAGTGTTGGGGTTGTAAAGGAAACCATAGGTACAGAGATTGCCCCCACATAAATGATAAAGAAAGAGTCATCCACAATGTTCAACAAGATAAAATAGTGCAGGATATGGGCAGTAGAATTCCAAGGATCTATGTAGCCCTGGACAACAAGCAAGCTGAATTTCAATCACACATGATTGAAGTGGAAGGTATGATTAAAAACTGACCATTTACTATTTTAATTGACTCAGGAGCTAGCCATAGTTATATAGATCCTAGAGTGGTGGCAAGTTTGCATTTGTCAAAAAGAAAACATGAAAAGTCTTTGTTAGTGCAGCTAGCTACAGGAACCAAGAGGAAAGTCATGGAGTTAGTCAAGTATTGTCCTATGGACATGAATGGACTGAGCACAAAACCTGAATTGAACATTCTTCCATTAGGCTCTTATGACTGTCTAATTGGGATGGACTGGTTGGACCAGCACCATGCCATCTTGGATTGTTGTAATAAGGCATTCACTTGCTTAGATGAAGAAGGGAATCATAAAACAGTCCAAGGAATTCCTAGATTTGTTGTTGTCAGAGAAATCTCAGCGATGCAACTAAAGAAGTGCTACAGAAAAGGCTGTCAATTATTCGTAGCCCATGTAGGGGAAACACCTGAGGACAAGGTGTCAAGTATCGAAGAGTATGCGGTACTAAAAGAATTTGAAGATGTATTCCAAGAAGTACCTGGACTACCCCCAAAAAGGGATATTGATTTCTCTGTGAAATTGATGCCTGGAGCAGCTCCAGTATCAAAATGTTTGTACAGAATGAGTACACCAGAGCTGAAAGAGTTGCAATTGTAGCTTGAAGAGCTCTTGAAGAAGGGTTATATACACCCAAGCGTGTCACCTTGGGGTGCCCCAGTCCTGTTCGTAAAGAAGAAGGATAGAACGTTGAGATTGTGCATCGATTTCAAGCAGTTGAACAAGGTAACGGTAAAGAACAAGTATCCTCTACCAAGGATTGATGACCTCTTCGATCAGTTGAAGGATGCAAGGATATTTTAGAAAATAGATCTAGGATTAGGATATCATCAGATAAGGATAAAATATGAATACATCATCAAGACCGCCTTTAGAACAAGGTATGGTCATTATGAGTTCACAGTGGTGTCGTTTGGACTGTCGAATGCACCCGTTGTTTTTATGTGCTTGATGAATGGAGTATTCAGGGACTATCTAGACAAGTTTGTCATAGTCTTCCTGGATGACATCTTGGTGTATTCCAAGTCAGAAGAAGAACATGAGCAGCATCTGAGGATGGTGTTGCAGGTGCTAAGTGGGAACCAACTGTATGCCAAGCTAAGCAAGGGCTCGTTTTATCAGGAACAGATGCATTACTTGGGGCATATTATCTCGAAGGATGGGATAGTTGTATACCCTGAGAAGATTGAATCCATTAGAGAATGTTCATTGCCAAAGAATGTGGCAGAAGTTAGATCCTTTATGGGTCTAGCGGGTTATTACTGAAGGTTTATCGAAGGGTTCTCGAGGATAGCTCACCCTCTCACTTCTTTACAAAGGAAGGAGAATAAGTTCCAGTGGACATAGGATTGTGAAGAAAGCTTTCAACGATTGAAGAAACTTTTAACCAGTGCTCCAATATTGAGGATTGCAGATCCAAACGAAGACTTTGTGGTGTGCATAGATGCATGCAAAGAAGCACTGGGAGGAGTCATCAATCAAAATGGATTCGTAATCTGTTATGAATCCAGGAAATTAAAGGAACATGAGAAGAACTATGCCACTCACGAATTGGATTTGGCAGCCATAGTTCATGCTCTAAATAAATGGAGGAATTACATCATGGGAAGGAGGTTCGAGCTCAAAATAGACCATAATGGTCTGAAATATTTGTTTGATCATCCAACCTTAAATGCTAGACAAAGTAGGTGGCTGGAATTTCTGTGTGAATACGACTTTGATATCAAGAATATCAAAGGGAAGGAGAATAAAGTGGTTGATGCACTCAGTAGGAGGGTGCATGAACTACATGCTACAGTCATTAGCATGTATCAGACTAATATTAAAAGCAGAATTCTGGAGGCTACAAATGCAGATCTGCAATACAGAGAATTGGTAGCAAAGCTATAGTAGGGTAAGATTCCATAGAAGGTGGATATTTATAAATTGGGAATAGATGGAATATTTTTGCACAAGAACAAATTTTTTGTACCCAACGTTCACGACTTGAAACAGATAATTCTGTAGGAGATGCATAATGTGCCTTACGCAGGGCACCCTGGATATCAGAAAACCATGGCAGTGGTCAAGATCCATTACTTTTCACCAGGTATGAAGAGAGAGATCACTGAATACATCAATATATGTATGGAGTGCCAAAAAGTTAAAATTGAGCATAGGCACCCAGCAGGGTTGTTGCAACCTTTGCCCATTCCTTAATGGAAGTGGGAAGTGGTGAAAATGGATTTTATTACGGGATTTCCCAAAATAGACAAGTTGCATGATTCGATCATGGTGGTGGTGGACAAGCTTACAAAAGCTGCCCATTTTATTCCACTGAAAACTACTCACAAGGCAGCAGATGTTGTTGATATTTTCATGAAGGAAGTGGCACGATTGCATGGAATTCCTAAAACAATTGTGTCCGACAGAGACCTGAAATTCATCTCGAATTTCTGGGAAGGATTGTTCAAAGAATTTGGAATAAATATGAACTTTAGTACAGATTATCATCCTGAGTCTGATGGATAGATAGAGAGAGTGAATAGAGTGATATAAGACATACTGAGAATGTATGTGATGGACAAACCATCAAAATGGGAAGACTACCTACACTTGGTAGAATTTGCCTACAACAATGGCTATCAGACATCATTGAAGATGAGCCCATTTGAAGCACTTTATGGAAGAAAGTGCAATACTCCAGTGAGCTGGGATAATCTAGTTGATAGAATGGTAGTTGGGCCAGAGTTGCTCAAGGAGATGGAGGAACAAATGATAAAAATTAAGTAGAATTTGAAAGTTTCCCAAGACATGCAGAAACGTTATGCTGATAAGAATAGAATCTACAAAGAGTTCAAAGTGGATGATCATGTTTTCCTGAAAGTGAAAGATAACAGGAGTTACCTAAAGCTAGGAAGTTGTGTCAAGTTGGTAGCCATATTTTGTGGGCCATTTGAAATCCTGGAAAGGATTAGGCCAATTGCATATATGCTTGCATTACTTGCATCCATGGCTATACATAATGTGTTTCATGTTTCATTGCTTAAGAAATATATACATGATGCTAATCATGTTATCGATTGGAATGTGATTCAGGTGGAACAAGAAGGTGTCCTGCAAGTGCATCCTGTGCGCATATTGTAAAAGAAAGGCAAATAGCTCCGGAATCGAGCTATAGGGATTTTAAAGGTCCAATGGACCTGGTACGGTCCTGAGGACGCGACATGGGAGCATGAAGATGTTATGTGGGCAGAGTACCCGCATCTTTTTGAATATTTTGGAAATCTTGTTGATGTTGTGTGAAAGTTGCACTGAGGACAGTGAAAAAATAAGGGGAGGGGATTGTAATACCCCTAGGACGTTCCCCAATTATATTATGAATTGTAATTTTGTTTTATAGGCTGATGAGCCAAGTTTATATAAGCTAGTGGGCTATGTGTTATTTATGCCAGGGAGCCTAAGTGTTGAGGGTCAGGGGCCTGATTTTTGTACATGTAATTATGCACATTATTAATAAGAGATAAACATATTTGTGTGTGTACCTACCACGATGAATGAGTGAGGGGGACTAAGCTAACGCAAATCCTAGGTAAGGAAGAGGGGGATGAAAGGTGGGAGAAGGGCTAATATTAAGAGCTTAAGTCCTTGGGAATAATAATATAATATTATTATTCCAAAACTATGAAAATGTATATTTTTTATCCTAAGTCCTTTGGAAGGCTAGGTGACTTCCAAATGGGAAGGAACGTGCTTCATGGGTGACATGTGTCAACCTGAGCGCATGCAATTAACCCAGGAAATGAGTTATGTTGGGGGTTGGCTCCCCATTCTTCCAACCTTCACGTGAGTTGTGGGGATTCCTTCATCCTTCGTCTAAACGCATTATTGTCCTCTGTGATTGAACCTCTGTACACTGTACACATATTTGGAATCGGGGGGGGATTATGTTCTTTATTGTTGGTGGGAGAACAGAATGTTCGGTAATTACTGAGTCGTGCATCATGTGTTTCTTGCTGGAAATCCCAACGCATCCTGTAATCGTTGAGCCACGCTATGCCTTAGTTCTAACTATTGTCGTTTCGGGTGTCCATAACCATTTTTCCCAGTTGACTGTTGTGGCCACGCAATGCTAGATTGTGTGTGGTTTGTTGGCTAGTGTAGGTTCGTGTTGAGCCTTGTGGTTGCCTGACTATGTTGGAAATTGAGATTAAGGAAACAAGTTGTCTAGATTGTGTATAATCTCTCTCCAGGTGAGAGAGTGCATGGAGGAAGACAGAACTCCTGGAAGGAGTCTCATAGCTGCCACAGAGATTGGAGACTTTCGGTTTGGCCTGTTGTTGAAGCTTAAGGCAAGGGAGGTTAGCAATCGAAGGACTGTCTAGGTGACAATGAAGGTGTATACTCCTGGGGTGGGACAGGAATGTGGGAAATGAGAGTTTGTGAGCAGTGGTCATAAGTGACTCCTAGAAGAGAATCCTTCCTCTGTGACTGTGTGTATTCCCATTACCTTGCCTAGCCTAGGATTCCCTGCTCAGTGGAGATTAGTCCCAGCTCGGGGGTGACCTACTGCTGAGAGTGATGAGAAATTTGGTCTAAGGCTGGGAGGTTCGTGGAAGGTCTACACGCAATTGGTGAATTACCTCCAGTTTAAGAGATAAGTATGTGCATGCATATAATCTCAAATTAAATATGCATCTATGTGATTCTTGAAATGTTACTGTGTATTCCATGGTGTATATGAATTATTGTAATTTTCATCAATTTTGAAATGATAGCAGTAATTATGTGGTTAACTATAATTAATCATTTTAAATTCATTAGAATGCATATTATGTTACAGTAGTGTTTTTTCCACGTAGTAATGTTGGCCTGACCGTGGGGTTGATGGTTGGGGATGTTACATGCGGCATCCTTCTAAAAAGTAGTCTTGCAGAGGAGGAAAGCAGTCACTTTTGTCAGGGAAAAGATAATTTTGAGGGCCTGATCACATGCATGTCAAGTCATCATTAGAGTGACAAAAATAATGTGTAACAAAATTCCCCCCAAAGTATGAGGCTGGAACATGTGACAGCCGAATAACTTTGTAAAATGCATGTGTGTGTCGGGAACAAAGAATGCACCAATCAGGAACCTGCAAACAATCAAGTCATCTGCATAAAATTACATCATTTATAAGGTAGGCAATCTCATGCTTAGAATACAAGTGATTGTAAATCATAAATGCGGGTCATGACCACCAATTATACACCGTGGATCAATGTCATCAAGATTCTACATAGCCACCAGAAATACACCGTGGATCTATGTATTTGAAAGTGTAAATTCAGACACATCCACGAGACATACAAAGTGGATATTTTTGTCAATACAAATCATGAATATTCCATCGCAACCTGGACCAAAAGGATGAGATACAAGGTCTTCAATCCTGGTGTTTGTAAGCATGAATCTAACCATGTGATTACAGGTGTTGAAGTCGAACATGGTAGAAACCACTTTATTACCAGTCATTGATGAAAACTGTTAACAAGTGCAAGGGAAATCACCATTGATGTCAATGAATCCCAAGGTACCTGAGCACAATCCAACGAGTATGAATAAATGAGCTGAAGTCGAACACTCGATAGAATCTCTCGATCAGGGACCAATGATATGAATCCACTGTCAAGAGCAAAGAAACTTGCCATTGAGGCATGTAGGCTCTAAGGTACTAAACGATTTCTAAGTCTTGTTCCCAGATGATGAGTTGAAGTCGATAGGAAAAGACTCGTCACATGAGGGCCTTGATGTATCCCCCATCAGTGACATGAAATAAGTAACAGATTTAGAGTATATCTAATTGTGAAAAATGATTCGAAACTGACACAGGGAAGGTCGACATGGTGAGAAATGACAATGCAGATGGTCGACTCAAGGGAAGGCTTGTTTGGACTGCTCTTGAACATATGAATGACATGAAATTGGTCTTGGTATAATTGACTCAAAGACGACCCAAGATATGAATTCGAAGAAGGCCAAACAAAAGACAAATGGATTTCCCAAACCGGATTCAAATGACGAAGGGGATGTCATGTTCAAGAGCAACTAGTACTACCACTAACACAGGTATAGAGACACATTTCTTTCCCAAATTTTCCCCCACCATTTCTGGAGAGTACCTCTTTATTTTTACACAATCTTCAAGAGGATAACATATGCTTGTTGATGTAAGCTCATCCTTCGGACGAGTCCCTCAGAGTATTTTTAACGAACCCTAAGAAGGAGTGGTTTGGTCCCATCTTGGTCTTTCGATGTTTGTTTAACGAGTCCAAAGATAGAAAACTCGGGGGTTTTTCATGTTTATAGAGTCTGAAAAACACATAAAGAGAACTTTCTCAGTTTCTTTTTCATAAAATAGTTCGATCGGACCGAAAAAATGATAAACTATCTCCCATCGAACATTTTATTCAAATAATTTTACGAGCGTGAACAGAACAAGGTCGCTCGGAAATATTTTCATTTTTATGGAGCGTGAAAAGAGATTAAAGGATACTCCATGTGTGTCATTTTTCGTGTTACCAAGACAAGTATGAAAAGATGACAAAAGTATACTCAGTTGCGTTCTCATAAATTTTTGAGCACGAGAACGAACGAAGAGCGAGCTCGAGATTTTACTAAAAAAAAACCCTAAAAATTATCGATATGCGTAACGAAGAGAAAAATAAATTACAGAACAAAGATCCATACTCTGTTTAATTAGGACTCTAGTCTCCTTCCTGCAAGAAACAATACACTTACAAGACTATTAGTTTGAAGATTCATAACCAAACACATTTATATAACATAAAATATTATGAAAAAAGGTAAAAAATGAAATAAATTAGAGTAAGTGTTATTTTTTACCATTTCATTTGTATTTGGTTAAGAACTTGTCTAAAAACCCCTTTTTGACCCCTTTCTTTGGCGATCAATTTCGAAGAGCTCAGGCGATCATTTGGCGAACGATTTCCGTGAAAACAGTAAGTGTTTCATCTTCTTCCTTTTCAATGGTTTAAAATTTGTTTTTGGTGGTCACAAGATGATTTTTTGGGTGATTTTTGGGTTGGTAGGCGTGCGTTAGGGCCGTCGCAGGTGGCCTATATTGGGCCCTATGGAAACCAAATATTTTCGTAGGTGCCCAATGGATAACCTGTGGAAATTCCACACTGTAATTGAAGCTCAAATACAATGGCCGAAAACCAAAAAAGAAAATCAAGCGTTTACCAAAAATAATTCCAAAAAAAGGTTGGATGGAGGTGCTAACTGTCCTCTCTTACTTCCATGCAAGTGTTTTATTGCAAAGATGTTGGAATGGAGAGAACATGAGCATGAATATGACAACTCTATGGCTTTGAATGATCCTGGAACCATTGATGGTCTTTGGCAATGTGGCTTATTGAAAATTTTCAAGATCCAGGGCATGAGAGCCCAACGGAAACTATTAGAGTACTTAGTCCATATGTGGGATGCAGAACAACAAGTATTTCATGTGGGAGTTCATGTCCTTGCCTTGGACATTGAGGATATTTACTTTTTGACTTGGTTATCCCGGCATGGTGTTGGAAATACTAGAACAACTAAGGGGGGGGGGGGTGAATCAGTTGTTTATAAGCTTAAACAATTTTATGCCTTTTAAATTATTATTAAGATTTCTTCATGTGTCATCAACCAATCATAAAACATATGGACAGTAAGAGTAACGATCATCAGTCACACATAAAATACACACAGAGACACATTTTCACGAGGAAACCCATAAAAGGAGAAAACCTCTTCTTCTTCGAAATGATAGGTAGTCTTTTTCTGTTCTGTACATCATTTACAATTGAGCACCAACTCAATGTGAGGCTGCTACCTCTATTTTACAAGCTTCAACTTGCTTGAGAGCTCCAACTCTCTGGTTTCTCTAGCACCTACTAGAAGGAAGCACCAACTCCCTGAAAACTCCAGCACCAACTGGATGGAAGCACCAACTTCCAGTTACANCCGTTGTTTTTATGTGCTTGATGAATGGAGTATTCAGGGACTATCTAGACAAGTTTGTCATAGTCTTCCTGGATGACATCTTGGTGTATTCCAAGTCAGAAGAAGAACATGAGCAGCATCTGAGGATGGTGTTGCAGGTGCTAAGTGGGAACCAACTGTATGCCAAGCTAAGCAAGGGCTCGTTTTATCAGGAACAGATGCATTACTTGGGGCATATTATCTCGAAGGATGGGATAGTTGTATACCCTGAGAAGATTGAATCCATTAGAGAATGTTCATTGCCAAAGAATGTGGCAGAAGTTAGATCCTTTATGGGTCTAGCGGGTTATTACTGAAGGTTTATCGAAGGGTTCTCGAGGATAGCTCACCCTCTCACTTCTTTACAAAGGAAGGAGAATAAGTTCCAGTGGACATAGGATTGTGAAGAAAGCTTTCAACGATTGAAGAAACTTTTAACCAGTGCTCCAATATTGAGGATTGCAGATCCAAACGAAGACTTTGTGGTGTGCATAGATGCATGCAAAGAAGCACTGGGAGGAGTCATCAATCAAAATGGATTCGTAATCTGTTATGAATCCAGGAAATTAAAGGAACATGAGAAGAACTATGCCACTCACGAATTGGATTTGGCAGCCATAGTTCATGCTCTAAATAAATGGAGGAATTACATCATGGGAAGGAGGTTCGAGCTCAAAATAGACCATAATGGTCTGAAATATTTGTTTGATCATCCAACCTTAAATGCTAGACAAAGTAGGTGGCTGGAATTTCTGTGTGAATACGACTTTGATATCAAGAATATCAAAGGGAAGGAGAATAAAGTGGTTGATGCACTCAGTAGGAGGGTGCATGAACTACATGCTACAGTCATTAGCATGTATCAGACTAATATTAAAAGCAGAATTCTGGAGGCTACAAATGCAGATCTGCAATACAGAGAATTGGTAGCAAAGCTACAGTAGGGTAAGATTCCACAGAAGGTGGATATTTATAAATTGGGAATAGATGGAATATTGTTGCACAAGAACAAATTTTTTGTACCCAACGTTCACGACTTGAAACAGATAATTCTGTGGGAGATGCATAATGTGCCTTACGCAGGGCACCCTGGATATCAGAAAACCATGGCAGTGGTCAAGAGCCATTACTTTTCACCAGGTATGAAGAGAGAGATCACTGAATACATCAATATATGTATGGAGTGCCAAAAAGTTAAAGTTGAGCATAGGCACCCAGCAGGGTTGTTGCAACCTTTTCCCATTCCTGAATGGAAGTGGGAAGTGGTGAAAATGGATTTTATTACGGGATTTCCCAAAACAGACAAGTTGCATGATTCGATCATGGTGGTGGTGGACAAGCTTACAAAAGCTGCCCATTTTATTCCACTGAAAACTACTCACAAGGCAGCAGATGTTGTTGATATTTTCATGAAGGAAGTGGCACGATTGCATGGAATTCCTAAAACAATTGTGTCCGACAGAGACCTGAAATTCATCTCGAATTTCTGGGAAGGATTGTTCAAAGAATTTGGAATAAATATGAACTTTAGTACAGATTATCATCCTGAGTCTGATGGATAGATAGAGAGAGTGAATAGAGTGATATAAGACATACTGAGAATGTATGTGATGGACAAACCATCAAAATGGGAAGACTACCTACACTTGGTAGAATTTGCCTACAACAATGGCTATCAGACATCATTGAAGATGAGCCCATTTGAAGCACTTTATGGAAGAAAGTGCAATACTCCAGTGAGCTGGGATAATCTAGTTGATAGAATGGTAGTTGGGCCAGAGTTGCTCAAGGAGATGGAGGAACAAATGATAAAAATTAAGTAGAATTTGAAAGTTTCCCAAGACATGCAGAAACGTTATGCTGATAAGAATAGAATCTACAAAGAGTTCAAAGTGGATGATCATGTTTTCCTGAAAGTGAAAGATAACAGGAGTTACCTAAAGCTAGGAAGTTGTGTCAAGTTGGTAGCCATATTTTGTGGGCCATTTGAAATCCTGGAAAGGATTAGGCCAATTGCATATATGCTTGCATTACTTGCATCCATGGCTATACATAATGTGTTTCATGTTTCATTGCTTAAGAAATATATACATGATGCTAATCATGTTATCGATTGGAATGTGATTCAGGTGGAACAAGAAGGTGTCCTGCAAGTGCATCCTGTGCGCATATTGTAAAAGAAAGGCAAATAGCTCCGGAATCGAGCTATAGGGATTTTAAAGGTCCAATGGACCTGGTACGGTCCTGAGGACGCGACATGGGAGCATGAAGATGTTATGTGGGCAGAGTACCCGCATCTTTTTGAATATTTTGGAAATCTTGTTGATGTTGTGTGAAAGTTGCACTGAGGACAGTGAAAAAATAAGGGGAGGGGATTGTAATACCCCTAGGACGTTCCCCAATTATATTATGAATTGTAATTTTGTTTTATAGGCTGATGAGCCAAGTTTATATAAGCTAGTGGGCTATGTGTTATTTATGCCAGGGAGCCTAAGTGTTGAGGGTCAGGGGCCTGATTTTTGTACATGTAATTATGCACATTATTAATAAGAGATAAACATATTTGTGTGTGTACCTACCACGATGAATGAGTGAGGGGGACTAAGCTAACGCAAATCCTAGGTAAGGAAGAGGGGGATGAAAGGTGGGAGAAGGGCTAATATTAAGAGCTTAAGTCCTTGGGAATAATAATATAATATTATTATTCCAAAACTATGAAAATGTATATTTTTTATCCTAAGTCCTTTGGAAGGCTAGGTGACTTCCAAATGGGAAGGAACGTGCTTCATGGGTGACATGTGTCAACCTGAGCGCATGCAATTAACCCAGGAAATGAGTTATGTTGGGGGTTGGCTCCCCATTCTTCCAACCTTCACGTGAGTTGTGGGGATTCCTTCATCCTTCGTCTAAACGCATTATTGTCCTCTGTGATTGAACCTCTGTACACTGTACACATATTTGGAATCGGGGGGGGATTATGTTCTTTATTGTTGGTGGGAGAACAGAATGTTCGGTAATTACTGAGTCGTGCATCATGTGTTTCTTGCTGGAAATCCCAACGCATCCTGTAATCGTTGAGCCACGCTATGCCTTAGTTCTAACTATTGTCGTTTCGGGTGTCCATAACCATTTTTCCCAGTTGACTGTTGTGGCCACGCAATGCTAGATTGTGTGTGGTTTGTTGGCTAGTGTAGGTTCGTGTTGAGCCTTGTGGTTGCCTGACTATGTTGGAAATTGAGATTAAGGAAACAAGTTGTCTAGATTGTGTATAATCTCTCTCCAGGTGAGAGAGTGCATGGAGGAAGACAGAACTCCTGGAAGGAGTCTCATAGCTGCCACAGAGATTGGAGACTTTCGGTTTGGCCTGTTGTTGAAGCTTAAGGCAAGGGAGGTTAGCAATCGAAGGACTGTCTAGGTGACAATGAAGGTGTATACTCCTGGGGTGGGACAGGAATGTGGGAAATGAGAGTTTGTGAGCAGTGGTCATAAGTGACTCCTAGAAGAGAATCCTTCCTCTGTGACTGTGTGTATTCCCATTACCTTGCCTAGCCTAGGATTCCCTGCTCAGTGGAGATTAGTCCCAGCTCGGGGGTGACCTACTGCTGAGAGTGATGAGAAATTTGGTCTAAGGCTGGGAGGTTCGTGGAAGGTCTACACGCAATTGGTGAATTACCTCCAGTTTAAGAGATAAGTATGTGCATGCATATAATCTCAAATTAAATATGCATCTATGTGATTCTTGAAATGTTACTGTGTATTCCATGGTGTATATGAATTATTGTAATTTTCATCAATTTTGAAATGATAGCAGTAATTATGTGGTTAACTATAATTAATCATTTTAAATTCATTAGAATGCATATTATGTTACAGTAGTGTTTTTTCCACGTAGTAATGTTGGCCTGACCGTGGGGTTGATGGTTGGGGATGTTACATGCGGCATCCTTCTAAAAAGTAGTCTTGCAGAGGAGGAAAGCAGTCACTTTTGTCAGGGAAAAGATAATTTTGAGGGCCTGATCACATGCATGTCAAGTCATCATTAGAGTGACAAAAATAATGTGTAACAAAATTCCCCCCAAAGTATGAGGCTGGAACATGTGACAGCCGAATAACTTTGTAAAATGCATGTGTGTGTCGGGAACAAAGAATGCACCAATCAGGAACCTGCAAACAATCAAGTCATCTGCATAAAATTACATCATTTATAAGGTAGGCAATCTCATGCTTAGAATACAAGTGATTGTAAATCATAAATGCGGGTCATGACCACCAATTATACACCGTGGATCAATGTCATCAAGATTCTACATAGCCACCAGAAATACACCGTGGATCTATGTATTTGAAAGTGTAAATTCAGACACATCCACGAGACATACAAAGTGGATATTTTTGTCAATACAAATCATGAATATTCCATCGCAACCTGGACCAAAAGGATGAGATACAAGGTCTTCAATCCTGGTGTTTGTAAGCATGAATCTAACCATGTGATTACAGGTGTTGAAGTCGAACATGGTAGAAACCACTTTATTACCAGTCATTGATGAAAACTGTTAACAAGTGCAAGGGAAATCACCATTGATGTCAATGAATCCCAAGGTACCTGAGCACAATCCAACGAGTATGAATAAATGAGCTGAAGTCGAACACTCGATAGAATCTCTCGATCAGGGACCAATGATATGAATCCACTGTCAAGAGCAAAGAAACTTGCCATTGAGGCATGTAGGCTCTAAGGTACTAAACGATTTCTAAGTCTTGTTCCCAGATGATGAGTTGAAGTCGATAGGAAAAGACTCGTCACATGAGGGCCTTGATGTATCCCCCATCAGTGACATGAAATAAGTAACAGATTTAGAGTATATCTAATTGTGAAAAATGATTCGAAACTGACACAGGGAAGGTCGACATGGTGAGAAATGACAATGCAGATGGTCGACTCAAGGGAAGGCTTGTTTGGACTGCTCTTGAACATATGAATGACATGAAATTGGTCTTGGTATAATTGACTCAAAGACGACCCAAGATATGAATTCGAAGAAGGCCAAACAAAAGACAAATGGATTTCCCAAACCGGATTCAAATGACGAAGGGGATGTCATGTTCAAGAGCAACTAGTACTACCACTAACACAGGTATAGAGACACATTTCTTTCCCAAATTTTCCCCCACCATTTCTGGAGAGTACCTCTTTATTTTTACACAATCTTCAAGAGGATAACATATGCTTGTTGATGTAAGCTCATCCTTCGGACGAGTCCCTCAGAGTATTTTTAACGAACCCTAAGAAGGAGTGGTTTGGTCCCATCTTGGTCTTTCGATGTTTGTTTAACGAGTCCAAAGATAGAAAACTCGGGGGTTTTTCATGTTTATAGAGTCTGAAAAACACATAAAGAGAACTTTCTCAGTTTCTTTTTCATAAAATAGTTCGATCGGACCGAAAAAATGATAAACTATCTCCCATCGAACATTTTATTCAAATAATTTTACGAGCGTGAACAGAACAAGGTCGCTCGGAAATATTTTCATTTTTATGGAGCGTGAAAAGAGATTAAAGGATACTCCATGTGTGTCATTTTTCGTGTTACCAAGACAAGTATGAAAAGATGACAAAAGTATACTCAGTTGCGTTCTCATAAATTTTTGAGCACGAGAACGAACGAAGAGCGAGCTCGAGATTTTACTAAAAAAAAACCCTAAAAATTATCGATATGCGTAACGAAGAGAAAAATAAATTACAGAACAAAGATCCATACTCTGTTTAATTAGGACTCTAGTCTCCTTCCTGCAAGAAACAATACACTTACAAGACTATTAGTTTGAAGATTCATAACCAAACACATTTATATAACATAAAATATTATGAAAAAAGGTAAAAAATGAAATAAATTAGAGTAAGTGTTATTTTTTACCATTTCATTTGTATTTGGTTAAGAACTTGTCTAAAAACCCCTTTTTGACCCCTTTCTTTGGCGATCAATTTCGAAGAGCTCAGGCGATCATTTGGCGAACGATTTCCGTGAAAACAGTAAGTGTTTCATCTTCTTCCTTTTCAATGGTTTAAAATTTGTTTTTGGTGGTCACAAGATGATTTTTTGGGTGATTTTTGGGTTGGTAGGCGTGCGTTAGGGCCGTCGCAGGTGGCCTATATTGGGCCCTATGGAAACCAAATATTTTCGTAGGTGCCCAATGGATAACCTGTGGAAATTCCACACTGTAATTGAAGCTCAAATACAATGGCCGAAAACCAAAAAAGAAAATCAAGCGTTTACCAAAAATAATTCCAAAAAAAGGTTGGATGGAGGTGCTAACTGTCCTCTCTTACTTCCATGCAAGTGTTTTATTGCAAAGATGTTGGAATGGAGAGAACATGAGCATGAATATGACAACTCTATGGCTTTGAATGATCCTGGAACCATTGATGGTCTTTGGCAATGTGGCTTATTGAAAATTTTCAAGATCCAGGGCATGAGAGCCCAACGGAAACTATTAGAGTACTTAGTCCATATGTGGGATGCAGAACAACAAGTATTTCATGTGGGAGTTCATGTCCTTGCCTTGGACATTGAGGATATTTACTTTTTGACTTGGTTATCCCGGCATGGTGTTGGAAATACTAGAACAACTAAGGGGGGGGGGGGTGAATCAGTTGTTTATAAGCTTAAACAATTTTATGCCTTTTAAATTATTATTAAGATTTCTTCATGTGTCATCAACCAATCATAAAACATATGGACAGTAAGAGTAACGATCATCAGTCACACATAAAATACACACAGAGACACATTTTCACGAGGAAACCCATAAAAGGAGAAAACCTCTTCTTCTTCGAAATGATAGGTAGTCTTTTTCTGTTCTGTACATCATTTACAATTGAGCACCAACTCAATGTGAGGCTGCTACCTCTATTTTACAAGCTTCAACTTGCTTGAGAGCTCCAACTCTCTGGTTTCTCTAGCACCTACTAGAAGGAAGCACCAACTCCCTGAAAACTCCAGCACCAACTGGATGGAAGCACCAACTTCCAGTTACANTGAAATTGCCAACACATGGGGCACATGTGACTCTGACAGGGGGTCGAGGAGGCGGCTTGCTAATGAGTGAGTATATCTGTCGGCACTCTAAACCTAACGCCGAAAGGCGCAAAGGTAAAGTGGCTATTCGAGGTGTGCGGGATATAACTCTTAGAACCATCCTTTTCACCATTGCTTGGATGGCAGGAAGTGTGTCACCACACATGGCACTCCAGAGTTATTTTCAATATGCTATTGAATGTCTGTAACCTCAAGTATTCAACTGGTGTGACAGTGTGCTCCGCAGTATGAAGACACAACTCACAAAAATCAACAGAGGAGACCTAAAGAAGTTTGGGTATGGTTCCATTTTGGTATCTTTCTTCTTAGAAAGAGTCCTCCATTTGCGGTTACAGGTAGAGTGGGGAATACCAGCCCCACTATACCCAAGAATGAAACGGTGGTGTGATCTTATGGCTCGGCACGTAGCAGGCCCTATTATCAAGTACAATGATGCATTTTTTGACTGGCTAAGGCCCCAAATATTGATGATTGATGATTATTCATATGTCGGCCTAGATTTTTGGGGTGATTCCAACTTGGTTCTCCCTTAGGGATTTTGGTAGGGAGATCTAGATAAGGAAAACACATTTTTGCTCTTTTATAGTGTTTTGTGGTTTTTATGATATTGGATGTTTTTTGTGTTTTCGATCTAAAGACTAATCAAAAAACTTTTTTAACATGCATATGTAGGGCCACATCAACCTCTGGGCACATCTCCTATTCAGAGGTGAGGAGAGGCAAGTGTGGTGGCAGGGTGGGACACCGACGATTATGAGGCGATGGCGCAAAACTTAGAAGGCTTGACAGTAGGCATTCTCGATATGTCAATCGAGGAAGTCCCAAGGAATTATCAACACCATATTGTAGGTGTGTCCGGCTCACTTAGTCAGTTACTTCGCAAGGTAGCACGGGCAGTAGTGTGATATCGCAAGATTCACCCATAATGTTATTTTGTAAGATCCATGGGCTCCATATTTTGATATCTTGGTCCTTGATGGAAAAACACTTTTTGTAAAACATTTACATTATATATATATATATATAAGGCTTCTATCAGCTTACTTTGCTTTTATATACAATGTGTAATGTGTGATTGGATTTATAAATGTCTCAAATGTCTGTCTAACACATAATTAGCTAATGCATCAGTCAATGTATTTAGACATCTAGGAATGTGCTGATACTCGATATAATCAAAGTAACTCTCCAAGAGATGAATTTTTAAATATACCTGTAACAAAGTAGGACTTCGGATAGTATAAATGTTACTTAACTGTAGTACTACTAGCTGGGAATCAAGTCGTACAACCATTCTTCAAATCCCAAGAGAAATAGCATCGGTCAACAATTCAATGATTGTGCTATATTCTACGATATTATTGGTTTCCCAACCGAGGAAAACACCTTGTAGACTGATAAGTTTGTTCATGGGTGCATAGATTTTCCAAGCAGCAGAAGCTAGGTTCTGAGTACTACAACTAGCACCATCGGCGAAGCCAATGTAGGGTAGAGAAGATGTCGACATCTAGAAACCAAGCACAATGCAAGGTAAGAAGTTGGGGGTCGAAACCAAGTAATGAAAAGCACACAAAGTAGCATACTAAAGTATGATACAATAAAAATACAAGCACTCATGCAAAGATAGTCTAAGCATAGTACTTCTTCAAGTAAATCCCATTTCTGGGTTCACTCAAAGGAATGCCATCATAATCTACTAACTTGTAAGATCCCTTCTCCAACACTCGTTTAACGATATAAGGGTCACGCCACATAGCCTCAAATTTTTCAGTTCCTAGTAAATAATTATCTTGTTCATAAAGTATAACCATATCACCTTTGGAGAAAACACGCAGTTTGACATGTTTGTCGTATTGGGATTTTACGCGTTTCTTTTGGGTTTCAATAACCAGGGTGGCATCACGACGGGTTTCGTCTAGTCGCATGAGATACAATAGACGCTCCTCTTCGATAGAGGTGTGAGGAAGAAGTTCAACAGCTAGCTTCAATGATGGTATCTCACATTCAATCAATAGAACAGCTTTGATACCATACACTAACTGAAAAGGGGTAAATCCCGTAGCAGATTTCACAGATGTCTGATATGCCCATAATGCTAAAAACAACATTGTGTGCCAACTTGTCTTGTGAATTCATATTATCCGTCAAAGCATGGTGATGAGAACCTTGTTGATCACTTCAACTTGGCCATTGGTCTGTGGATAGTAGGGGGTCGAGTTTTTGTGTCGAAGACCCAGCTTTTCAATAAGCTCAGACATCATGAAATTTTGAAAGTGGCTATCGTGATCGGTGACGATATCTTGCGGGATTTTGAATCGTGTGATGATATGATTGAATATGAATAGGGCTGCAGTTTTTTCAGTATTGTTGAATGCAAGCATCGCCTTGGCCCACTTCGTGAATTAATCCATGGCTACAATAATGTATCCATGCCCCTCAGCCAAGTGAGGGTTATAGGTGATGAAATCAATGCCCCATTTCGCAAAAGGTCCAATAGAAACTACAAGGTGTAAAGGAGAAAGATGCGATCTTATTTTGTTGTTGTACGTTTGGCAAGCATGGAATTTTTGGAGAGCAATAATACAGTCTTTAAATAAAGAAGGCAAAAAATATATGGATCATAAGATATTTTGGGCAGTAGCATACCCAGACATGTGACCACCACATGCTCCAAAATGGCAGTCATTCAAAGATTTATCGACTTCATCATAAGTGAGACAGCATCGAAAAACGGAGTCAACCCCATGGTGATAGAGAGTGTCACTGAGGATAATGTACTGACATGCTTGATAGCATATATGAGGACGGTCAGCACTAGACAAATCGGGCCAGTTAGTCTGTTCTGGAGATAAATAATGATATCTCCACACCAAAGGTCATCAGAACTGATTAAAAAAAGGGATTCATCAAGTAGGGAATCCTCTGCTACATTTTCTGTCTCAGTGCAGGGAAGGTCACATATTATTTTAACAAACACCAAGGATTTCTTGGACTTAGCACGTTTGAATTCTAAGTCAAACTCTTGGAAAATCACTATCCATTTGGAGTATTTTTTCCCTAGCAATTGACGTGTAAGAATGTGTTGCATAGGGTTTCAATCGAAAATTATAATGTTCTTGCATAATAGAATATAGTGATGAAAACGTTGGACAGCTTGAACAGCTGCCAAGGCCAGTTTTTCAACATGTAAGTACTTGTCTTCAGTAGTCATGAAACTTTGAATCAAATAATAAATGATATGTTCATCATGTAAATCATCTTCTTGGACCAAAACCATGGCAATGGTAGAGTCTGAAGCAGTGAGATAAAGGAAATAATAACGACTATAATCGGGTGGGAAAAGTAGTGGGGTACGGGCTAAAATCAGTTTTAAAGCATCGAAGGATTTGTTACCAGTGGTGTCCCATACAAACTCAGGGCCCTTTTTTAGTAGTCGAGTAAATCTGAGTGTTAACTCAGTGTAGTTTGGGATAAAACGACGTAGAAATTTTTCCTTCCCTTGCAAACTTTGTAGCTGGCGAAGTGAGGAAGGAGGAGGGAGATTGAGGATCACCTTGACCTTCAAAGGATCTACCATGATACCCTGACGTGACACAATGAAGCCTAGGATTCAGCCAGACTCCACAAAAAAGACACATTTATGTGGGTTTATGCGTATACGATAGAACTGACAATGAAGGAAAATGGCTTGTAGGTGGGCCAGATGATCACTACAATGCATGGAATGTGTTGGTAGGTCATCTAAATATGGTTGTACAATATGTTTAATATCATGGAAAGCGTAAGACATAACACGTTGAAATGTCGCATAGGCGTTCTTCAAACCGAAGGGTAGTTTCTGAAAGGAAAAGGTTCCCCAAGGACAAATGAAAGAGGTTTTGTGTTGATCCGCAAGTAAGATATTGATTTGATTATATCCAAAGAAATTGTCCATCAAAGAGAATCTTTCACTTCCAGCGCAATCGTCGACGATTTGGTTGACAAAGGGGGTAGGAAAGTTGTCCTTAGGACAAGCTTTGTTGATATCCCTATAATCAAAACAGACACGGATCGTACCTTGTTTCTTGTTAACCAGAACTATATTGGATACCCAATTAGTCAAAGCCACGGGATAAATAAAGCCAGCTTTAAGAAGTTTTTCAACCTCAATCTTGATAGCAGCTACTTTATGGGGGTGGACCGGGCGAAGTCTCTGACAGACGGGTTTAGTGCCCGGGTAGGTCTTAATTGCATGTACAACAATATCAGGGTCAATACCTGGCATCTCTTTGTAGCTCCACACGAAGATGTCACGAAATTCTTGAAAAAGTGACTTATATGTGACAACCTCATCGGTGCAACATTATGCTCCGATGTGGACATTTTTTACAACTCCAGGTTTAATAGATATGTCGAGGGGGATGGTGGGTGAAATGTTACTTAAGTTCCCTTCATATAACACATCGTCTGTGGATTCAAGAACCGAAGAAATAACAACAATGGTCGACGGAGTCGAGATCCGTTGGTAGCTCTCGATGGTGTGTTGTTCGAGAAAAAGAATGGAACGATGATGCCCATCATCCCAAGGGGTATCTTCCATCGACATAACCGACATAATCATCTCGTCCATGGTAAAAAATAACGTGGAACGGGTCAGGAGATGAATCAACGAGAGAGGGAGTAGAAGGGTCAGTCGATTGAATGGCTTGGTAAGCAGATTCAACCAGACTTAAAGGCATCTAGTCATCATAGAAAATATAATCACCAAGTTTGGGTACTATCCACGGGTCAGAAGACGCAGGAGTTTCACGGACGGAGGTGGAAATCATGTTAATCGAGGCAAACAAAGGATGTGAAGCGTCGGGTGGTGGGACCAGAAATGTACCCATTAGAGTTGAATCTTTTAGTAGACCCACACCGACATTCTCATACCTAGTGGGTGTCTTTGCAATGAAAGGTACATTGTTGGTATGTGTATCAGAGTTAAAGAAGGTTACTTGGTCTACTGTAACTAATTTTCCCTGATGTGGAAAACGCATGATATGGAAAAGAGTAGACACGACTGCATGCATGGAATCAATTCAGCTACGACCAAGTAAAAGGTTGTAATCGAGAGGTGCATCAAATACCTCAACTTCAACGTTTACCATTTTGCCTTCTAACATAATAGGAAATGAAGGGAGTACACCATAAGGTTTAAATCCAAAGCCATTAAAGGCTTTGAGCATGTTGTGTGATTCAATTAACGAAGGAGATCCAATGGCTTTCCAACAGGCAATAGACATGACACACGTCGAGGCACCCTCGTCAATAACTGTTCTACAAATGTTCTTTTCATCGACAACAACTTGTATTTGAAATGCAAGCTGAGGGGGTGACCTCGAAATGTGATCTTCCAAGTCAAAGATTATTAAATTTGTATCCGTAGGGTCGATTCCACCAATAGCTTTTAACAGTGCCTTATAGTGTGTAGGAAAACTCTGAAGGACTTCGAGGGATAACATTGCGGATGGTGCTTGCGTCATATCCTCTACAATACTGTAGTTTTGGGCAGCACACGCATGAGGATTGAAATCAGAATTTTGAGCCACGCCCTTGGGAGGAGGGCGAAGGACTGTATCAGGGTTCAGTCATTCGAGATGAAGAGGACCATTGGAAGGTGGAGCCAAGGGAGATTGTTGAACCAACGAAGGTGGTATATCATCAACTTTCTTCTTGGAGGAAGAGTAATCTTTGGCATGAGTGGTAAGTGTGATGTCATTCTTCTTTGAATCATCGGTACACATAAGTACGTAGGAGGTAGTGGAGGAAGAAGGTTGATCATGGATGACCAATTGAGCCTGTTGTTGAGAAGGGAAGGGATAAGACAATACGGAAGGTGTAGGAGGTTTTGGGGTCCCTTGAAGTGTTAATGGATAAATTCGTGAGTGTGGGCACAGACCAATCTCCCTAGATCCACCTGGATCTAGAACAAAACGAGACAGAATACTACTCTTTCCCTAGATCTAGATTATTGAACGAACTAAGAGAAATGGAGAGTGGACATACCTTATGAACGCTCTCCTTAAATCTCTGTTGTTCCTTGCTCCGCTTCAATGC